>WFMF01000636.1:0-84328 GCA_011033025.1 Beroe forskalii | reverse complement strand
AAAAATGTTTTTTGGGAAAAAAGGGGTTTTTTTTAAAACAAAATTTTCGGAATTTTGAAATTAATCAAAAAAAACTTTCTTTAAAAAATTTTTAAATTTACCTACAAGGGATTGGGACTGCCCTTTCTTGCACTGCAGGTAGAGATTTTACCATTCATCAATCTGGATGATGAAGAGTTCCATATGCTACTATTAGACATGTATTCTGAGCCTACATATATTTGAATAAAGAAAACTTTCAAATAAATATATAAAAAACTGAAAGATGTTGACTTTTTTCAATTACAATGAAAACAATTGCTCAGATAAGAAATATATGGAATGACATTGATCCAGATCAGAACTTTCAAAACTATGATTCATGTAATTATATAGTTGATACTAACTCCATAGTCAGTAATTCGTCTAAAGAACTAAACATGATTACATTCAACATAAGAAGTATCAAGAAAAACTTTGAAAATTTCACTTATCTTCTTTCTAAGCTAAAATGTAAGATACATGTTATTTGTTTAACTGAATCATGGCTTGGACCACTTGACAACATAAAAAGACTTTGAACTTAGTGATTATCACCCACCTCTCTATCAAAACCGAACTGACACATGCATGGAGGTGGTGTCGCCACATATGTTCATAAAGACATAAACTCCAAAACTTGTTAAAGCATGTCATTTGTAGATGAGTTTAACCACTGTCTTGCCACTGAAGTTAAAATCAACAACAAGATTACAACTTTTTTAAACATCTACAGGTCACCTAACAATAATAACTAAACTTTCATTGACAAAATTTGAATCTGTACTTGAAAACTAAATCCAGGAATTGCTACATACTTGGGGACAGCAACTACAATCTCATCAATCTTGAAAAGCACGATGAAACAAGACATTATTACAACTTACTAACATCAGCTGCTTATAAACCACTTATTACAAAGCCTACAATAACTGACAGTAGCAGAACTCTATTGATCATATATGGACTAACAATTTGAGAAACACTTCATTTACTCAGTAGCTGAGGGCAAGGTCAAAATTCATCATTGTCCAGAAGGTTTCGACGGTTTTCGGTACTTTTAGACCATGCTGAACAAACGTACTTGCTGCCGTTCGATGAATCGACGTCCTGAGGGGGTGATATGGCCACCCTTTGCCCTCAGGCGTATTATGGAGACCCGATTATTTCAACTTCGATATAGAGACTTCAGAATTGAACCAGAGTATCTATCTCATCAAGGGGAACAACTTTTTTCTCTGACAACTTTTTGTCAGATAATAGTTAATTGATCCAATTAGCTAATTGGGTAATTTTCAAAATCCTAAAAACTTTTTATGGCTAAAAATGATCACAATTACCTGAAACGTGGAAAAGTGGTTTTAAGAATATTTAAAAAATTTTTTCACTTAGAAAATTTTCGGACTTAGAAAAATTTTGGAGAAAAGTTGAAAGTTTCATTTTTGCATCCCACTAACTTGGTCCAATAATTTTTGTTCTAAAAGTCACTGTGATTGCTTTTTGCTGTTCTGACAGCATATTTTTGACTGCTCCTAATGGAATTTGCCCTCTTCAGACTTTCAGAACTGGTTTCAGAGCCAGGATCAGAGTAAAAGCTGGGACTACTTAATTCTCCCCGAATAAGCACCTGCTTATGATGCCTCCACTGCACTTGATTTATACTTTGTAGCCAAGGTCAAGATAGGCTGCCCCTCCTCAAGTTACTAGAAGTGTGCTTTCTTCATTACTGGCTGTAGAGCCAGGTTCACCACTGTTTACAACTTTACAAGCAGGTGACTGCCCCCTGTACCAGACCACTCCAATCATGATGCTCAGAGAGCCGCTCCCGCTGTCTATGTGTGGAAGCAGGAACTAAAGATGAAAGCTGTGAAAAAATAAAGCTATGGCAAGTAAGCGCCTTGTTTATGATGCCTCCAGTGCACTTGATTTGAAGCCAAGGTCAAGATAAGCTGCCCCTCCTCATATCACTACTGGAAGTGTGTTTCAGACCTGATCGCAGAGCCAGGATCACCGCCAAGTTGTGTGTTGACAGGAAGTTAACCACCCCTGTTCCCTGACCATTTCAACATACGGAAGGGGGGATCTGCCTCCCCTCAATTTCTAGGTCACTAGGATAGCCAGAATGACCCACCAGACTGTTCAGCCAGGAGAACCCCTGTTCTCCCCGAGACATGGAACACCCATCACCAATTGACGTTTTTGTCGCCGTCCCCCTAGAAATGGGGGGTCTGCAGTGAGACTCCTGACTCACTGAACAGACAGACAATTGCTGCCATGTTGTACTTCAAGCTGCTGGACAGAGCGACAGATGCCGTCAAGCAGAACTTCGATGAGTAACCAATCGAGAATCACCAATCACACAATCAGGGATGACGTCGCCAAGAATGGAGCCATCTTCTTCATTCCATGGGTAATTTTGTAATGTTAGGAAAACCCTAAAGCCCCTTCTTACTGTAGACATATTTCCTTGTTCTGCTAGTTTCATGGCATGTGGAACTAGCATAAAGCACAGCGCTTCCTGGCCCTGAGTCTCGCCTTACTGTATTGTTGCTGAGGGCTCACAAACAGTTTCCACTCTATGGCCCTCGACTGCTCAACTCCGCCCTGTGGAAGTTCCTGAAAGCCCATCTTGACAGTAGGCAATATCTTCAAATTTGTTCCAGTCAAGGCATCAGCACATGATTAAGCTGAGAGTCCTTCACACTCTGTCAGCATCACCCGCTAGAAGCTGAACAAAGGAAAGTTCACCCAAGGAAGTCCTAGGGAGCTCTGATTACGAGCCCCTCATCTGCTAATCTGGTACCCAGCTCATCCAGAAGATCTCCTTGGCAAATATGCTTGAAGGGGACTGCTTAAAGTGTTGTAACCCTGGTATCAGGCCACAGCATTGTGGGATTGCCAGCTCATAATGTAAGAGAATGGAGGAGGGTTGAAGGCAACCCAGGTGCCAAGAACTAAGACGATAGAGGGACAGTCCGGGGAAGGAAGAAGTCATGGATAATGAAAAAAAGCTTGTATGTTTGTATAGGTTGGGTGAGGAAGGACTTTGGGTGCCATCCATGGTCCAGTGATTGTAGTCCAATCTTGCCAGCAGTATTGGTTTCTACCACTGAGTCAGGCGTCCCAACAGCAGAAGGCACTGGTTGTTGTGAGAGAAGAATTTAGTGAGAAAGGGTTGATGGGCGTTACTGGTCTTGGGGATAACAGGGGTTGTCCCTGCAGGGCAGCCTGGTGGTCCGTCTGGCTATCCTTACTTCCTTAGAAGGGAGGAGGGTAGCAGCCCATCTTGGCTTCAAGTGCAGGGCGCAGGCATCATCAGCAAGGCGCCATTTTGGGAGGTCAATTTCCACAGCTTTCCTCTCAGATCCCGCTTCCACACGTAGACAGTGGGATTTGCTCTCTGAGCACCATGGTTGGAGTGGTCTGGTACAGGGGGCAGTCACCTGCTTGTAAAGTTGTAAACAGTGGTGAACCTGGCTCTGCAACTAGTAATGAAGAAAGCACACTTCTAGTAACTTGAGGGCAGCTTATCTTGACCTTGGCTACAAAGTATAAATCAAGTGCAATGGATGCATCATAAGCAAGGTGCTTATTCGGGGAGGTAAGTAGTCCCAGCTTTACTCTGATCCTGGCTCTGAAACCAGTTCTGAAAGTCTGAAGAGGGCAAATTTCCATTAGAGAAGTCAAAATATGCTGTCAGAACAGCAAAAGCAATCACAGTGACTTTAGAAGTCAAAAATTATTGGACCAAGTTAATTAAGGATGCAAAAAATGAAACTTTCGCTTTTTCGCTCAAAATTTTTCTAAGTCCGAAAATTTTCTAAGTGAAAAATTTTTTTAAATATTCTAGAAACCACTTTTTTCCACGTTTCAGGTAATTGTGATCAATCTCACATCATCATCACTGACATATCTGATCATCTTCCATGCTTAACAACGGTTACAAGTCCCGACATATTTATCAAAGGCTACAAGAACATAACAAAAAGAAAAATAAATGAAGAAAATAGAGAAAAGTTTGTGAAAAAGTTTCAGATATCAGAGAGTCACTTGCTTTCCATGTAAATAATAGCCAGCAAACTTCACTAGAGAAACAATATGATGACTACTTCTTCCATCTCACTAAAGTCTATGATGATTGCTTTCCAGTTATTACTAGAAAAGTTCATTCCAAAACACTGAGTAAACCATGGATTACACCAGAAGTCCAAAAACTTATTGAAAAGAAGAATTCATTATTTTGCAAGAAGAAAAGAAAAACTCTCCAGTAATCACTATGAAATACAAAGAAGCAAAACTTGAAATGGAAGGGGCAATAGTGAAAGAGAAAGAAAAATATTACAGAACAGTGATGCAGACTACAGACAATAGTTTGAGGCAAAAGTGGGATGCTATAAGGCTAATAATAAACAGAAAAAGGTCTCAGGCAATGAGTGTCCTATTCCAAACAACATAATTGGAAATCACTATGCTTCAGTTGCTAATAGACTAGCTGATGAGCTCCCAGATCTAGTACAGGATGATATCCCATCTTCATCCAGTTCCCAAGCTAATGACTTCATACCTACACAGCACTTTGAATTCAATGCTATTACAGAACGTGAAGTATATGAGAAAATTCTCAACCTCAATTCTTCAAAAGGACCAGGTATTGATAATCTAGATGTAAAATCTTTGAGATCAATAGCACACATCATTGCACCTCACCTAACACAACTCTTTAACAAATCACTATCAGAAGGCATTTTTCCACAGTGTTTTAAAGTAGCAAAATGTATACCAGTTTTCAAAGGGTCAATGTTAGATCCATCCTTACCTGTAAACTATAGACCAATATCAATCCTTAATGCCCTGAATAAAGTATTTGAAAGCATTCTCCATAGACAACTTACAGAACACCTTGAGAAGCACAAATTACTTCCACAATTCCAATATGGCTACAGAAAGAAACATAGTACCAGTCAAGCTATATTAGATTTTACTGATTACATTCAGAGGGCACTCAAGGATAAAATGGTTACCATTGCTATATTTATGGATTTGTCGAAAGCATTTGACACTGTAGACAGAAACATACTCAACCATAAGCTTAAGTCATTAGGATTATCAAACACAAGTTTAAATCTTATAGATAGTTACATGTCCAGCAGAAAATTCCTTATGGGCAATGATAGTAGAGAATACAGTCTGACTCATGGAGTACCACAAGGATCAATCTTAGGACCACTTCTCTTTATTATGTATATACATGATATGACTAGGATTACCAAAGAAAACAAAATGATAGTATATGCAGATGACACAACTGTACTTATAACTGGTAAGAATTTGACAGAAGTGAAACAACACTGTAATGACATTCTAACCCGGTTTTATCATTATTTCACAGTAAACAAATTATCTGTAAATCCATCTAAATCAAAGTATATGATCTACAAACCAAATGGTAGAAGAAATAAAAACAAGATGCTGTTTGATTCAACAAATACCAGAATATGTATGGACAGGACAGAACTAGAACAAGTCCATGTTATAAAATTCCTAGGTGTAATGATTAATGACAGGCTCACATGGGACAATCATAAACAAGAAGTACATTCTAAAGTATGTAAAACAGTTGGTCTCTTATATAAGTGTAGAGATTTTATGGATACTCACTACCTAATCAACATGTACAAAGCCTTCATTCAACCATACTTTTTATATGCAATTGAGGTCTGGGGACACAGTATTCAGTCTCAGCAGGATGTCCTTATAAAACTGCAGCACAAAATTCTAAGGATACTTTATGATTGCAAACGAACTGAGGATGCATTAAGGCACAATGATTCAAAGATAGTTTCCATTGAACATATCTATTGTGTTGTGATAAAAAAGCTCTGCTTTAAACACCATGCTGGCCTATTACCAGAAAGCTTTAGTAATACCTTAATGCCACAGTTTAATGTCGATCAATTGCAGAGAAGAATTACACGAATATCTTTAGACCAAATGTATGATTACCGAAATAAACTTAGTTCCACAGACACTAGCTTTAAGCAAAACTGTGTAAAATTATGGAATAAGTTACCAATAAGTACTAAGACTCTTCCCTATTCATCATGTAGTACCAGTGCCCTGCATAAAGAATTCAAATTATAAATTTATAACCCTCAACTTGAAATTGATGTTGGCTTGTAATGGTCCAACTTAACCAAACTTAATCAGTCTATTGCTAAAACGCTGTCATAT
The DNA here is from genome assembly GCA_011033025.1 of Beroe forskalii. Lineage (NCBI taxonomy): Eukaryota > Metazoa > Ctenophora > Nuda > Beroida > Beroidae > Beroe > Beroe forskalii. The sequence continues at coordinate 78,079 of WFMF01000636.1, read as the reverse complement.
TAGTTTACAATATCTAATTTAAATTCAAAAATGTGTCATATACTAAAGAAATATAAAATTAAAACCCGCATTATCATCATGACAGCGAATTTATAGCTATTGTTTATGTTTTTTATTATTAACCTTTATTCCACCACTGTATTTTTTTTAAATAATAACCCCACGTATTTAACTGAACTTTTACTGAACTTTTCACTGAATTAAATTAATACGTTGAAAACATAGAAGCATTGCTCTCAGCTATTATAATGAAAGATATATAGGTAAGTACGAACAGTAGGCGGATGAGTTTTTACATCATTATAGTGTTCCAATGTATTGAATTAGTGACGGTAAAAGGTTAAACAGAACAGCCATCAATTTATTAAAGCTGCAGCAGATACTACGGATACAAAGCTCTGCTGGATGACCAGGAATGTGATTACCAAACGCTATATATTTTCTACTTTGATCTATGTAAGTGATACTTTTTAGTTCTGGAGGTGAGATTTGCGATTCTCACCTCCGTAAAGCCAGAAAATCATATATTAACGTTGACAAGCTAATTAGATTTGATCATAATGTATCTCTATGATTTTGGTCATCCTTGAGCTCTTGAGCGCAGAGGCATCATGATATCACATAATATATGCTCAGAATAAATAGGCAGCCGCAATGACGCCATCAACTTTGTATGCACTGTCAAATTGTTGAAAATAACCGCCTATTTTTCGCGTGTGGGGTATAATTGAGTGATAATAAGATCTTACTTGGCTGGGACCGGATAGATACGCTGATATGGGGGAATTGGAATGTTCTCAATTGTACCTATAAGCCCCCTGCCAGATTAGAACAACGCCACACTAGGTATTGAATTCGCAACACTATAAAAATGATCGCATTGTTAAGATGATATTCGCCACAGGCCACACCCTATGCGTTAACTTTCTAAGAATGCGTGTAAAGTGCAGGGTAATATTCGCCACACTAGCATTATATTCGCCAAAGTGGTCGCATGTTTGTAAACACACGCAATGCTAAGCAATTATTCGCCTGTTTTATAAACAATCTTCTCGTAGACTCTATTTCGCCGTGTTAGGAAAAATATTCGCCTACTGGGTAACACATTCATTCTTAGAGAATAATTCGCCGTGTTTGGAAAGTATTCGCCTACTGGGTTACATATTTATTCTTAGAGAATATTTCGCCGTGTTCGGAAAATATTCGCCTTAGAAAATATTTCGCCGTGTTAATAAAATATTCGCCGCATGTTATGATAACATGTACACTCTAAACTAATTAAGTTACACATAGCAGCCCCACGCTGACCTTGATTCACATCTGTACAAAATGTGTTCTAACTTGACTCCTGATAATTTTCTATTTCATATTTTGAACAGATGATGTGTTGATGTACACAAAGTTTCACTTAGCAATACATACCTACTGTGTATGTAAATTTAAGCATTCATAATATTTTTCAGATTAAACACATCATAATATCATATCAGCTCGTTATAGCCTTATACGGAGAGTCGAGCACTCGACGGTTTTTCCTTGGTAACAAGCCGCATTATCCCGATCCAGGACTGGGGAATAAAATTACCGTTTTTCATCTTTTCGGACCCATCCTCTCACACCTGTCAGTTCCGTGTCGGCAGCCAAAAAAACCTTTTACAATGCTTATCAGGTCCATTGTTTCGCATCCTTCAATTTCAAGTCCAAGGACGAGCATAATCCCCTGCCCTTTTATCAATCCTTATCACCGCTTTATCAGGTCCATTGTTTCGCATCCTTCAATTTCAAATACAATTCCACGGTGAAGATTATCGGTAATGGCAGTATCCAAGGAGGTCAGTATCAAAGTAGCCCGACTCGACTCGACTCGACGACTCAACGACTCGACGACTCGACTGGAAGACTCGACTCGACGACTCGACGACTCGACGACTCGACTCGACGACTCGACTCGACGACTCGACTCGACGACTCGACTCGACGACTCGACTCGACGTCCGACGACTCGACTCGACGACTCGACTCGACTCGACGACTCGACTCGACGACTCGACGACTCGACTCGACTCGACTCGACGACTCGACGTCCGACGACTCGACTCGACGACTCGACTCGACTCGACGACTCGACGACTCGACTCGACTCGACTCGACGACTCAACTCGACGACTCGACTCGACAGTCGACGACTCGACTCGACGACTCGATGACTAGACTCGACGACTCGACTCGACGACTCGACTCGACGACTCGACTCGACGACTCGACTCGACGACTCGACTCGACGACTCGACTCGACGACTCGACTCGACGACTCGACTCGACGACTCGACTCGACGACTCGACTCGACGACTCGACTCGACGACTCGACTCGACGACTCGACTCGACGACTCGACTCGACGACTCGACTCGACGACTCGACGACTCGACGACTCGACTCGACGACTCGACTCGACGACTCGACTCGACGACTCGACTCGACGACTCGACTCGACGACTTGACTCGACGACTCGACGACTCGACGACTCGACTCGACGACTCGACTCGACGACTCGACGACTCGACGACTCGACTCGACTGACTCGACTCGACGACCGACTCGACTCGACGACTTGACGCGACTCGACGACTCGACGACTCGACGACTCGACGACTCGACTCGACGACTCAACGACTCGACTCTACTCGACAACCTGACTTGACTCGACTCGACTCGACGACTTGACTCGACTCGACTCGACTCGACTCGACTCGACTCGACTCGACTCGACTCGACGACTCGACTCGACTCGACGACTCGACTCGACGACTCGACTCGACGACTCGACACGACGACTCGACTCGACGACTCGACTCGACGACTCGACGACTCGACTCGACTCGACTCGACGACTCGACTCGACGACTCGACTCGACTCGACTCGACGACTCGACTCGACTCGACGACTCAACTCGACGACTCGACTCGACAGTCGACGACTCGACTCGACGACTCGACTCGACGACTCGACTCGACTTGACGACTCGACTCGACGACTAAACTTTGCTCCGTCGTACTATGTGATGGCCCTATGATCATATGAAAACGGGCTCTCTGTTAGGCTATAACAAACCAATATGACATAACATGACATTGTGTTTAATCCGAAAAGTATAATAGATGCTTAAATTTACATAATACACAGTTATAGCTCTGGATTGCTAAGTGCAGCTTCGTGTACATTGATACATCATCTGTTCAAAATATGAAATAGAATTTCAGGAGTCAAGTTAGAACACATTTTGTACAGATGCGAATCAAGGTGAGGGTGGGGTTGAATGTTGATGTGTGTAACTTAGAGTGTACATATTGTAATCATAACATACACAGAGATTAAGTATTGAGCCCCGCGAACGTGCCGACTCTGAAGAGCGACGTGCCTACCTCATAACATGTATTTGTAGCTTTATTCACCGAGCAATGGACATACGACATAAGTACCTCAGTGATTTAAGGGAGCGCCAAGCAGCACTTAATACACTTGTTATTCACTTTGGAATTTAACGAACATTTCTTACACCTAAGCACTATCAACTTATCAAGTCACAAGCAATCAAATACGCATTATGCCGGGCTTACTAAGAGGGTGCTCCAAATGGAAATTAACCGTGAGGTGTCTAATTATCAATAAGAGGGAACTTGATTGAGTGATGTACTTAGAAAAAAAAAGATTATATAGTCAGTGAGCAGGCAGTCATATCATTACAAGAAAACAAAAACCAGGTGGGAATATTCTATGATACTATACAATCTTGAATTAAATTAGAAGTCTGTACTTGGCATGGTAGACGCAGCGACTGAGCAGACAAAATGCACAAGTAACTGGCAAAATGCATATAACTACAACTTTTATATGATTTGATTAGATGAGACTCTGATTAACATGGGAATTTAATGTGTTTGAATGAGGCTATCAATGAGAATAAGAAATGCGTGAGACAATTGAAGAATTTAAATAAAATGTTTGTTGTTGTTGTTTCTTTTTCTTGAATATGCTGTTTGTAAAATATGACGGGTAACGATAGTTACCCAATATTTACCTTTAAACCTTGTAAACCTTGTAACATAGTACGACAATATTTTATCTCACACGGCGATATGTTTTCCAAATAGAAATTTGATACCCAGCAAGCGAAAAAAAGAATGAATGTGTTGCCCGATAGGCGAATATTTTCCTAACACGGCGAAATATTCTGTATTAACAAAATATGTGTTACCCAGTAGGCGAATATTTTCCTAACACAGCGAATTAAAGTCTACGATGAAGTGTCGTATCCAGAGATAAAATATTGTAGTCTGAGATTTTAAGTGTCGTACCCAGAGATGAAGCGTCGTACCCTGAGATGAAGTGTCGCAGTCTGAGATAATTTTTTTTATCCTGAGATGAAGTGTCGTACTTTGAGATGAAGTGTCGTACCCAGAGAATCAGAGATGAAATGTCGCAGTCTGAGATAAAGTGACGTACCCTATTATCAAGTGTTCTTCCCTGATAAGAGGTGCCATACCCAGAGATGAAGTGTCGTAGCCTTGGATATGAAATGTCGTACTTTCGAGGTCAAATGATGCACTTTACAGTACAATCAAGTTGCAGTAAGAGATGGAGTGCCGTACCCTCTGAGATGAAACTTCGCACTCGGGAGATCAAATTTCGTACTTTACAGTACAATCAAGCTACAGTAAGAGATGAAGTGTCGTACCCTTGAGACGAAACTTCGCACCCTGGAGATCAAAGTCGTACTTCAGGATCTACAATCAAGTCACAGTACGAGATGAAATGTCGTACTTTGAGATGAAGTGTCAGAGATGAAATGTCGCGAGATGAAATGTCGTGATGATATGTTTAATCTGAAAAATATGAATGCTTAAATTTACATACACAGTAGGTAAGTAGGTATGTATTGCTAAGTGAAACTTTGTGTACATCAACACATCATCTGTTCAAAATATGAAATAGAAAATTTTCAGGAGTCAAGTTAGAACACATTTTGTACAGATGTGAATCAAGGTCAGGGTGGGGCTGGGGCTGGGACCTGGTTCTTTCCAGTTGGGGCCTCACGCACCTCCCCCTCCCGAGTGTGCCAACTGCACTTCCCCATGCAGTTGGTATCATCCACACCTTCCACCTGCTGGGTACTCTCTAGTACCACTCACCAGCTAAGTATCATAACTTCACTATCCAGCCCCTCACGGTATATTAACTTTTGATTTTACATTATAACCGCCCTAGCCCCCTGTTTCTATATCTATACTATTCTATTATCTTTTTAATTAATTAATTATAATTCAGGTACACTACTTGAAGACTGTCCTCAAAGGGAATGATCAACCCATACATACATATTATATACTGTAACAACATTGGCACAGCCCGGTAGTCATAACCCACTTTTGTACACAAAAAAACCAATATGGCTTCCTCCTCAAACTATCAAAGGCCACTCAAGAAGCCCTGATAAAAATTTTCCTCATACAACTTGTTAAAGTTCAGATCCTCCAAGGTTCCTCAGCACCATCATGAAATAAATTCTGTTTCATTCTGGAATCAGCAGTTGCATTGGCGACCCCTGCATTATCAACCCTCTTACTGCTATAAAACAACACTGTCCAACTCTCCCATATTATATCCAACAACATTTTATTTCCTTATATCTCCCACTTTCATCACCCTCACCTGCTGGGTACTCCATACTTCAAACCAGCTAAGTCTCATTACCTCACCACTTCTGTCAAGCAACAAATTTCTGTACATCTAGACCCATAGAAATAAATACAATAAACTGCAGCCCATTTCGAAAGGATGTCCCCTCCCAATAAATCTGATTTAGCAACATTACTATGATTAATGAACAATAATACAACACCAAAAACATCACCAAAACTAACAATCAGTTCCCTCTTCTTTTCCAGGTAGTACCCCATAGTTGGGCTTTGCCCATTGATCCCAGCATAACTCCAATCAATGGGAATATTATTTACACAGTCTGGTTGGGTCAGACCTCCTGTGGCTCAGTCAGACGAAGGGAGGTGGTACATAGCCACCTCCGGCTGATCTCCGACTTAATCTGCAGGCAAGCATTGACTTGCTTTGCAGTCTGTTTGAAGCCAGGGGCGTTGGTAGCTTACTGGTCCAGTGAGGTCCTGGACGGGTGGGCTACTCTCAGCCCAGGATATCTCCGGCAGTCGGGTGGCCTAAAACCACCCAGGAGTTCACACCTTCGCCTAGTGTACTAGGGATAGTCTCCATGCTCAGCATGGCTGCCACCGGCCTGGTTGATTAAACCGACTGTGGCCGTTTTACTAAGACTACTAAGACTAAGGTCAGGGTGGGGCTGCTATGTGTAACTTAATTAGTTTAGAGTGTACATGTTATCATAACATACGGCGAATATTTTATTAACACGGCGAAATATTTTCTAAGGCGAATATTTTCCGAACACGGCGAAATATTCTCTAAGAATAAATATGTAACCCAGTAGGCGAATACTTTCCAAACACGGCGAATTATTCTCTAAGAATGAATGTGTTACCCAGTAGGCGAATATTTTCCTAACACGGCGAAATAGAGTCTACGAAGATTGTTTATAAAACAGGCGAATAATTGCTTAGCATTGCGTGTGTTTACAAACATGCGACCACTTTGGCGAATATAATGCTAGTGTGGCGAATATTACCCTGCACTTTACACGCATTCTTAGAAAGTTAACGCATAGGGTGTGGCCTGTGGCGAATATCATCTTAACAATGCGATCATTTTTATAGTGTGGCGAATTCAATACCTAGTGTGGCGTTGTTCTAATCTGGCAGGGGGCTCCTATAGTATGCGAATAAATTTATCAAGCACATGAACCACGAAAAACTTCACAGTGTTGTTTTGATACTAGCTCTTTTGTTCTAACATGTCGAAGTTCGCCCACAGGTAGGTATAATACATTTTAATTTATTACTCATGACCTATGCCCATGTCAGCCAACCCTGTAGAAACTAACATAATGAATGATTGTTGATTATAACATAATCTATTTGTCTAAAATCTTCGATCAAAATTTCCTGAATACCATTGAGTTTTAAAGCTTAAAAATCAATATATTTTTTGTTCCAGAAAAAAAATTCAAAAAATGGATGACCAATTTTCACTTCGGGGATGACCAATTAGATACGATGTTGATATGGGATGGACGAATATCATTTCGTATTTTATAATTTTTTACTTCTATTTTTGTATATTTTGGAATTCAGATCAGTTATTTTTCTGACCTTAACCAAAAGCTATTGAATCTAAAGGGGAAACCCTGGAATATAGAATATAGATAAAAAATAATGCAGTAAATCAGATAATCTGATCAGATGATATGCTTTTAAACTTTTTTTACAGCTGTTCGTAATTATGGCAACTTAATTCTTTATTTATGTTAAATAAGCCCAGTTTATAACAACATCTAGGATAAGCCAATTATCATTTTTTTTACTTCTATTTTAATCTACTAACTTACTCATGAATTAAGGTAGTTTGCTATTAATTCACCAGCACCTTATTATTTTTAACCATTTTTAATTATTTATTAATTTAAGTTATTTTTTCTACTATTTCTATTATTCAAAAGTTCAAATGTACTTCACTCAAGTTATTCTTTTATGATTACTTTGTTTTATGTTAATCACTTTTCATCAGGGCAGGACTTGATCAGTTCCTACCATCTCTGGTAGGAATGTACCTGACCTGTGGCAACTCCTATTATTTTTATATGCCATTTCATTATTTAATATGTTTATTGCTTTATTGTTTGTTGCACTAATATTAACAAAATTCAGAACAAATATGAATTTAACCTTCGACATAAATTTCTCTAAGAGCAATAAACGTTAATTCAAAGACCAAAATCAAAATTAATTGAATCTTATTTACATTTAGGAAATTTGGAGTTGCCAGAATTGTTCATGGTTGGTCGGGGGGCCCAAGCAGTTCGACATTAGTTCGTTTTCAAAGCCTCGGCAGTCTGATGAATATTTTTGGCTCTATTATTTTTATTTTTATTTAAATTATTTAAGTAGAATATGTCTGTGAAAAAGGGTAATGCTTCAACTGGCACATTACTGATCACAGCTAATTAAATGAGGTTTTGTGGATGGGCAGTGTCCAAAATCGCGACCTGAAGTTGAATATTATTTTAAAGATACAATCGCAAAATTTTGAGCATTTTTAAGATGCATTTTGTATCCATTTTTGTCAACAAGACCCTCATCACTAGAGTATGGAAGTGAAGACCCTTTGTCTTTCATTCGTGAATTATCTTGCTTTTCCTGGGGGCAAGCCTTCTTTTTATTTTTTGGAATGGACTGAAGAAAACATTATTATTCGAATTAAAAAGAAATCGAAATAATGTATTATGAATTCTTTGTTATTTATATTCCTTTTAGCAAAAAGTTAATCCAGATGAAGATGGCAAGCAATACTGAATCTGATGCAGATGAGAAGTTGCTACATGTCAAAGCACCACCACCTTCCATCTACTATATGAAGTATACTAATGAGAATGTTCAAAATGGATCTGTCCCATCTCCCCCTCCTATTCCTGTTGGTGACTTCACTGCATTTGGTATCTCACACAATGTTAGTTTTCTGTTACCATATAACAAACAGATGTGTGACACAATGTTTGTATATTTAGAAGCAATTAATTAATCATATAACACTTACTAAATTTGACTGTTAATGAGAGCAGAAACTTGATCTATATAAACTGTCATCAAAGGATTAAATTTCAGGCAGATGATCCACAGTCAATCCTGGCTCCATTAAGAGAACATGGGGTGACACAGCTTTATCAAGATGCTGCAAATGACATAAAGGAGCTTAAAAAACTTAATTCATCATTTGTTATAAACTTTCTTGATCTTCTAGATGTAATGATTCAGTGCCCTTCAAGTCAAACAAGAATCAAGAAGTTAGAAGATTTGGAGCTCCTTTTCTGTAACTTTCATCATTTGGTAAATAAGTTTCGTCCTCATCAAGCATTAGAGACTCTCATACAAATGGTCAAAATCCAGAAAGATCAGAAATTAGAATTAATTGAACAAATAAACAGGTAATTTTATGACTTCTTATGATTTTTATTTCCATTTTGCTGTAGAAATTAATGAAATATTTTTCATGTTCATTTCATAGTGCTATTTAGGTCATGTGGCTGACCAAATGGACCATGTTGTACTAATTATATAATCCCAACAGTAAAATGGAATCAGCCAGAGCTGCTCTACATACCACAATTAATTCCTTACCATCATCTCTTGCCCTTAACATTAAACAAGAGGTTAGAGCTTATTTCAATCATAAATTTGCTTATCTACAGCATGATAAGTTCTGGCATTTTCTGAAACCTTAAATTATATGTATTCTTCTTTTGTAAATTAAAGTTAGCAAAGGTTACTATCCTCACTTTTTGAATTTCAATTCTCAATTCTATTACTATTCTTGGCCACATAACAGCCCTATATCAAACCTCAAAATGTGACAAAACACAATCAAACATTTCAGTCATCAGATGAGACCATGGACTATACAGCATCCATTGATAGCAGTTCTGGTTTGTCCTTGAACTTCGACAAGGTTATGGGTGACTTGGAAAATTCAATTGATAAAGAAATTACCAATACCTGAATGATGAATCATCTCTCATTTGGCAGGATTGAAATTCAACTAGCAGTAAGTGAATAAAACAAAGAAATTTCAGAATAAAACAAAAATTTTATTTAGCATTTCATTGAACACACCTAAAATTACTAAAAATATGTACAAACAAAAAGCTTATAATTATAAATGATTTCTGATTTCAGGGTAATATGGGAGTAATGATAGAGTGTTCTAGTTGAGGGATTCTGATTTCAGGGTAATAGGGGAACTCTAGCATTAGAGCATTCAAACAATAGGTTCTGATATCAGGTGTTAGGGAATTATTATATTGATAGGGAGTTATATATTGTTAAGGAGTTAAATATTATTAGAGCACTCTAATATGAAGTGATCAAGGAACATAATCTGATATGTGTTTGACTTAGCTTACGCCGATAGAAGACCTCCTACCCAGTGTGGGTAGGCTTTCAAATGCTGGTGAAATGCAAGGTCGCAGGGCTGGAGGCTTATTGCTTCCTTTGAGTGTACCAGCACTTGAAGCTAGGATAGTCTTTATTTCTAGTATACTTTATTTTAAGAATATTTTATTGTGTTCATATAGTGTAAGCTAAATCAATTTTCTTAAAATGGAGTTTCAAACTCTTTCAACATACTAAGTCTATACCAAGACGTCTGTTCAATCTGAGGATATATTAATATATTAAGTAAGTGAACAAAACAAAGAACTAAAGAAAGATACATTTATAAGCTATGTCTGAAATCAGTACCAAGTAATGAGTATGATTATTATTAGTTAACATCCAATAATTCAACCTTCTTCTAATGAAACTTCAATGATTGTCAGTTGTATCAACTGTCCCTACAATTAGCAATGAATTTGTGGTTAGTTCGATTCAATCTTTATATATGGGTCACTATATTTCTTTGATTTTGTTCATAGGATATAAATATCATAAACTCTGGCTCATGAACATATTGTGTTAATGGGAAAAGGGTGTCACTAAAAAGTAAAAGTGGGCACAAAAATAGACATAGCTTCTTGAAATGAAAATTAATCCTCAAGAAAAATAGACAAAACATACAAAGCAGACAAAATAGACACTTCAGTGTTGTCTGCTTTTTAAGAGTAAAGAAGATGAAGTTTCGACTAGATTGATTGACTTTTAATTGTCATAATTGGTTGATTTTGAGGATGTAATAAATGCTAATTACATGTTGCAATCACATAATTTGGGTTCAGTGTACCACCAGAAGTAGATATTTTACCAGTATCTCTTAATTTGATAGTTTTTATTGGATCTCTTGCTGTTTCTGTCTTATTTGTCTGGTTTGTCCAATACAATCTACCTTATTGGCCTTTATTTAGCCGGCCTTTTTTAACCGGCCTTTTTCAACTGGCCCTATGGACAAAAAATGCATCATTTTTTAACCGTTTTAACCAGCCCCTTGGACAAAAATTTTTCTGGTGGTTGCCAGATTAAGGATTTTTGCTCTGAAATGACCACTCAAACCCCTTTATACTTAATAAATTGCATCAAAAGACCAAAATCCCGGTCTGGTATTATGATTTAGGTCATTATTGTGTTATGTTATGATGTTCCAGTCATTTTTGTCCTTAAGGGCCAGTTTAATAAAGGCCAATAAGGTATAAAGAAGCATAATTATAAACTAAATTTCACTAAACTTAAATTAATGAAACATATTTTGTTGAAAGGATAATGGAAGATGATAACATCCCAATTCTGATTCCAGTATCAAATGGATCAAATGGATCAGCAGTTGATACTCAGAGTGATGTAAGCCCTTTGCCAGACATACCTGTGACTATCATTACTGGGTACTTGGGTGCAGGCAAAACCACTCTCCTGACATACATACTCAAAGAACAGCATGGAAAACGTATTGCTGTTATTGTGAATGAGTTTGGAGAGGGTGAGGCTGTAGAGAAGCCTGGGGCACTTGGGGTAGGAAGTGAGAAATTTGAAGAATGGATTGAGATGACTAATGGGTGCCTTTGCTGTAGTGTCAAAAGTGATATCGTGCTTGCATTGGAAAAATTGATGGAAAAACAAGGCAAATTTGATTATGTGCTTATTGAAACAACTGGTTTGGCTGACCCTGGGAACATTGGACAGAGTTTTTGGGTCGATGAAGGACTTTCTAAACTCTACTTGGATGGAATTGTCACAGTTTGTGATGCTCTTAATGTGGGGAAAACATTGCTGGAGGCAGACAACAGAATTACAGAGTGCCAACGGCAAATAGCTCTAGCAGATGTTGTGATTGTAAACAAACTTGACCTCATTAATGATGAAACTCGAGATAATATAACTCAGCAAATTCAAAGTATCAACAGCTCATGTAATATTCAGTATACCAAACAAAGTCAGGTAGACTTGGACACTATTCTTGCAATCAATGCCTACACAAATGCTGATCCTCCAAAAACAATTGAACATAAACTATCAACAGGGATAAGCACTGTCACCTTAACTTCAGGTGCTCCTGTTAAAAGGGAGGACATAGAAAATGCTCTCGAAACTTTATTGTGGGCTGATATTTATGATGATAATACTGATCGAACATCTCATGAAATTGAAGACACTGGGAAAATGAGTATTTTAAGAGTGAAAGGAAAAATTCAGACAACAGATGGCTGGATTATGATTCAAGGAGTTCGTGATATGTTTGATATTTCTCAAATTTCTGGTGATGGAATTTCTTTGCAGCATCTGGTTTTTATCGGAATTCATTTAGATATCAAAACTTTGTGTGATGTAACTAACATGGTTGTTAGATGATAGCTATACAATCATTTACTTTCAAATTAGGTTCATTCCATTAGGTGTATTATGAGGTTAATGCATCAATTTGTTTATGTTTCAGATTTAACTTTATTATGTATTCTTTAACTTATTTCACTTAACTTAAAACAATCCATTTGAAAAGTTTGTGATGTATCATCCGTATTATTAAAAGTAAAATTAAATAATAATATGCCCAATATGACAAGTTTGATTGCTTATTGGTTTTGTATGCAATGCTTCAATTGGGATTTACGAATATAATATACTCCAGCTTAGATGAATGTAGGAATACATCTATAAATTTCAATTTAAAAGAGTGCAATTGTGCATCATAAAGCCAAGCATTTATATTTTCATCCCTTGAAATCACTTGTTAGAAATCTAGTACTTTATCTTTAGAGCACCACCAGTACAATGTCACATGAGGGAATCCAGGAACTGTACGTTCACCTGACAACTTGGCTCAAGAACCTCTCTGTAGAGAGCAACAAGCTGTGTGGTGGGCCCCAGGAGTTCAAAGCAGCATTCCTGGACCAACTCATCGACTGTAGGAGTGCGGTTTGCCAGATCTTATCATCAGAAATACACAACGGAAGGAGAGAAATCTTGCAGACCGTTGTGGAATCTCTTACTTCTCAGATAGTTCACCTTGAGAAAATAGGTTAGGTGTTATGATATTATGCTATACATAAATTCTAAATCGATAATGTAATAATTCTGTAATAACTGTAGTTTTCCTCATCTTGATTCAAAGAATCAGTACATGGGACTATTCAATATTCATTTTTAGCCACAACGTCATATTTCTCTCAATCACTAATCTCCCGAATAAATTACGAATATTTCAGTGAACAAGACAGCCTCGCCCAGAGACCCTTCCCCTCCCATATCTTCAACAGTTCCAGACTCTGAATCAAACCAACGAAGTGAGGCAATATCTTCCACCATTCAGCAGAGCAAGCACCACTATACCTTCGAGGATGTGGCTGGACTGGAGCATGTGAAGCAAACGTTGAAAGAGTCCCTCCTTCTTCCTGGCAAGTTTCCAGCGCTGTTTCGGGGCTGCAGGGTGCCTTGGAAAAGCTTACTGTTGTATGGACCACCAGGTTAGTGACTGAAGATGGCGAATTAAAATTTACAGTTTTTAAAATATCGTGCAAAGTGATAAACCAAGTGTAAATCATCGTACTATTTGTTTTCTTATCCATCCATTTCCAATTTCCATCCAGGAACTGGTAAAACAGAGCTGGCTCGTGCAGTGAGTGGAGAAGCAGAAGCTGTCTTCTTTTCGGTGTCCTCATCCGATCTCATTTCCAGCTACGTTGGAGAAAGTGAGAGACTCGTCAGACAACTGTTCGAATCTGCTAGAACTCAGGCATCTATTTATTTGCTAGATTCTTAAAGTCGAGAATTTATGAATTGATTAACCTGTGGATTACAATCACACATCAAGCATTCACCCATTGATTATCCTCACATCACTTACCTTGTGCTCCAGGAGAAGCAGAGCGTGATATTCATTGACGAGATTGACAGTGTTTGTAGAGAGCGGAGCAGTAAGGAGGAGGAGTACAGTAGAAGGGTGAAGAACGAGCTGCTCAAACAGATTGAAGGAGTTGGGGGCAACAACGACAGGGTCTTCCTGCTCTGTGCTACGAACTGCCCTTGGGAACTAGACACTGCATTCCTCAGAAGGTTATCTCCATAATGGTCAAATCAAAGCTTCTTAGCTTGGTCATTGGTGTACGATGTACTGTCATTTTGGGCAGTAAAGAATCTTTTTTAATGTGTTATTGTTCGGTAATTAATGAAATTTATCGATGAATGAAAAACTGCAATCACAGATTTGAGCGACGTCTCTACGTTCCTCTTCCTGATTCTACCACCAGAACCAAGTTGATCAGAATGTTCCTCAAAGATACCTCCAATAACATCACAGGTTCGATTTTCTTGCTACAGTATTATATAGCTTAATTACCTAGAATTTAATAAAACTTCGTTCATTTCTATCTAGAACATCCAGGGGCAAGAATAAGTAAGTATCATTTTCTATTCGTCAATAAATTAGTACCTAGATTAGATAGAAATGCTTTCACACACCCCTTGGTGTAATTACAAGCTCTCCTTGTAACCACCGTCACCGGGTGTCACTCCTTTATAAACCCTGTGCAGATGATGAGTGGGAGATGTTGGAGGCAGCCACTGCTGGGTACAGTGGCAGTGATCTGAGGTGTGCTGTCACTGATGCTGGTCTCATTGCTGTCAGGGAACTCAGTACTGCCACCCATTGGAAGGTAATGAGATCTGATTTGTTGACTGACATTCTCCAACCAGATCAGATGAAGTGGAATAATTTCTGAACTCTAGAACTGCAGAAATAATTATCCATTTCTCAAGCATTGAACCCTGCAGGTTATGTCTAACAAGTGGACACCGTGTAGTAAGGACACACCAGATGCTATCCTCCTCGACATAACCCATCTCAAGCCATCTCAGGTTCGTATCTAGAACAACAGTTGACAATTTAATAAGTATTTAGTACTGAAGGATAGTTTGTTAGCGAAATCAGACGTATTCCTATCAGCCCTTATTGGTCTTGATCTTTTGACAACCCATCATTGTACATTAAATTGAGTTTTACATTTTACAACACACTTCTGGGCCAAGATAAGACACATTTCATCATATTTTGGTTTCTCATATTACCTATGTCTCACCTCAATTCCCATCTCCCTTCCTCAGATCGCTGTGAGAGGAGTGACTGCAGATGACCTGATGATCGCTCTCACTAGGACCCCTCCCTCTGTCAGTCCTAAGGAGGTGGAGAGACATGAGAGTTGGAACAAAGCCAAGTCACTATCCGAACTGTGAAGTCTGCCAGAGAGTGATATTTCTGTGAGTCAACCTCTGGACTGAGATAGAGGATAGGATTGTTATGAACTAATTTATTTTGATAACTTATGCTTTTTTTAATTTTGAATATGAATTGCAATGATATATTTTACTACTTTGGATATTTTGTTTCTTATTAATAACTTGTTCATAATTTAAACCTATTTCACATTTAAATCTAATTTTTTTTACAACATATTGTTACAATTTTCAATATTATTTATGACTGTATAATTTAAATTGTTTTTCCGTTCATACTTCCTTTCACAACTTCACAAGGGCATGTCAAATCGGTCAAATGTTATTATCAATTATAAGTTTGTAATTTTCATACTGTAATGTAATTTCAGTTTTTTCTAAGTTTTCTTAAGTACAATTTCATATCTGAAATCATGAGATTTTGTTTGAATTGCGTCATAATTTTCCTTTTTAGTCCCAAAAAGGTTATAAAGTGAGTGATGATCAATGTTCAGGCATGTATCTTAACGTGTATCGAAGTATACGTTACTTACTTATGATGTTCATGTACCTACCTACATTATACTCAATTATCATTCATGAAATGTTTCATTTAATTAAGTTTACTACTGCAGTATTCTCAACAATATTTCACTTAGCAGCATTATAGTATGTTATGTGTATCTGCTGTTGTTTGTTGTGGATACTCTCTCAATCCCATAGACTGTAGACTGTGCTGTATCTAATTTAATCTTTTAATTGCTATTATTTTATTCAACTTCATTGATTTTTCAAGATTATAAAATAGAATTTAGTATCAATTTATTTAGGATTGAAGAGTTGATAGAAAAGTGGCCCAGCACGATGGATCTGGACCGGCTGGTGCTTGACATAAAGCTTGCTCTGGAGTTTACCTCCAAATCTGAAAAACGAAAATGACTCACTTCAAAACAAGATAGTCTCCCTTGAAAGTCACATTGCAATGCTTGAAAATCAGCTCAAAGAAAAAGAAATCTCCTGCAATGAGCTTCTGGACCAGAAGAACGCAGACGAAAACACCATCCTCGACAAGATAGTATCCATGCAAATGGATCAGAAGCTCAAAGAAGACTTTAAGGAGCTGTCGGCTGCACATTGTGACCTCCAGGAGCTACACACCAAGACCCTGGCTGCTCACACCATAGAACTAGTAAAGGAGAAGGAGGAGGCGGCTGACAGGGTGGAGGAAGTGAGGAAGGAACTTGAGAGGGATATCCGGGAGCTGAAGTCAGGGCACGAGAGTCAGGTGACGAGGTTCCAGGAGGAGATAGATACGCTGAGGAACCAGGTTCAAGAGGGCCACAGGGCCAGGGTGGAGGAGGTTGCTAAGGTAAGGCTCAAGTTTTATTAAGTTAGATATTCAGCATCGTCTGTATATTGATTCGATATTTGTTAATTGTTGATAAATTAGCCCAAAAATAATGTTCATAAAGACCTTTGGGTTGTTTATAACTTCATTAGGAATGTTCATAAATTATTGGCCAGTATGAGATGATAATAAAATAAAAATGCTTACTGTATTTTTAGAAATTTCTCGTGTTGATACTTTGATAGTTACTTGATTTTTTCATTACCCCGAATTAATTTCAGATGACCAAGGAATATGAAGAAAAGCTCCATAATTTCAAGGTGAGAGCCGCACACAACTCATCCGCAGACACTTTTAAACGGAAGCTAGCCGCAGAGAGGCAGGAACATGGAAGAGAGGTGAACAGGTTACAGCAACAGATAGCCCAGCTTCAGGGTAGGGGCAGGAAACAATTCTGAGAAAGTTTCTGAATTTCTGGTATTTCTATTTACTTTCCAGTCACTTTTCAGTCACTTTTGTACAAAATTGTGATTGATAATCAACTTTTTAATTGCTCAGTTATTCTATTTCATGTTTTTAAAATTCTTGTTGTTAGTTTTATTAATTTATTTGGTAATAAACACTGTTTATTAAATAGTAATTGGATTTTTTCCATTTTTTCAGATATTGAAATTAAACTTTATTTATTGTAGTTTTTCATTTTGTTTTTCAGCTAACTTATTAATATTTATTATATTACCTAATTTATATTTATAGCTGTTTGTACAATGTACGGTTTATCAATTGGAATGTTGCAATGAATCCATCTAGTAACTAGTGTGTTTTCTTGCAGATTAGTTCATGATCTTATTAATAATTTTCACCTCTCTTATTCTATGTTAAATCAAAATTTTATCGTAATGCTTTTAGGATTGTACAATTTCGATCTGCTCTGCACGCACCATACATCAATATTTTTTGAATGCTGCAATTCCTTTGAAGGTTTTAAAATAAACTTTAAATGCAACACAATTTTCTCTGTAGTGAGTTTCTCAAAAAGGTTGTACAAGTGTACATACCGTATGTTTACATTTTTAACCAATAGGCAATAACCATAGGTATCTATTATCTAAGAAGCATAATCACCATCTCTCCCTAGCACGATGGAACGCCCCCACTGACCCACTTCATCACGTGGAATGCAACGTAACAAATGACCTGCTAACACGTGACCTGCTGAACACGTGATCTTTAAAACTCTCAGAAATCACGTGATTTGCACGTGACCTACACGTGAAGCAGTCGTGTTGTGGTAGTGGAAGAGGAGGAGGAAGGGTTTTATGTCGAGTAGCCGGAAGACGGAATCGTCGAGTAACCTGAGAACGAAGTTCACTTCCCTGTTCAGCGGCGCTCAGAGGGGCACAGTTAACGCCAGGTCCCCGCCTGAGGAGTTCAACCTTGACACCTACACCCTAAATGTTAGTTTGACAGAAAGTGAGGCTGATATTAAACTCACTTTCAACTTTTGAACTTTGAAAGTTTCAAACACAGTTCGTAACCAATGAAAAACAGCGATACATTAGAAATCCCAAATACAATTCCCATAATACATAATTATGGGTATGCCTCAACTGACCCCATACCCATATGAGCATATTATGAACAATCCTAAATTCCTATCATGATAATTGACATCTGGCTTTATAATCGTTTAAATGAACTGACATAAAGTAATTCATCTACTATTTGTTATCTAAATAAGCTGCTTTTTGGTTCTCCATCGGGGCCATATCCTGCTCCATTGAGAAGACTGATCTCCATCACTAGCTTTATGTCTTGGCTCCATAAGTATGCTCGTCATGTACCACAAGAGAAGGCATCTCCTTCCATACCTGTTCCAATACATATACCCAGCAGTGCCCCACTGACTCCCCCACGTATTCTTGAGAATGTAAGCGTACCGAGTGAAGCCAACCACCACCACCCCATGATCTGGCTTTGCATCACATTGGCGGGCGGTGTATATTCCCCCTCTGAAGGATTCCAATCTGTCGACTGTTGTTCCAATAGCAACAGCTACTGGTGAGGTGTAGGTCACGTGGTACAACAAGTCCTCCACTGTTCGTGGCATGACGAACCAATCAGTTACAGTGTATTCTGCCAATGCATTGCGGCTTTCCCAGTACGTTGCGCATAAAGTATCTGATCCCCATTGACTTGAAGTTTCAGGAAAGTCCTTCTCAAAGCCTAGCCTCTTGTAGCGCATAACATATTGATACGCCTTCTCCACACTCCCTCCATGTTTCACTGTGTACCCAATGTCATTAGCACAATCGTACAGTTCCTGTACAGATAGATTTTCCAGGCTTCCTGTCCAGACAGAGCGGAGAGCTTGTATGATGGAAGCAGCAACGTGGGCCCAACAGCTTCCCTTCAACTGCTTCTCAACCTTTCCAACCAGGTCCCTCCTTCTCCACAGGTCAAACTCGCTTGGTATAGGTCTGTCTGGGAAAACTTTCTCAGCCCTTAACAATAAGTTCTCTCTTCCTGAACTATCTTGGGAGAAGTTCGCATTTCGTCTTAGACCGAGCATTAGGTTCTTTTCCTCAAGAGAAAAGTCCGTCATGAGATGCACCCCGACATGCCAAGTAACGAGGGGGTCTTTGCGAAGTTCTACGATCTCTTCAATTTCCGCCTCAAACAGTCTGAGTCTCTCTTTCTCCTCGCCGGGGGGCCTTGTGTGGCGATGGGTGTGCTTGTATGATTGGTACAACCTTTTGAGCTCACATTTGTCGGCAAGGGCTGCTTCTAGTTTTTCAGTGGCAAGTAGCTCTGCAGAAAGTCCGGATGCTTGGATAAAGGCAAGGGAAATTAGAGCAAAGTATAGTATCATGAGTATCATAGTGCAAACAAATGTCTGAAAACTGTTTCATTTGCCTGTAACTTGAATATATGAGTATATGGATATAGATGGATGTTTATAGCTATACAGTACGTGGTACACAATAGAAAATAATAAAATAGATGCCTATAAATTAGATACCTAAGTCAATCAGATTCATTATCTTTGCCTACTAACTTTGGAGACAGTGATTGATTAGATTGCAGCACTTCTGGTAAAAGTTATCAAAATACTCTCACGTAACACAATAGTCTGCTGTTCCAATATCAATTTTAATAATATAATCGTTTCACTTCACTCAATATTCTAATTAACATTCTGATTATTATTCTTAATATTGTAATAAATATTCTGATTAAGAAAAGTAAGAATTAAATCAATAAGTAGTGTTGAAAACATATCGTATTTTAGCACAATTAATGGAAGTAAATAATAAGGTTATAAGGTGTTAACAAAATTGTTGACACGATTGGATTTAGTTAAATATTGCAGTTTCATCGCAGGAACTTGGGAAAGGAAACCTACCGAATAGATTGAAGTTACTGAAGCACCTGGTTGAGAAAGTCGAAGAAAAGAGGCTAGAAAAGGTTTGTATCCAGGCATGCAGAACATACTAACCGTATTCATGTTTCATTGAAAAATCAAATTTCTTGAAAAATCAGATAAATCATCCCAATTTTCAATTTATTAAAGAAAGAAATCAAGTCAGCATATAGAAAGTATTCATGAATGCTGACTCCAAACACAGTTCTCATAACTCTACACTTCTAAATAACCTTACAGAATGCCATCAAGTCACTATGGGTTGCAGTGCAGGACATTGCAAAGGAAGGCCCTGTGGAGGCACGGCACACCGTTATAGGGTTCCTGTGTGCTCTTGTCAGCAGCCATGTTAGTCTATTTAACGGATAAATGTATAATTAATAGTTATAATAGAAACCGAGTACTGGTAACTGATCGTTGCAGAAAAAGTGTTGCCTAACATATCTTATGTAGTATGTTAGTATTTGACTTGAAATATTTTGATTTTTGGACTTCTTACTTTTTGTTATGGGACTTTGGATGACCATGTTTCACCATGACGTATATTCTGTATCTATCCTACATGCTTACATGTGATGAAGTGTAACATGCTATTTTGTTAATTTCAGGCAGACCAGTTGGGGTCGATGCGTCAGACGCTGTTCCAGTACATCAAGTCGTGTCACAGAGACGATCTAGAACCTTGTTTCAACCTGCTTTTGTCTCTGACTCAAAGCGGTTCTAACCTTCATCTCCTCGAAGAGCATATTAGTGAGTTTGTGATGATATCTCTGGCAATGAATTCTGAAGAATAAATTTGGAAGCTATTCTGTCGTTGATCCTTGTTTTTCTATCCTACCGGCTATTGTACTATGGCCCCCTCTGCTCTGCTCAAACTGTCTGCATTCACTGTCTGCATACTGTAATTCCCAAATCTGCAGTTATATCAAACTATCCCCTAATCCCCTATAATACTATCATATTAGCAATCTACCAACTCCCTTTGCAGGCAGCTACATAGAGAAGCAGCTCCTCCCTCAGATGGTGGCTCGTGGTAAGACCATTGACGTGCTGAAGTTTCTGGGAGACGTGACTAAGACTAACGCCACGTATATGGACGAGCAGCTGTTGCTGGCAGTCTTCAGGGAGTGTTACGCTCCCGCTACCAAGCAACCCATCGAGGAGATACAGGTAAATTGAAATGAAGGTATTATCAATGATTTGAATTGAAGAGATTATCAATCAATATTATGTAGCACTAAATCGTAAGTCCTTGATGAATTACGCTCCGCATAATATGTTTGAGCCACTTGTTTCGGTCAAGCTTCCTGCCGAGCAAGTTGATACCCCATGTTTCCTTATATTCGCTTACAATACGGTTCCACTTAACCCCTAACCTCCCCTCAAGACTGCCCCGCTAAATCCTCACCCTCCCAGATACAGGAGTATTTATAACCCCCACCCTCCCCTCCCAGATTCAGGAGTGTCTGAAGTACATCCAGACAGTGGCTCAGTTCGCCATCGTGCCTCCCTCCTGTGTGCACTGCATGATGCTCTACATCTGCCAAGTGCGGTGTGTCGTGCCCAAGGACATCTCAGTAGGCGTCACCCACCCCGCCTCTCAGTCCCTCAAATCCGTAGGTGGTTTCGGTGACTTCTAACTTCACTTTGTTGTACTTTGTTAATAAAATATAGATAACTCAATTCTAACTTCACTCTGTAAATTTGTTAAAAATAGATAACTTAATTTTCCTTTCCCTCCCCCTTCATCCCCTGAAGCTCTGAAGAAATAGCCATGTTAACATATTGTAACGAAAAAGGTGCTGTTACCCTTCACGAGAAAACATTGATAATACACTGTTTAGCAGGTTAAAAATAAATGTATATTTTGTAATATTTACAATTCAGCTACTTACGATATTATGTACAGAAATGAAAATATAAATAGATAAATGAAAACAAACTTTCTTCATCGATATAGAAACTACGTGAGATTCTGTAGTTCTTCAATAAACATTTTAATAAAAGCAATAAAAATTAAAGAATTGCAACTCAATTTCAAGGAGCAAAGATTATTGATCAAGGTCCACATTATTTGTAGATTTTTGGCAGACATGTTACTGCCAATTAAAATATATTTTCACAGGCAAACGAACATTTGATATCAGTAATTGATGCAGATGCTGATCTATTTTCACGGAACTCTGAACTAACTTCTGATTTCATTTGTTGTAGATATTTAAACTATATCCATAACACTTTTAGTTACTTAGCAAACCTCTCTCTCTGATTTCAGTTGATGCGGATGTTAACTCTTCCCACTCCTAACTAATCCCTATTCCAGTTGATGCGGATGCTGATCTCTATCCGATCCCTTGAACACACCATCATCTTCACGATGTGTTCCTTCCTGGAGGCTGCCCCTGCGCAGGCCTCCTTTGTAGCTCCCCAGGAGACCCAGATAAGCACCATGTACCTGCTCAGTACCTCGCTCTGGAATAAGGAAAGGAGGTGCCCTAAGCAGCACCACTGTGACGCTATCCTCTCATCCGTCAGCAAGGTGAGACTATGGGCTAACTTAGCCCTGCTAACTTATCCCGGCTAAGCCTGCGTTTTAGGGTCAAACTCAGGATTTGGAAATCTTTCAGCTCTGCAGAAAGCTGTTTTCAGTGTTTCTGCCAAATGATGGTTGCATCAGAGTTCTTTTGTGTTGTCATTGACGACCTACGTGCTATGATATCTTCGAAGTTCGTGGTAGATGAGTAAATGTGCATCAGTTGGTTTGTCAGTCTCTTGGCTCCATGCCCTGGTGTAGCGGTATAATGTATTGATTAGAGGAATGTACTGGTATTAGGTATGAGGTATGTACTGGTATGAGGTATGTACTGGTATGAGGTATGTACTGGTATGGTGTTCGGGTATGAGGTATGATCTGGTATTCAAGAAATGAACAGATATGATGTACCAATATGATGTGTGGAATGTGCTATATAAGTGCATCAGCGTGGGAGTGCGCTAGTGAGTCCACTACCACACCGACTGTTGATCCTCACCTCTATATCCCCCTCTCCCACCTCACTGACCATCACCACACAGATCCTACTCTCCTCGCCCCACTTCCTGATCTCTGGCGTCAGTTTGTCTACAGTGGTCGCAGACAGCGACACGAACACGGAGTTGTCCGCCAGGATGAACCAGTGTTTGTAGCCGGAGTGGGTGTGTCCGTTAGTAGGGGGCGTGTCCTCTACAACCACTATCTCACACGTGGGAGACTCCACTAGTCTGATCGTCACCACGTGACAGCTACCCGCATTCTCATTGGTTGAGATGATCGGGTTGCCATGGTTACTGGTGCTCGGGTTGCCATGGTTACTCGCGCCTGGGCCGTCTGCACTGACAATGTCGTCATGCTTACCGTTGGTCAATACAACGTCCTCCACCACATTCCTTATCTCGCTCAGATTCAGGGCATCTGATTGGTGGAGGGCTGGATGTCACGTGATTGCAGTTCACCACTCCACACCGCTCTGACAACTTCACACTCTCTCCGGCCAGGAGACTGTCCAGTTGGCGCCGAGCCAGCGCAAATGATTGGAAGTTGTTATACTCTGCCACCTCCCGGGTCCTACAGACGTAGGACACTTCGTACTTGAGGGACCGGAGGTACTTTCTGATGATGTCTTGGTAGGTGGTGTTCAGGTGAAGGTTGATCGAACAGTCCCAGAAATCTGAGGAAACGAGTTACTGGTAATGATGTCCGAAAGACCGTTAAACATCTTAAAAACTAAAAATGAAACAAAATCAAAATCAATGGACAATTATGTTTGTTTGAAGTTTGTCCTATTGTTCTAAACACTGGAATAAACCCGGCGGCCTACCTGTGACATGGTCCTGTTTGGCTCTCTTGGCAGCTATCCAATCCAGCACCTACCTGTGACATGGTCCTTTTTGCCTCTCTTGGCAGCTATCCAATCCAGCACCTACCTGTGACATGGTCCTGCTTGGCTCTCTTGGCAGCTATCCAATCCAGCACCTACCTGTGACATGGTCCTGTTTGGCTCTCTTGGCAGCTATCCAATCCAGCACTTATTTTTACATGGTCCTGTTTGGCTCTCTTGGCAGCTATCCAATCCAGCACTATTTGGCAGCTATCCAAGAGCACCTACCTGGCATGGTCCTTTTAGCCTCTTGGCCGATATCCAATCCAGCACCAGCATGTTCTGTTTGGCTCTCTTGGCAGCTATCCAATCCAGCACCTACCTGTGACATGGTCCTGTTTGGCTATCCAATCCAGCACCTACCTGTGACATGGTCCTGTTTGGCTATCTTGGCAGCTATCCAATCCAGGACCTACCTGTGACATGGTCCTGTTTGGCTCTCTTGGCAGCTATCCAATCCAGCACCTACCTGTGACATGGTCCTGTTTGGCTCTCTTGGCAGCTATCCAATCCAGCACCTACCTGTGACATGGTCCTTTTTGCCTCTCTTGGCAGCTATCCAATCCAGCACCTACCTGTGACATGGTCCTGTTTGGCTCTCTTGGCAGCTATCCAATCCAGCACCTACCTGTGACATGGTCCTGTTTGGCTCTCTTGGCAGCTATCCAATCCAGCACCTACCTGTGACATGGTCCTGTTTGGCTCTCTTGGCAGCTATCCAATCCAGCACCTACCTGTTACATGGTCCTGTTTGGCTCTCTTGGCAGCTATCCAATCCAGCACCATCTCAGTGTGGAGATACTTGTCTAGGTGCGGATACTCCTTGTCTAGATGTAGCACTCTGTCCGCCTTGCACTGTCTCCACCCCCGCTTAGATATGAACTTACACAGCTCCACGTCTGTCATAGTGCTGGAGAGAGGGGGATGTTGTTATGAAATATAATATGTTTCTATAAATGTAGGAGTCTGGAGTAGCACAATGTCAGGCTTCTTCTCAAATGTGGGATGGCGTTTTACTCAGAGTTTCACGAGCGGAGCTTTTCAATAAGCTCGTCAGTTCAAGGCCCGGATCGCAACAAGCGTCTAGTGAAGGTCAATAACCAGGAAACCAAACAATCAAAGGATAAGGAGGGCAGGATAAGGATACCTAGTTGTAGTCGATCCCGTCTTATGATAAGATGAACTTAGTATGAACTTATCAACTAATCATGTTGTCTAGTTATGGAGTAGAAGCAATGTTACACTTTGTATTAGAGAAGCAACATTACGGATCAAGATTCAAGAGTGACGTATCCACTAACATAAAGGAAAATTACAACGTACAAATGGATAACTAGTAATAACTAATTAATAAGCTGCAGTAATTCTACTGCTTATTTGAAAATTAAACCTACAAAACAGTTACGACATAAGCTGTAAACAGTTACCAGGTGGTTACACTAAACCAGCTGGTTACACTAAACCAGGTGCTCTTATCATTACAGGGCAACTGTTACTCATCAATACTGTGGCAAATGACGAAATGAAGGAGTTGGAATCATTTTGCATCTTCGATAATTTTGAAAAAGGAGATCGGTCCAATCTCGCCGACTCAAGTGCAAAAAGATAGTGATTAGATCAAATACAGAAATACGTAAAGAAGCAGTTATATCTCAAGATAAAGACAAATTGATAAAGTAATTGCTAAAGTAAGGACAGTTTACTTCTACTCATATCCCAAGTTCAACACTGTATAATCCAACAATACAAGCTATAAACTACACAAGTACTACAGACAATAGCGCTTCG
Source organism: Beroe forskalii (assembly GCA_011033025.1). Lineage (NCBI taxonomy): Eukaryota > Metazoa > Ctenophora > Nuda > Beroida > Beroidae > Beroe > Beroe forskalii. The sequence goes on along the minus strand of WFMF01000636.1, from coordinate 52,277 downwards.
TTGTCGTATGTATCAAGTATTAATTGTAATGAGGGCCTATTAAAAGGATTAAGTTACTACTTCTAATGATGGGTTGATCAAGGTTATTGATGATAGGCCGTTTGAGTTGGGGACATTATCAGGGTTTAGAACGGGGAATTGATGGTGTCATTATCAGGGTTTAAAATGGGGAATTGATGGTGTATCAAACTATTCTTCGTAGGCTACATAAAGCAGTGGTTAACGCAGCAACAACAACACTACAAAACTGTAATATATAACGACTAACGAGATACAAGGACAGTACGCATGATCTGGTCGACACAAACCACAGGAATAGAGTTCCATGTACAGTGTACAGCAGCTGTCAGGAAACGAACACACCAGCAGCTCGGCTGTGTATAGGAAGTGTAAACTCTCCTGTCTGCACATAATTAGATAATTAGTGGTGCTTGTACTCACAAGAGCACTGCCAAACCGGCAGTTAGGGCGCCAAAACGGTGGTTAGGGCGCGAAACCGGCGCCTAATCCGATGCCGGCGCCAAACCTGGCAGTAGCGTCAAGCGATTCCTTCGAAATTCTAGCGACCTCTTGAATATCAATGGGTAGTAGCCGTATTCGGTGTGTAGGTATATATGTTCGTAACAACAGCAGTAGGACTATAATAATGCATTATCACGGGAGGTGTATGGATTATGAGTTGAGAGTTCCATGCCAGCTATCATAGTATCAAGTTGCTACCGTGTTACCAAATACTACTGTCAGCTGGCACTCTGTTGTTGACAGAGCTACGGCGAGTTATGAGAGCTTATGAAATCCTCAGTTTTATCTACTGTAAAGAGGTATAATATATAACAAACAAAGTATGATGGTTGCGGGTTGCAAATGCTTCGGAGACTGTAAACTGAAAAGTCCCTCCCCAACCGATAGAAAAGAGATGCAGCGTTTGACGATTCAGCGCCGGGTTGCTGCCCCGGTGGGACGGATTGAACTATGTGCCCTGCTGTGACTTGTAACTTGTGTTACTACCATTACTACTGACCTACTGACTCAGTTACTTGTGAAGTGGGCCCTCCCCCGATAGTAGCCGCGGGAACAGCTGTGACGAGACTTTGTTAAAGTAGAAAAGATGAATATAAGAACATTGCTGACTCTCGTATCGTCAATGAAATCTCCACTATAGTAGTATAGTTGGATGAAATTGAAGTCAGATGATCATTGAATAAGAGATTTTTCTCTGGTACCGCCAACTACAATTTACTAAATAACTAGATCTACTGAAAGAGTCAAAATAATATACTTATATATTGTGTTTTATCTACAAACGAATCTCAAGGTTGCTTCCGCCTCCCTTGTATGAAGCAACGAGGGATTACTGACGACGATAAAAATTATGCAAGAGCTAAAGCCCAAATAGCTACAAGAGCACAGAGTAAATAAGACTAAGAGCAGCTTATACACATACTACTGTCTTATTTTAGCAGACCGTATCAAAGCCTTTCGTTAGAATTGCAACTCTCAACACCCTGCAAATCTGGGCTGTTTCAGATCCTGACGGACACTAAAAAGAGTTTTCAGCAAAGATTATTTTTATGAATTTTCCATCGGATACCCATCATCTGCCATCTCTAGCCAAAAGAACAGCGACAGCAATCAGAAAATATCCAATTAAACAAGTTATTTATTTTAAATGCGTGTATTGCCTTGCTCTAATCTAGTTACTAGACGTTGAGCGACATTAGCCAATGAACGGGGATGTACTAAAAAGTAAAATCTGAAAACAAGAAGCAAAAACCTAACAACGTCAGTCGGAAAAGTCAGGGAGAGTCAAATACAAAATATTCATATTTGAAGGAAGATTTAAAAAACATTCAAACAGCATACAACTACCAGCGTGGCTTTTGGCAAACGGCTACAAACATGCTCCAAAAGACTCGATACTCTGATCTAAGCTCGATTCAGTGAGCCAATACCAGGAGAAGGAGAGATATTGTAAACAATCCTCCGGTAGCCAGCAAGGTCGCCCTTTGTGTATACCTACCTGCCTACAAAGTATATATAGCCTCACAACAATGACTAGTAATCAGCCTGCGTGTCATTAGCCCATAATATACGGATACATTGGTCCGTCATGGTCCGTGACGTGGGTGCTGACGTCATAACCAAGCACGATATGTGAAAATAGTGAGTACCATGGCACTTACTGATCGGAATAAATGTTAATATATTCAGTATCACAGTGTTTTACGGGCTTGTTTCTACCTTGCTACTTTACTACTTGACCGGTGCTGACAGGATATCGTTCAGATGATATGACAGCTTCAACTCAAAACTTTTGGTTTTATATGACGTTACACAACGTTATATAACTTACTTAGTCAATACTCAATCTTAAGCCTCATCCATTAAGGTTTATGGTTTCATACTTCATGACAAACATAAAATAAAAACTGAATAGCGGTTTTATAAGGTTCCTAGTGGAGACGGAAGAGACCTTATATTCATCAAAAATGCTCAGTTAAGCAAAATTTTATATGAGGTAAAATAAAACGTTAGGTATTCAACTCACTGCACTGCTCTTTATATCCCAAACAAAGCGAGATTTGCCAGTAGACGATACCTATAATAAACGGTGGATCAGTGATCACTGATCAGCGATCAGCTATCATGGGAGATTGCATATAGAATGGGGATGGGGTACATATATATTCAGGTGTTGGTATACAAGACAACCAAAGTTAATATAATCATCTGGACAAAGGGCCATGTGTTTGGGTACATATTGCTGTACCACACATATACCAACAAAGCAGCAATCTCCAATTAATGTATTGGTATAGTTATATGAGCAATGAGGCAGAAGGAAAATGGATATTAATAACGGGGGCCGGGGCCAATGAAAAGAAAGAAAAGTTAACGTATGAAATTCAGAAATTGTGAGTTCGCCAATCACAATTCGCAAAACCCAAAAGTTCTCATTGGATACAAGTACCACACACACAAACACACAAAAATACTCTCACACACAAACTCGGATGAACTGAAAGGAAGAGGCAAGCAGGGTACACTACAAAATCTACCCAATGTACAGCACACCTAAACAATCTACATATACACAAGAGCTAATACTCTAACAGATATACCAATAATATATATTCGATGCTATTATATACACGGCGTGATTTTAATTGTAGGTGAGCTGTGAAAACATGCAGCAGTATAATTATAAACAGCCGTCTAACAGACGATTGTGACGTCATCAGTTCACCATTCTAACCCCTGACAATGACGTCACTGCCCACCATCTACTCTCCACATGCTGGTACCAGAGCAGCTGAAACAGACAATAATATAATGCTCGCTCTCACGCAGTATAAGCCTAGGCTCCGGTAGGAGGGATGTTACGTGTAATGGCGGCCTTTGTTTCTTATTATAGTGAGTGGTTTGGGGGAGGAGGGGGCTGTTAAAGTGGGCACAGGGGACAATTTCATGTGCCTAAGTGATCATTACTTAATTAAGTGGTCATATTAATTAATTACTTAATTACTTAATAAGGAACAACCTCCTTGAATAATTGAATCTTGCGCGAATTATAAGAAAACTTGAAACTGTTCCAAAGTCCTAGATAAAAGTAGAAATGTCTTTTGAAAGATTCTGGATTGCTGGCTGTGTTGTGGTCTCAAGCCTCACTGGAAACTCAGTGAGTTGATTTAAACAAAGGCAGAACGTGTTATTATTACATGAAATATTCTAAATATGCAAGTTATATTAATAATGAGCTCTCAATGAGGTCTGGGATAAATTGAGGCAGCCTGGGTTACAGTATTAGCAGCTGGTCCGCCTGGTAAAATGGTAAAGGATTAAAGTAACGATTTAATCAAACCATTCACGCTCTATGCTACTATACTGTGTCTAATCATCATAACAGTATAGCACTATTCAACACATGCATGCTTCTTAATTAAAGGGTATGCATCAGAATGATAGCTGGTCTTAATCAAAGGGTATGCATCAAGAATAGAGCTGTTCTTAATTAAAGGGTATGCATCAGGAATGAGAGGAATGACTCGTCCAAAGACCTATTGTAATCCCAACAAAGCAAGACAAAAGGTCGCGAGAAGCGCCATGCTCTGAGCGAATTATTAAGCACATGAGAAAGCTTCCGCTCTTGAAGCGCAAACTGGTGCTAATATATCGATATAACATCGAGATGCTGGTCGCAATGTGGTTAGAAATATATCAACTAATAAGCCAACTAAACGCTGAGCTGAACGATTAGGGTTGGTAGCGTCAAGAACTGTACATCTATTTGGTTATGTTGTGATATGTACCTGTCTTTGTCTCGGGATGATTAATGAGGCATGGAACTGTTGGGGTTTGGGTACAGGTTTGTTTTAATTATAAACCATACGAGCAATAAGGTATTATTAGCTAATGAAAATACGACATATTGTACATATTATGCGATGTAAGGCGGTCGATCCAGCGTCGTCAAAACAGTCAAAACATCAATACCATCATAATGTGTGTGAACCGCAATGTCAATACGCCTGACTTGATAATTAATCCTTGTGATTCGCCCAATCCCAACAAAACAGAAAGTTAAGACTGCAAAAAAGATCGACAAAAATTAAGCATTAATACAAAAATACAAGTAGGGGGTGTACTACTGCAAAGAGAAAAGTCAAAACATCAATCCGATGGTACGAGCAACACGTATATTGTCAATACGTCTGATAAAGAATGAGTTGTAACACTCTCACGATATTATGCTTGGAGAGGGTTGCTATGGATTGCTTTAAAACAATCAATATATTATAAATATATACAGCACACAACAGAGAATGAGAGAGAGAGAAGGTTGCCGGGAGGTATTTTGTATGTTTGTATGTTTGTATGTTTGTATGTTTGTATGTTTGTATGTGCATGAGTTGTATAATATGAAGGTGAGTGTGATGTCTGCTAGGGTTCAGAGAGAGAGTGAATTGATGACGTTACATGGTGAACAGTACCCTCGTATACACAACTATATCATTGTAATATACGTGAGTATGTTTGGTGATTGCAATCAATCTTGTAAAGCATGACCAGCGGATCGGCTTCATATCGTGTTGAAAGATCGGAGTCTGTGATGTTCTGAGAGGCTTTGTGCGCTGAGAACTAGATATTTATACTAATTTATGATTGTTATGATATCTCATTATCTGTAGGCATACAACGATGCCAATGTGAATTATTGAATGTTTGAATGGAGATAAAAATTACTGCTACTATATATTATAGTGTAGTAGAAAAACTAAAAAGAATAGATCATTGGTCATTAAAATTTTCGTGAATCTAAAAGAGATAAAAAAACTGTATTATAAACCGGAAAATCTAGACAACAGGAAAAATATAAAAGCCGTTCTGCTATGCATCCCTGCGATTGCAACAAAACCAAAACTATAGCGTAATCTGCAAAGGCTTAGAGGGGGTGCATCATCCTACTCCTCCCAAACGAACTACGAGTAGATAATATTACGCAATTACAGCTCTATAGGAGAAGAAAATACAGTCAGCAGTTACGTCATAACCACTGCTCAAAATGGTGACTCTACGACGATGAAATGCGTAAACATCATTCCAGTCCAGGTTAAGTTCTAGAACGCGTTAGAGACGTTATTGGAGACTACAAAGTTTCGTTATAAAGTGTATTATGTGGAAGTTTGGTACAACCATAATATATTACAAAATAGCATATCATTATGGTCATAATTTGATCATGCGAAACCTTTGCAAAACTTGCGCTGACGCACAGCCAACTATATAACATTGGTAGATAACCAGAACTGAATATTTGTCTATTTTGTTGATGTGAATATGATATTTTAGTCTACGTCTGTCAACAAAAATACCTTTATTTGATTATCGATGAACAGATGAAAAATAAATTGAAAAACACTAGTGCCAAATTGAACATAAACCGGCATGAAAAGAATAAAGATCAATATAATATTTTGCCTGAGCTTTTCTATTTATATAGCTGAGTGCCAACAAGCGTTTCACACTAAGTGCAATCACATGACATCAGCTGAAAGCACCAGCCGCATGTATTAAAGAGTTTAAGTTATTTTAAACAAGATGTAATTTGGATTCTTTTAAATTATCAATATTGTGTTGTGGTTATGTTGTATTGTTCCTCTGATGACTCTCAAATGGAGCGTCCTTCTTATCAAAGAAAGTTTATATCTTTACATCCAAGTGCTCTGTCAATGGGATATTATCCGATGAATATTTCTTTGAATGGCGCTATTTAAGTATTTAGCACTCATTTATAAGCCGTTAGTGAAGTGGGTTGGATATTATTTCAAAAAGCAGTTAACCGGACACGTATATCACAAAGGAAGGATAGCAGCTTGCGAACCCTCTTCTTAATCATGTATCAGTTTAACATGATCAAATAATGTGGACAGAGAAAGTGCCGATAAATCCATTTGAATTGACAATAACTTCTGAGATCAAATCAGTTTTCACATCTTTTAAATTCATAAACGATGGATAGAAGAGAAACCATTGATAAATTTACTTTTGTGATACGAATGAATGGTGGATACTGTCCAGTGCTTTTGTGACGAAATCCGATACTCTGATATGTGTTTTATAACTTTATATGTACTTTAGAGGCGTAAGACGAACACGCAGACAATATAGAGCCCTGCGCGAGCAGGGCTCTATATAATATTTAAATGTCGACAGCGAAGCTGGAGACATTTAAATGATTTAGAGTGCGAGGCGAAGCGAAGCTGAGCCGAGTGCTCTAAATCATATTTCTGCAGTGAGTTTGAGCCTCTAAAGTACTATAGTAGTCGAACGGTGTACACAAGACACACCCTGTACACAACAAGCACACATTACCTTATATGGTAATAATAAAAATGCTTGTTTACACAAAACAAAAAAGCGCATAACTCAGCCGTTTTTGAGCAATTTTGATCAAATTTTCAGGATATTACGGGCAAGACATGACCAATATAATCCTGAGTAGCTAACATTTTTGACCCCCAGAAATTGAGATATGACAAATAAACTGGTGTTTTGTTTTAAAGTTACCGCTTAATAAGTGGCTTTTCGGTCATAACTCCGCTTCTGGGGCTCAAAAATGAATCTAAACTTCACTGAGATGTTGCTTATATCTAGCTCTAAATATCCTGAAAGTTTCATCAAGTTTGCTAAAAAAACCTTGGAGATATGCACATTTTTGTAACGCAAATACAAAGGTCGCATAGATTTACATTTAAAGTTGTAAGTCATAACAGAAACATGATATAAAGCGCGTGAAGAACACGACTCTACGCATATAGTACTACCCTTTAAATCGGTCAAAACCTGTCGTGAGACTACTATACAAACTTTGGTATCGATTGGACGCTCACAAATGGTTTTATCAGTGGATAAGTCCAAAAAAGCGCGCAGCCCTTTCGAGTTTCGGTCCGAAACTGATCAATGTTGTTCACAGTTAATCTGATGAAATCAATTCTTTTCTTTCGGAAAGACAACCATTAGTCCACTAAATATCCAGCGTATTTTCTTATGATATTTACATGAAGCTCTGTTCCAGGCGATAAAGAGCCGCCAGGAGGGCATAGTGGGCGAGGTGCTGCAAAGTCTGAAGTTCTACGTGAGGAAACACGGCGAAGTGATGGAACATCTGACCTGGGATGCGATGCTCACCATTCTGGAGGAAATAGTCAACCAGGTAGGACCAAGTGATGAAATTATCAAGTGTGGTGTGATCAAATGATAGAGTGATCAAGCACGATCATTTATCAAGTTAACTTGTGATCATGTGCTCATGTGATCGAAGAATCATTGATCTGGTAATGAAGTAATCAGGTAATTGAGTGATCAAGTGGTCGTGTGATCAAATGATCAAAATATGATCGAATTATCAAGAAATCAAGCGATCAATGATCAAGAGATCATTGATCGAATGATCAAGTTATCGAGTGATCATTTATCTAGTAAACGAGTGATCATATTGTGATCAAGGAATCGTTGATCAGATAATGAAGTAATCAGGTAATTAGATAATGGTGTGATCAATTGATCACATTATCATTGATCGAATGATTCTATGATTATTGATCAAGTGATCAATTGATCAAAGGATCAAGTAGTGATGGAGTGATGGAGTGAACCAGTTATAAAAAAAATTAAGTAATTGGTTTACCAAGTGATCAAGTGATCGAGTGATCAAGTGATCAAGTGACCAAGTGATCGAATGATCAAGTGGTCACTGGCGAAATTATCTTAAATTGCAAACAATAAGAATATTACTAAATGAGCGTATGAGACAGGATTATATACAAATAAAATATGGCGGATGAAAAGAAAACCAGGTAAAATAAATCCATCCTGACCACAACGTATAACACATACCTACCTCCACAGTGGAGTAACAAGTCTAACGGTGCTCGTTGCACTATATACATGTCATTATGCACTATGCAGGTGAATATTATAACTGTACGGTAATAATATAATTCACATTTGATATTTTATATACCTACTACTATCTCAACGTAGCAATTTCAAGGCTGATTTCAAACAAGATTCACTACCATTGGTCCAGTTCGTTGAAGCAATAGTAATATGTATAAAATGTTTCCTGGTGGAAAAGCAAGGGCGAGCTCAGGATAAGAGCGTACAGTATTTCCACTGCAGGGAAATAGTGAAATAAGTATACACAAAGTCTAATAACGAGATTGAGAGCTGCTTAGCAATGTGTGTCAGGTAGCTGATCAAGCAGACAATTTAGTTGATCATATATCACACGGTGGACCACTGCACTTGGTGTTGTCAATGAAAGGAAATATTGTTTGTTCGAAAACTTAAAACATTTAAAAATTTAGATAAAAACATCTTGATTCAATATCTACTTATCTAAAACTTGATGTTTTAAAGTTTTAAAAGTAAGATGTTAAATTTACAGCCGCCACCGAATTCGTTCATATTTTCATCAAAATTATCAACAAATTTTTCTGTGAATTATTGTGAATAACTAAAGTTGTTCTTGTTATTCATACTCATGAATCATGTTCACTAAAAGACTAAACAGTTCTTTCTTCTACATATGAACTACTCAGAAAGTCAGAACGCATGCTATTGTTTAAATTGTGCGCTAATGCATTTAAAACTTTTCGATTTTTGAAAATCTCTCTAATATTTCAAGACAAACAAATATATTATTATCAAAACCAATCTAAAACCCGAATTATATAAAACTTCACTCATTCCTAGAACGGCTCTTTAACCCGCCCACTCTTCACTCATGAAAATAAGCAAGAGATTACGAAGCAATCTTTGCTTGAGTTTTCTTATCTTATTTCTATAATCGTGACTTGTCTAACAGAGCTCTCCGCAGCAAAAAGAAGAAGCGTTCCGTAACCGTAAGACAGTAGACGCCCTCAACTCGATGCTGAGTGAAGCAGAAGAGATGTACCAACAGGAGGGCGTCTTCAAGTGCAAGGACCGTTTCTACGAGATAATCGAGCTGTGCGTCGATGTCAGGCCCGTGAGTTGATGTTACTCACTCAAGAGGTTGAAGTTTATTACAATAAGTTATTAAACGTTTAATAACTTATACGAGAAAGTAATCATCTGGAGCTTTCGGAAATCATCTGATTATCGTCGACCTGTTACTGCTTATTAGTGTAGTAATACGGTGAGTAATAATGTCGAGCCCCGAAGGGGCGAGCCATTATTACGAACCGTATTACGTACTAATACAGCACCCCTATAAGGGAAAACATATTTTGATAAGATTTTTTCGAAAACCACTGGTTTTTAGCAGTTTTGCAACAAAACATATCCAAATATATCGCAGTTGCAGTATTAATTCCGTTGTTCCTCCCCCAGATAAGTTCCCTCAACAACCTGATGGATAAGAAAGAGCGTCTCATTGTGCCAGGAGTCCTCCAGTGGTCTGACAACCTCGTCAAGTTCATGACTAACTTCTACAACACTAGCAGACCGGAACGGATACGGATTAACGCGCTGGAAAAGTGCTGGGAAGTTGTGGACCAGTTCTTTGATCTCTACGAGGTGAGAAGAGAGCTAAGAGGGTGTGCATGCAAGCGGGTATCCAAATTTTGTACTTTTGTAGTTTGACCATCTGTCTATTGGACACAACAATTAGAATTTGCAGAGACTGGGTGATTGTGGGTGGCACTATCAACTTCAAGTCTCATGGTCAAGACTATTGAGCGCTTATTATTCCTGCAAAAATTTGCAGAGTTTTGCATGAGAAATGGAATAGAACTTTAGATTCAAACCCACTCTCTCCCTGCAGACGGAGTTTCTTGAGATAGTGCTCCGGGTGCTAACCCCCTCTCTCCTTGCAGACGGAGTTGCTTGAGATAGTGCTCCGGGTGCTAAGCAACCTCCACACGGATCCGAACACCAGTGTCCGGCACCGGGCTGTCCAATTCCTGGTGGGACTCTGTTACAGGTGCTTCTCCCAGCAGTTCTACTCCATCATCAACATCATTCTAAAGGTCTGTATCAGCAGTTCTACTCCATCATCAACATCATTCTAAAGGTGTGTATTAGCATTCTACTCCATCATCAATATCTTTCTAAAGGTATGTCTTAGCATTCCATCAACATGAGAACATGATTCTAAAGGTCTGTAACTCTACTCCATCAACCTTATTCTAAAGGTATGTATCTCTACTCCATCAACATTATTCTAAAGGTATGTATCTCTACTCTATCAACATCATTCTAAAGGTATGTATCTCTACTCTATCAACATCATTCTAAAGGTATGTATCTCTACTCTATCAACATCATTCTAAAGGTATGTATCTCTAGGGTAAAACGGGGTGGAGTGGGACAGGAGGTAAAGAGGGACAAATTGGGGTGAAATGGAACACCTGGGGGGAAAGTGGGACACTTAACGAAATTTCAAAAAACCTTCACCTATGCAAAGCTATGGTCAAGACTACACTTTGGGTAAAGAGGAACACTGTCAAAATGATGCATAAGACCGATGTGGGGTAAAGTGGGACAAATTTTCGAAAATTTTCCAAAGCAACACCCCAACAGTATTTCATGCAATAAAAGCCACTGGGTAAAGTGGGACAGTCATATTTTATATATTTTACCCATTGTGGGGTAAAGTGGTACAGCAATAACAATTGATTTTTATAATGATCTAGACATTTATTTGTTATAATTTAGATGGAATTCTATTGCCAACAAGACTTTACAGGTGAGTGGGGAAAGTGGAACAGGAATTTAATCTTGATTATTGGATTGGTGGGGTAATGTGGGACAATTGATAAAAAGTATGGAACTAATCGAAAATCGCCCTGTTTTTGTGACTTATGTATGTGAGAATATCAATAATGCCTATTAAAACTTTTAATACAGCATCACGAATTAAAATTATTGATTTTTATTGAATTTTTGACAATTTTTGCGCAACTGTCCCACTTTCCCCCAAAAATTATTATACCATATCATTTAGTGCTATTTTCAAGAAAAAATTAAGTATACTACAACCAAAGTGAAAAATCTTGATGAAAAACAACCTCCACAGCATAATTGTTTCCTTAGGAATACATGATTTCATTTGATCTGACTTGACTGTCCCACTTTCCCCATTAACATGATTTTCAATGAAAACAAAATTTCATCCCTGAGAAACTTATAAGGGATGTTTTAGTAAACAAATTATGAATTGCAAATGCTTTTATTGCTTATATTGTGATAATTATCCTTGTTAACTATCAGTGTCCCTCTTTCCCCCACAACGTGTTAATTATAGGTAATTACATTTTCTCATTAAATTTCGTCATTTTGGGCTTCACTCAGATGACAACTGAACCGTTGGAATGGAGAAAAATCGATAAATGGTTCCCATACAACAAATTTACGAAGTTTTTAGGTGAGTGCGGGTAAAGTGGGACATTTTTAAAAGGCTGTAAATGACCAAAAACCAAAATTCTTGCCAAAGAGGTACTTATTTTCCATGTTTGGCCATATATGAACCTTTTTATGAAATTTGAAAGTTTAAATCTGAAAGAATAATTTTTGGGGTAAAGTGGACCAATTCATTCAATTCTCCGATTTGCCCAATTAGACTCAATCTTTCTCTGTTCCAAAGTGGTTTATTCGACTTATTTTAAAGAACTGTACATGTCCAATGAAGAATAAACTTCTCAAATGGTTATCTCAGGGCTACAGAGACTGTCCCTCTTTACCTCCACATGAGGGGTGAAGTGGGACATGCTGCGGGGAAAGATGGACAGCTTTTTTCTATATGAAAACCATTGGTTGAGATATTTTCGACCAATTCTATGGAAAGAGGATGGGTTCATTGCTAAAATCATCAACCAAAAATTAATTTTTCGTTAAAAATGTGACTGTGGCACCTGAATATGTCTCAAATTGTCCCACTTCACCCCGCTTTACCCTACTCTATCAACATCATTCTAAAGGTATGTATCTCTACTCTATCAACATCATTCTAAATTATTTTAAAGGTCTGTATATTTTCCTCTCCATGAAGGTCTGTGTTCTTCGTACATTCAGCCATTATTATGAAGCAAAGTAGTAACATTGAAGTGCTAGGACTCTAGGATTTTGTGAATTTAGAATTTCTCGTAGTTTTCACACGATTTTCATGCTGGCTTTTTATCTCAATTAGTAAATTATGGTTATCAAGACATCCGTTAACGTTTTGACCCATAGGACCACTTAAAATTGTTCAAAAGTAATGCGATTTTCCTTGGGGCCGGATAAACAAGGCGCAATAAGTTATTCAAGAAAGTATGAAATCTGGGTTTGTGTTGAGAGGCACAATTCTGTATCAACCAATATTTGACACAATAGTTCGGTAAGTGAAAGGTTCCTAGTGAAAGTCGAAAAACAATATTCGGGGTGTTCATCTTCCATTTTCCAATTCTTGCCTTCAGTATCATCGTCCATCATACTTGCATTATGAGTTTATGAGTTATAATATACACTTTGAGTACTTGAGCCCGTTTATATTTATGTGATAAATCCTTTTTCATCGTTCATCGTTATTGAGTTGCTGTTACTTGTTGTTTTGTTGGGTTTTGGGACTAAGACGCAGATAAACTTGTTTTCTACTCACCGGCAACTCTAGATCGTTTCTGTAACATTGGAAAGTTGAAACTTTGAAAGGATCGCTTGGTTGGTGTGATAAACACACATAGATAAAGTTTGCAAGGACCACAGAAGCAGGGAACACCACAATGGGCATCGTTATCGACCTCTCCAACAACACCAAATACCCTGATGTCCACGAGTACCTCAACTTCACCCTCTCAGCTGATATCTACATCCACATCCAGTTCTGGGTGGCTCAAACGCTGGCCCTCACGGGGAACCCCATTGTCCTTTTCACTTCCATAAAGTACGGAGCGCTCAACTTGGACAGGATTTCATCAATTCTCCTGGAGAACTTGGCACTTGCTGACATGATTCTTGCAGTTGTCGGAGGCTGGCCTGCCTACATCACATTCTGTGCCAAGAAGTGGGTTCTGGGTAAAGCTGGGTGTGTTCTCTCTCTTTTCTTGACGAATGTGGGAGGAACTGCCGAGGTGTTCATCCTAGCAACTATCTCTCTGTACCGTGCGAGCGTCATCAAAGACCCCTTTCTTCTGAGGGGAGTTTCAGAATGGAAGATGAAGCTGGGAATCGGCATGATCTGGCTCATTTCCTTCACCCCTGCCATGATATCCCTTGGGTTTGGAGGGACCGTGTACTACGAGCCGAGCAAGTTGTCCTGTGATTCCAGCACCGTATCCTCCCACTTCTTCACTGTCTTGGTGGCACTTGGACTTCTCCTCGGACTCCCCATGCTCTGCATCTTAGTCAGCAACATCTTCCTGCTGGTTGCCTCCATCCGATTCCACCGGAGCATGTCTTCTTCGTGTGGTGTCCAGTCTGCTGAAGAGAGGAAGAGCAGGAAGGCCGTGGTGACGGTCACCTCGGTGGCAGGTCTCTTTCTCTTCTCATGGATTCCATACCTGGTCAGGATGGTCTGTGTAGCCTCCAACGTACCTCTGCCAGTCTGGTACTTCATCTTCCAGGCACACTTCCTGGCTCTTAATGTGGTCTTCAACCCCATTATTTACACGGTAACCAACAGGAGTTTTAGGGAGGTGTTGCTGAGGAAGGTCTTTGGGATTCGTAAGTAGTGTTCTAAATAGTGATTTTTAATCACCTCTGGAGGTGGTACAAAAATCTCCCCGCTGTAACCCTAATTTATAGTTTCTGTGCTCGCTCCAACCCTAGATCTCTGACGTCATGTGTATTTGTATGTACGTGTGTATGTGTGTACGTGTATATGTGTATGTATGTATATGTGTGTACATGTGAAATGTATGTACGTATTTGTGTGTTCATGTGTAAATTCATGACATTGTTCCAACAGTCACATGATTCTATTGTAAAAAGTGACACTCCCCGGGGGATATCAAAAGGATCTTTCTATTTATAGTAATTAAATGAAGTCCTATTGTTCAATGTTCCGCACACGTGTGAAACAATAACATGTACATTATATACTAAAAGGACCGCACGAGATACAATTAAATTGAAGATATATCAGTTGCCAGGTGTAAAGTCATAGGATCAGTGTGCACATAAAAGCCTTACAGCCTTGAGTGCTTTGTTATGATACTCCTTTATCTTTCATTATTTACCATTTATTGTTTATCATTCTCTGTTTTGTTGCTCGTAAATGAGGTGAAGATTCATTATATCGAATGTTTCATGTAATGTTTGGTTAGTAATAGAATAGATTTGTTCGAGGAATCGGTGTGTGCCATGGTCCGTGAGTATCTTCTGAATATCTTTCTATAAATTTTGAGTATTAATGGCATCGAGCTTAACAGCAGTTGAAAATCTTGTTTAAGTTAACATATTTGAAAAGCATGAAATTAATTATTGCTTCTTAGGATTAGTAAATGTTGAACATTTCATCCTGAGAATTGGATAACAAACATCCACTGCAAGAGGTGTGTAAGATGAAATTGATTCACTGTTTTATATCCTTGCTGTTTGCAGGCTATAAAAGTGTGATACTTGATCAATTTATTCATTTCCACATTTGCAGTTTATGTTTTGTTGTACTTTTGATGCTCTTCATTTATATGGATAATACTCAGAGGTTCAACTGAGCTGCTAAGTGATTGCCAGAACTCTCAAACATCTACTGCAAGAGGTGTGTAGAATGAAATTGATTCACTGTCTTTATGTCCTTGCTGTTTGCGGGCTATAAAAGCGTGACACTCAATCAATTCATTCATTTCCACATTTGCAGTTTATGTTTCGTTACAGTTTTCCACCTCTTGATTTATACCAATAAAACTCAGAGTTTCAAGTTCTGAGCTGCTGTGATTGCCAGTACTTCTACTGCTGACGATCATCCAGCACACCCCATCATCAGGTGAATAAATAAAACTTAAATTAAAGTCGTTATCAACAAATTTGAACTATAATTTCATTATCCATTGAAAAAAAACAAGGAATGTAAAAATTAAAAACAAAGTAAATACCTGAGCTTGAAAATTGTATATTGCAGACACAGCCACGATGAAGCGTGCTGCTGAGAGTATCTCCTCTCCTTCTAATTCTTGTTATTCATACTCATGAATGATATTCACTAAAAGACTAAACAGTTCTTACTTCTACAATCTACATACGAACTCAGAAAGTCAGAACGCTTGATATTGTTTAAATTGTGATTTGCTAATGCATTTAAAACTTTTCAATTTTTGAAGAATCTCTCTAATATTTCAAGACTAACAAATATATTATTATCAAAACCAATCTCAAACCTGAATTATCTAAAACTTCACTCATTCCTTACGGCTAGCTATAACCCCTTACTAACTTCCTGCATGTCTAGAAAAAGCATCCCGTCAGAAATATGTTCCACTCATTTACCCACCACTCTTACGCCAGCAAATAAACAAGAAATTACGACACAACCTTCGTTTGAGTTTTCTTATCTTATTTCAATCATCGTGACTCGTCTAACAGAGCTCTCCGCAGCAAAAAGAAGAAGCGTTCCGTAACCGGAAGACTGTGGACGCCCTCAACTCGATGCTGAGTGAAGCAGAGGAGATGTATCAACAGGAGGGCGTCTTCAAGTGCAAGGACCGTTTCTACGAGATCATTGAGCTCTGCGTGGATGTCAGACCCGTGAGTTGATGTTACTCACTTAAAAGGTTGAAGTTTATTACAACTTTACAATAAGTTATTAAAAGTTTAATAACTTATACGAGGAAGTAATCATCTGGAGCTCTTTCGAAAATCATCTGATTGTATCGTCGCCCTGTTACCGCTTATTAATTCCGGTTACCGCTTATTAATGTCAACCTGTTACCGCTTATTAATTCCGTTGATCCTCCCAGATAAGTTCCCTCAACAACCTGATGGATAAGAAAGAGCGTCTCATTGTACCCGGAGTCCTCCAGTGGTCTGATAACCTCGTCAAGTTCATGACCAACTTCTACAACACCAGCAGACCGGAACGGATACGGATTAATGCTCTGGAGAAGTGTTGGGAGGTTGTGGACCAGTTCTTTGATCTTTACGAGGTGAGAAGAGCTAGATGGTGTGCATGCAATCGGGTATCCGCATTTTGTAGTTGGAACATCTGTGATCTGACTATTGGTCAGCAAAATTAAAATTTGCAGAGGTTATAGGTGATTGTGGGTGGCACTATCAACTATCAAGTGTCATGGTCAAGACTATTTAACGCTTATTATTCCTGCAAAATTTTGCAGAGTTTCGAATGAGAAATGGAATAAAACTGCAGATAAAGGACAGAAAATTTTAATAAAATGAATAATCTTCGTAGAAAAGAAATTTAAATTCGTCTCTTATCCTTATTCTGTGTACATGGGTCTATGCTATCGTCTATGAAAATGAGCTTGTCTAGTGACTATTTTCCCACTTTCAGTACATAACAAATATTGAATCACAAATTACGAGACGTATTTATGTGGAACGAAATCTTGGGATTTCACTAAAAATTCCCCGTATTTTCGAACCCCATAACATAAAGGTCCAACATAATATTATGACGATTGACGGGTAATATTGAAGAAAATCCCCCTATTTTAAAACCCCCAAAATTTCAAATACCCACATAAAAAAAGGTCACCCCACCCTCTCCTTGCAGACGGAGTTGCTTGAGATAGTGCTCCGGGTGCTAAGCAACCTCCACACGGATCCGAACACCAGCGTCCGGCACCGGGCTGTCCAGTTCCTGGTGGGACTCTGTTACAGGTGCTTCTCCCAGCAGTTCTACTCCATCATCAACATTATTCTTAAGGTATGTCTTAGCAGTTCTACTCCATCATCAACATTATTCTAAAGGTATGTCGTAGCATTCCATCAACATGATTCTAAAGGTAAGTATCTCTACTCTATCAACATTATTTTAAAGGTATGTTTTTCTACTCCATCATCAACATCATTCTAAAGGTCTGTATATTTTTTCTCCATCATCAAGGTAGACTGCGTTCTTCGTTCATTCAGCCATTGTTATGTAAGTATGTAGCAAAGTAGTGACATCGAAGTGCTAGGACTCTAGGATTTGTGAATTTAGAAATTCTCGTAATTTTCACACGATTTTCATGCTGGCTTTTTATCTAAATTAGTAAGTTAGGGTTATGAAGACATCCGTAGACGTTTTGAGCCATAGGACCACTTAAAATTGTTCAAAAGTAGTGTGTTTTTCCTTGGGGCCGGATAAACAAGGCGCAATAAGTTATTCAAGAAAGTATGAAATCTGGGTTTGTGTTGAGAGGCACAATTCTGTATCAACCAATATTTGACACAATAGTTCGGTAAGTGAAAGGTTCCTAGTGAAAGTCGAAAAACAATATTCGGAGTGATCAACTTCCATTTTCCCATTCTTGCCTTCAGTATCATCGTCCATCGTACTTGCATTATGCGATTATGAGTCATAATATACACTTTGAGTACTTGAGCGCGTTTATATTTATGTGATAAATCCTTTTTCATCGTTCATCGTTGTTGAGTTGCTGTTACTTGCTGCTTTGTTGGGTTTTGAGACTAAGACGCAGATAAACTTGTTTTCTACTCACCGGCAACTCTTGATTGTTCCTGTAACATTGAAAAGTTGAAAGTTTGAAGGGATCACTTGGTTGGTGTGATAAACACACATAGATAAAGTTTGCAAGGACCACAGAAGCAGGGAACACCACAATGGGCATCGTTATCGACCTCTCCAACAACACCAAATACCCTGATGTCCACGAGTACCTCAACTTCACCCTCTCAGCTGATATCTACATCCACATCCAGTTCTGGGTGGCTCAAACCCTGGCCCTCACGGGGAACCCCATTGTCCTTTTCACTTCCATAAAGTACGGAGCGCTCAACTTGGACAGGATTTCATCAACTCTCCTGGAGAACTTGGCACTTGCTGACATGATTCTTGCGGTTGTCGGAGGCTGGCCTGCCTACATCACATTCTGTGCCAAGAAGTGGGTTCTGGGTAAAGCTGGGTGCGTTCTCTCTCTTTACCTGACGTATGTGGGAGGAACTGCCGAGGTGTTCATCCTAGCAACTATCTCTCTGTACCGTGCGAGCGTCATCAAAGACCCCTTTCTTCTGAGGGGAGTTGGAGAATGGAAGATAAGGCTCGGAATCGGCATGATCTGGCTCCTTTCATTCACCCCTGCCATAATTTCCCTTGGGTTTGGAGGGACCGTGTACTACGAGCCGAGCAAGTTGTCCTGTGATTCCAGCACCGTGTCTTCCCACTTTGTTACTTCCTTGGTGGCACTTGGACTTCTGCTCGGACTTCCCATGCTCTGCATCTTAGTCAGCAATATCTTTCTGTTGGTTGCCTCCATCCGCTTCCACCGGAGCATGTCTTCTTCGTGTGGTGTCCAGTCTGCTGAAGAGAGGAAGAGTAGGAAAGCCGTGGTGACGGTCACCTCGGTGGCTGGCCTCTTTCTCTTCTCATGGATTCCCTACCTGGTCAGGATGGTCTGTGTAGCCTCCAACGTACCTCTCCCAGTCTGGTACTTCATCTTCCAGGCACACTTCCTGGCCCTCAACGTGGTCTTCAACCCCATTATTTACACGGTAACCAACAGGAGTTTTAGGGAGGTGGTGCTGAGGAAGGTCTTTGGGATGCGCAGGTCAGGGGATCCAGTCTGCCAGACTCAACTGCAATATGGAACTATTATAGCTCCAAATTCTGATGTTTTGTGACTTTCTGAGGTTGATCGGGATTTCAAAGGAAAGACAAAAAACATATAATGCTTTCTGAAGAATGATACTGTAAACTTTTAAACTAAAAATAGATTTCATAAATTGAACTGAAATCTGATGTTTTGATAAAGTAATAAGATCGTCAATAGTGGATTGACAGAACTTTTCGTATTTGGTACTATATTTTGTAAGTGGTTTCAATATAATGGCATCGATATAACAAAGTAACAAATGGCGGCTTGAATATTTTTTGTAGCATTGTAGATTGTTGAGTTGATTTTAAAGTTTTGATTTTTGATGATTATTTCATTTTACTGTGTACTTATTGCTTAAATTTTTCCAATGCCTAATAAAATTGATTCCAATGGCTGGTCTCATTTTGTTTCAAATTTCCATTTTAATTTGGACTCATCATTATAAGCTGAGGTACGCAGAATCTCCGAATTTAGAAAAAAATGATTAGGTATGAAAGTATGAAGTTGATGTAATTGTGTATTTGTGCTGCATTGAAACCTCCTATTATTGCTTCTTGAAGCTCTACCCCTCCTCGCCCTCATTTACAGTATAAACTCTTATACTTTGAAGTGCATGTTCTCACGGCCCCCTCCCCTGTGACTGCTTATCAGGTAGTAGGTACATCATCCAATCATCGTGCGTGTTGTAAGTCATATCGCGCTCTGATTGGTCAGTGTTTCATCACCTCCTGTACATAAACCAACCAGGTTATCTCGGTGGTAGTGCAGCAACGTGATGAGAATGAGAGCATTCTGATCTGTGACGAGCTCATCAACCTCTTCCTACACAAGGTAGGGGACATGACATTGTTCTTATTCAATTGATCTTACTCAGCCCCCTCACGCTACTCGCAACTATCGAGTATTGACTCAGCTTGTGATTGTAAAAAATGAAGCCAGATCAGGCTAAATTTCTCAACGATTAATCGTTGAAATTGTTTGGGTGGTCATTCATTCATTCATTCATTTTAAGCATGCTTCAATACAGAACATTAACAAGTTATGTAAACACCTCAAGGAAGGGAGGGGTTTTTGAAATGGTCACATTGCAATAAACACAACTACTGTAACCTTGATTACGATGGGGAAGGTAAAATCGGCCAAAAAATGATAGTGTAATATTATGTAGTCGTTCCCTTATTAACGTATTATTTGACCAGGTTTCCCGGACCCCCAGCTCCCATGCTCTCTTCATGTTCGAGGGACTCATCAGACTCGCTACTGGCTTCTACTCCTCCAATTTCGAGCCCCATTTCCAGTATACCGCCAAAATAAGATACAAGGTCAGGTTATATTCAAATTACTTATTCATACGTTACTGTATTACTGTACACACAAATATATAGCATCGGCCACAACTGCAAAAGAAAATTACCAATACTTTAAAAACTCGATCATCAAAGTTTACGATATCTTGTTGCGGGTCCTGAAGATGAAGACCCCCACCACAACAGTGAGTACAGCAAGTGCTATTGTCAGAGTGGGCAGCACGTGCCGGCTGTACCTTGACCCCTCACTGCCCTCCCCCAACACACAGGTCCTCAGATACCGTAACACAGCCTCCCCCCAGATCCCCACCCCCATCTCATCCACCTTATCCTCGTGCAGGGTCTCTATCGCTCTGATAAGGTCCTCTGTGTCTTCCCGGGGGAAGGTTTTGTAGTCCTTCAACTGGAACTGGTAAGTCCGAATGCTGAAGACGACTGCTTTGCTCTTGGGCAAGCGTCGTAAAGTCTGGAATTCTGTTCGATTTACCAACTTTTCTCCCACCTCCTCGATTGAATTGTACGTGTTAGTATCACTAAACCTTCCCATCGCTCCTTCTGTCATGGATTTAAACAGATCCAATGGTCCAGCCAGGTCGTTTTTAATCCCCCAATTACCCCGCATCATGGGTTTACCCGTCTTCAAACTCTTGAAAAACCCTCCCACATTCCTCCGAAGATGATTCTGATAAGACAGAACTGGAGTGTGTATCTTGGTGAGGGGGTTGTTCCATTTCTCCCTCAGACTCCACCAACCGTTGCTCTGACTGAAGAAGACAGCCCCGGCTGTTAAGATGTATTCGTCCAACTTCTCATCGAACTCCATGATCACCCAGTCTTCCTGGGTCAGCCGGGCACACTTCATCAGTGGGTCGTCCTGGTCACTGAAACCCTCCGAATAGCTCTTCTTTTTCTCCCTATTCCCCTGCGTTTCCTCTCCTTCCTTTTCCATCTCTCCTCCACTTCCCTCCCCATTTCCCACCTCATCTCCCTCATTTTCCTGGATCGTCTCCAGGACCCAATCACTATCTGAGACTGTCAACTCCTCCCCTAACATCCTGTTGTACACCCTTCCCCCGGGTCTCCGCTCGAACTTATCCGGATAATGCACTGTCAGGTGGTCCACCAGGAGTTCCAGGAGTTCCTGCTTAGCTAGTTCCGTGGTAGGGCCAGTGTTCGTCACGAACACCTTGTCTCGGTAGCCCCGTTCTAGGAGTATCTCCTTTAGTCGTTGGTGGGAGGCGTACGCTTTGTCGATTTTGATCCAGTTTCGGATGTCAAGAGCTTGGGTTAGCATTTTAACCTTGCCGGGAATCTCCTGTTTCATTGGACCAAGGTATGGTTTTCCATCCTCAAACGTGTCCCAGGAAAACGAATATTCTATTTCTTCTGCGTTGATAACCATCCTGAAATAAGTTAGGCATCATTATAAAACTGGGCATAGATCCGTTTGCCACTTTGTCCGGGTGCCAGTCTAATGCAGGTCTAACGCCGGTTTAATGCAGGTCTTGTGCCAGTCTAGTGCAGGTCTAATGCAGGTTTGGCGCCAGTTTTGTGCAGGTTTAGCGCGGGCCTTGTGCCAGTCTAATGCAGATCCTGTGCCACTCTAATGCCCATAAAACTAATGGCAATACGTTAATGTCACATGAACAATCTTTTTGAAAAATGAATTGATAAACTTTGGCATGTACTATTATTTTATTATTTTGGAACGGTTGTCTGAATTGAGAAACTGGAGAAACTGCACAAATTCACAAGTTAGGTAGGCACTATACAAGAACGCAAGAAAATGTCAAAAATAAAATTGAATCCGTTTTCAGTTCACGTATGTATGTATTGAAATAAAAAACCATCGGCCTGTCACATGAGATTCGAGATAAAACGTGAAAGTTATATGACTTCTTACTTCACTTATTTTTAGAAGAAATCACATTTGATATCAGAGTAAACCGCCGGTATCAGTTGGTATAGATTTGTGCCGGGTAAACTGAAGTCAGAGTTAGAGAAAAGTGATGTTATTAATTGTTAAGTGATTTCGGAGTGAACTCTGAAATAGTTTTATTTCCCATGGCTATCTTCAACTCATTTCCGATTTGGAATTGATTGAGAAGGTGTATAGGTGTATAAACATTGGACCTCAATCCCTTGTTATATCCACTCGCATGCGCTTTTTGAAGACATTTTAGGTAGCGGGCGCGCATAGCCCGGTAAAATATCTGCACGCTAAATTTGATATACCCACCGGATATAGCCCGGCCCGCGAGAGCAGTTCTACGCCGGGCGCAATATAGCCCGCCTCTTGGAAGAAAATATTTTAGGTGCTAAACTGGCTCAGATCATTGAAAGTGTCCAGATAAACAAATTTAGCAGCAAAATCACGAACATGAGGCAAAAAACTGACAAAAAATAGGATTTTTGTGGAGTTGATCATCGACAAAAACATCGAGGCCATGGGAAGTTAAAAGTCAAAAGACTTAACCCATTAGTGCCCAAGGAAAAACTGGCAGAGTATTTTATATAACATGTTTATTTTCCGAACCACACTGGGCCACAATGACTAAGTTTAAAATCCCAATACTGGTACTTCAGTAGTTTTCGAGTTATGAACCTGTTGCTTTCGGGCAACACTGGGCTGTTGCCTTGGGGAAACATTACTTTATCTCTCAATATTTGGTATCTAAAAGTGAATTTATGGTTTATTCTACTGAGCAAGTAGCCACAGATGGAAATGGAAATCATATGCAATACTCACGGGAACCCAAAGCCTCAAAAAACGTACTGTTGCCCACAGGCAACACTGGGGAGAATGACATTTAACTATTTATTTCACGTTCTTGGACATTCATATCACGTGTGGACGGAAACAATATGCCTTTAAACATATATAATCATTAAATATGGGATGATTTCCATAAATGCTGTTGCTTTTAGGCAACACTATGCCTGGATTTTACATAGCATCATGCGACAATATTTTTCAACTACCAACTACGAGAATGGTTATTTTCTTGCCTTATTTGGTGTGTTAGATGTCTATACTTCTATAGATGTGAAGTCTGGCATAAAATTTCAAAGATTATTGTTGCTTCTAGGCAACACCAGGATTCAACATGATAAATTTTGCTCCAAAATACATTTCTATAAAACTGCATGTTGGAATTTTATGCATTGGCAGGACCTTCTTTGCACTGACCCCTGGCTGTAGATTGAAAAGACAGATAATCTTCATAGATAAGGCCATTGGGGTCTATTAGAAAACTGGATCGTAATAATTATTATTATTCAAATGGACTTTAGTTAACATAGAATTATGTCCCTTACTGCATGAGTTGCTGGATACGCCACATTTCTGATTTCTGCCTTGACATGACCGTTACCCCATTGAAGCATTGAAGCGCACTCTATTTACATAACTCCGAGCTTGCAAAATGGCTCTGACTGACCTTCAGAGTTTACATTTTCCTTAAAAGAATGGTTAGATGATTGTGAAAAGGATCGTGGATTTATAGGCACCTCGTAGGTATACTGTATAGCCAATAGTAATTATACACAGGTGAATAATGAATATTCGTTAATGATAGCTGTCGAATAGCTGCATATATGCAGCTATTTGGCCAAATAGTGGCATATATGACATCTTTTTGAAACTATGCCACAATACTAAGATGCAGCAGAGATGTAATAAAAATGATTATCCTTTTCACAAAAGTAGCCATTTATCTACAAGTAGCAAAAACCGCTTCAGTCTACCGACAATCGATAGTGAATTATAGATGGTTTTATACGCCCTATCACTAGTAAAAATTTGAAAAAGTGATTCCATGTTAAATTGTCCTAATGTCTGTTTTATGTGATTGTGTCTGCGAAATTTGTTTAATATTAATTGTCATTAATCTAGGGAATGTTTAAACAAAGCTGAAGCTTCAAGCTGTTAAGAATTTTCTAAAATTGATTTTTCATCATCAAGGTTGGCATAAATTGATTTTTCCATATTTTATGTGGTCAAGAAATTTATGTGATTGTAGGAGAGCCTACCAAAATGATTTAAAATTGATACTATCCATTATGCCTTGAAATTAAAGACTAATTGATGCTTGGAAGATACTTACATTAAGAATAATTCCCGCTTTTGTTAGAATAGTGTCATATATGCAGCTATTTACAGATTTCCTATTTTGCTGAAAATCGGAACCCATTTCCTCTGGATAAGTATATTGCACCTTCCTTGCATAGATAAGAGTATGACCAATCATTTGGAACCCGTCTTAAAGCAGTGCCGAGTTGTCCAGTGTGATCCTTCATGAGTATCATATGTTTCTAAATAGTGTCATATATGACACTTTTGTGCAAACTGTTAAATAGAGTCATTTTGCTATTTATTTTCATCTAGGCGTGTAAAATTTTGTTGAATAAGGTTCAGTACTGAATAAACTTACATACTGGGCAATTTTAAGCTCATTCCAATTTAAATCATATCTATTATAAGGCAAAATATATAGTGAACTACGATCATTTTCTTTTAATTCTTCGAATAACAACTATAAAAACAAACTGACAGCCATCCAGCATGGTTCCAATGAATAGTTAACCAACTTTGTATGTTATTGTAATCATTTTTCGATGCTTACAGCTATTATTGATCCAACAGCAGGTTGATTTTTTACAAAAAGTGTCAAATATGACACTTTTTTTGAAACAAATTGACTTAAATGTCTCGTTATAAGACTTTTTCAGGTGATAATTGTTGAATATTATTTGTAACATCCTAGGTTTTGATTTGGGATTCATTACAGAATCTAAACAATTTTCTTAGCCTTCCTGATAAGAAAAAGTGATTTGAGCCTTCAGAAAATTTGCCATATCAATCTAGCTATATCTCAGCCCAGCTTTGCACAGTCTTTATAAGTTTGGTTCTATTTCAAAGCTGCTGTTTCGTAGAAAACGTTAAATAATATTCAGAGGCTCTCCTAGCAATTTTACCAATTAAATTTAAGCTTTTTTCAGGTAAAATACCAAATTTTCAGAGGTCTTCATGAAAATTGGCCGATATCTCAATAACATTAGCATGAATGCCTCTATGGAAGTTTCCAATCGTCTCAGGGCTCTTGTGGACAACTGATAAGTTTTCAGAGACACAAATAGATTTTATTGAAAAGTGGCACTTAAATGATGGTGTCATTGAAATTGCAAAAAGTGTCATATATGACACTATTTGGACCCTTTCTTCAGGAGGCATTCACAAAAAAGTAGCCATACTGCGCTTGCTATTGAAGGCATCAAGTATATCCTGAATTGGAAGGAATATTGGAGGCTCTCCCACTTTTGGCTTATTTTAACAAACAAACTCCTAAAAAATTTTATTTTTTTCTGAAACTTGAAAATTTGGTCATTTTGATGCTTCACTGTGAACAGAGTTGAATGAAAATCAAAGAAAAATCATTGCTGCTTGAACTTCAAGCCTTCTACTACTGTAAACAACTCCTGATGATTCCAGAAGTTGAAATCATTTCTAAAATTCAACTTGAAAACAATTGGGTAAATAGCTGCATATATACAGCTATTTGCTAGACACTTATCACTAAGTTTCCGTTGTGTGCTTGGGTTATGGATTGCCCCTTGAAAGTTGCAACTGGATGTTTACAGACACAGATAGGCTCAACATGGCCACAGTTAGGCATTTTATAAGGAGACTTTCGTCATTTCAGTAATTTGTGATTAGGTATGCAATGTCCCTGAAGTCTGAAAAGTGAAAGCTGAATAGACGTAATGTAGAAATGAGTGAAGGTTGTTTATAGACTCTTACAGGACATGCAAATGCAGGTGGAACCCACTTGATGGTATTTTGTCAGTTTTCTGCTATTGCTGATCTCTCACCTGATCCAGTCGAAAAACTCCACACTGTTACTACTCATAATCTGTACGTTCAGGGCTAAGAAGAGTATTGCACCATCTATAGGGAGCTTTAATTTTACTTGCCTATTGTGCACAGACCTTTTTTAACACCAATAGCAAAATACCATTACAGTACATGCCAATCATAATTAAATATATTTTTATAATGTTTTTTAATTAATGTTGGTTCCGTTGAAAATTAAGGACTCTGGTCAAGTTCTGAACGACCCAAAAATACAAGTGTATCCCAGTGTTGCCCAGAGGCAACAGATATAGTTTATTTTAACATTGCTGAACGAACAATTTAAACATTTATATCAGAAAGAACAATATGTTTATTTAAATTGGCGTGCGTGTGGTAGGCCATGCCTCACAATATAATGGTGTCCTGGTGTTGCCCAGAGGCAACAAAGCAACAATTTTTATATATTTTAGCCTTTCTGAACGTGCAGCATACAGATTTCTATTACATAGTATCAGCCTTTTGTTAAAAGCCGTTAATTTCGCTATTTTGGGCAAATTTTCAGCTTCTCCCAGTGTTGCCCAAGAGCAACACTTAGCAAATGTTGCATATAACGTTCTTCTGCTTAGTGAATTTGCAATTTGGCTCAATTATAAAGCAATCAGACGATGCAAAACGGTCAGATAAAACATGATTCTGAGGTTTCTAGCCCATTTAGAACTGTTGCTTTTGGGCAACAGCCCCAGTGTTGCCTAAAGGCAATCGGAACTTTGAATGCTTATATCTCCTGACTGGTTTGGACTAATGAGTTCATTCTTTGACCATCTGAATGCCACGTCCAATGACCATTTAGGTGTATGCAGCAATAAAATCAAAATCTGGTTTAGCTACCTCAATTAACCCAATTACTGAAGGTGGTAGAAAATCCTATCAAAAAAAAATAAATGGTCAAATTAATTGGTCAATTAACTGGTTGCCTGATGCCAAAAAGATATATTTCGAGATCAGGAAGTGTGTGAAATTTAATAGAGCTGGTGTTGTTGAAAAAACGAAATTAATATCTCATTCAGAGAAGCCACAATTACTCAAAACGTAACTGTTGCTTTTAGGCTACGTTGGGCACTAATGGGTTAAATTGCTGTTCATCATTGTCCAGCAGCGTACTGAATTATGAAATTATGATGAGAAGTAGCTCAACTTCGAAATAGAAGTGGATAAAATTAACAGCAAAACAACATAGGTATCGATAATTAGTAAACATTCAGCAAAATATGTGGCCAACACTCAACAGTAGACGAAAGTCGAATCAAATTGCAGAGAAAAGTTCAGTGAACTGCAGTGAAAGCAGTGATAGCAGCAGTTCAAATTCTGTAAAAGCAATCATTTCGAGAAAGAGAAATAAAAAGAGACAAAATCAAACGCGAGAGAATGAAATACAATATCATGAAATAAAAACTGGAATCTGCATTTGCGTTGATCATTAATTTCATTGCCATGTTGTCAAGGTAACACATTCTTCAGAAATAGCAAGAGGTGAGTGAGAGCAATACGTCATTGTCATAAGTAACAATGGTGCATTACATTTTCTCACGAATGGAACCCTCGGGGCTCGAGCTCACACACGGATGTTAAAGAAATGCCGCCTAATTACCGGTCTGGTACATTGTGCGATTACTGTCCCATGAGAAATAGGCACTTTAAGTCATTGGCATACCATATACAACCATAGTAATTACGTCATTCTCATTGGCCTATATTTAACAGTGCTGCAAAAACAGAGTTTCACCAAATGTAAATACGCTCATTTATTCCATTTCCTTTCATCTTTTGTATATCTTTTCAAGTTCTGTTGTGATTGATGCGTTTCAAAAAGTGACATGCTACCAAGATTAATTAATTTTCTCCTTTGTTTGTTTTTCCAATTATTATTTGTTTTTCCACTATTGCTAGTGTTTCATTCACAGCATCTCACCACAATTTAAGCCAATAATCTTTCGATTGCAAGACCTTTGAGATTGATCCATGTTTTGACTCGATTCGCCTTTAAAAATTTTTGCCCTCGGGCCCTTCGGGCCCTCGGGCTCACAACCCATACATAGGCTTTGCCAACCCTTAGATCTAATGCTTACGATGCTTAATAGTGTTTGAATTGCATTTGTAAAAAACTTAAATTTTTGTTAATTCAAGAAAAACTCAATATTATTGTGGCAAAACCTTCGTGTGTGTTCAAATCTTCGAGGATTTACTTGAACATTCAACTTTTTTCATCTTAGATATGCCATTCTCCCAAAAAGCTCACGCGAGTGGATATATACCATATACTCCTCGCCTCATGGGCTGAATTTCGTATAGCACTCGGGCTCTTCGAGCCCTGCGTGCTATACGATATATATCCCACTCGGGCTAGCGCCCTCGAGGGATATATTTTCATATCGCACGCGCATGCGCGTGCGATATGAAATATATATACCTCGTGAGAAGTTATTAAGTTTACCCTAGATCCCTTTCCCCATCAGATACTAGAGTGTTTGTGGCGCATATCCATGTCCCGGACTGGAGAGACCATTGTTTACCTTCCCCCCGAGGGATCCTCCAAGAGAACTGTAACCTGCTCCAGGTTTCGTTGACACCACTTCACGTCAGCCTGCATTCCGCTACGTCACTTCGTCAGCGATCCTACGTGTCGTTGACACCACTTTTTAGAATTACTGTCTCACATACCGATGTATCACTTCTGAGGGCCCCATTCTCCGGAGGGCCCCATTCTCCGGAGGGTCCATTCTCCGGAGGGCCCCATTCTCTGGAGGGCCCCATTCTCCGGAGGGCCCCATTCTCCGGAGGGCCCATTCTCCGGAGGCCCATTCTCCAGAGGGCCCATTCTCCGGAGGGTCCTTATTTACGGACCATTTACTTTTACACACTTTTTATTTTTTATACTTACTTTTACTTACTTTCTTCCTGTGACACCAAACGGAAGTGAGACTATTGCACTGTGCAGCCACTTATAAAGGTTTCGTTGACACCACTTTACGTCAGCCTGCATTCCGCTACGTCACTTCGTCAGCGATCCTAAGTGTCGTTGTCACCACTTTTTAGAATTACTGTCTCACATACCGATGTGTCACTTCTCCGGAGGGCCCCATTCCCCGGAGGGCCCCATTCTCAGCTTAATCAAACTTAATCAGTCTATTGCTAAAACACTGTCATATTAGTTTACAATATCTAATTTAAATTCAAATTTTTCATATATACTAAAATATAAAATTAAAACCCATTATCATCACTGACAAGCGAATTTATAGCTATTGTTTATGTTTTTATTATTAACCTTTATTCCACCACTGTATTTTTTAAAAAATAACCCACATATTTAACTGAACTTTTACTGAACTTTTACTGAATTAAATTTTATGGACAAATATCATTTCATATTTCATCATTTTCACTTCTATTTTTTGTATATTTTGGAATTCAGATCAGTCATTTTCTTAACCAAAAGCTATTGAATCTAAAGGAAACCCTGGAATAGAATATAGATAAAGATAATGCAGTAAATCAGATAATCTGATCAGATGATATGCTTTTTAACTTTTTTACAGCTGTTTGTAATTATGGTAACTTAATTCTTTATTTGTGTTAAATAAACCCAGTTTATAACAACATCTAGGATAAGCCAATTATCAGTTTTACTTCTATTTTTTTTAATCTACTAACTTACTCATGAATTAAGGTAGTTTGCTATTAATTCACCAGCACCTTATTATTTTTAACCATTTTTAATTATTTATTAATTTACTACTGTATATTTTCTACTATTTTTATCATTCAAAAGTTCAAATGTACTTTACTCAAGTTATTCTTTTATGATTACTTTGTTTTATGTTAATTACTTTTCATCAGGGCAGGACTTGATCAGTTCCTACCATCTCTGGTAGGAATGTACCTGACCTGTGGCAACTCCTATTATTTTTATATGCCATTTCATTATTTAATATGTTTATTGCTTTATTGTTTGTTGCACTAATATTAACAAAATTCAGAACAAATATGAATTTAACCTTCGACATAAATTTCTCTAAGAGCAATAAACGTTAATTCAAAGACCAAAATCAAAATTTATTGAATCTTATTTACATTTAGGAAATTTGGAGTTGCCAGAATTGTTCATGGTTGGTCGGGGGGCCCAAGCAGTTCGACATTAGTTCGTTTTCAAAGCCTCGGCAGTCTGATGAATATTTTTGGCTCTATTATTTTTATTTTTATTTAAATTATTTAAGTAGAATATGTCTGTGAAAAAGGGTAATGCTTCAACTGGCACATTACTGATCACAGCTAATTAAATGAGGTTTTGTGGATGGGCAGTGTCCAAAATCGCGACCTGAAGTTGAATATTATTTTAAAGATACAATCGCAAAATTTTGAGCATTTTTAAGATGCATTTTGTATCCATTTTTGTCAACAAGACCCTCATCACTAGAGTGTGGAAGTGAAGACCCTTTGTCTTTCATTCGTGAATTAGTATGCTTTTCCTGGGGGCAAGCCTTCTTTTTATTTTTTGGAATGGACTGCTTGGGTAACTGACTGGCCATGGGCCAAGTTTTTTTTTTTTTTTTTTTTTTTTTTTTTTTATCAACAGAGTCTTTAACAATAGTTTGTTCAATTTCACTGTCTTGAAGAAGGCTTTTTAAACTGTATAAATAAAAGCAGGCAAAATCTTCGGATTTTTAAGCTTGGGGGGGATGAAGCACAAAAAAAAAACCAAAAAAAACCTAGCCCACATTCAAGACATAAATGAATATCCACGCCCTTGTCTGCTTTCAAAACTGAATACGTAAAGTCTTGGAACCTTAAACAATGAAACAATGTTATTTAATGAAACAATGTTATTTATATTTTACAGCAGACTTGACCATAGATAGATAGATAGATAGATAGTTGACGGAAGGCTTACTAAAGCCCCCGTAGTGCCCCCAACACACAGGATTGGAGGACATATATGCCCGACCATACCCTTCCAGAAACATTGGCCGACATGGTTCCTTGGTGGTATGCGAGCAGTAATCATATTTAGTACTCCAGTGAGTACGTCTCTGTATTAGCATAGCTCTAGTACAGAGATATGATTGTGATGACTGCAGTCGGCCCTGTCTAGTGAAACCAGGTAGGATGTGGGGTCTCTATAACTAGACTGGATCCAGTGTTCTGGTAGTTCCACATGCTCCAACTGCTGCAACAATGCCCTCAAAACTTGACCATGCGTTGGCATGAATTTATTAAAACCAATAGAATGATTTATTTTTAAAACTATGGCCATGAATAAAGTCAGCAACATGTGTGTCCATTATTTTTGAGCTATCTCTGGTGAATATTATTGATTGTATAGCTTGGAAGGAATCAATGTATGTTTTGAGCCACTCAAATTTTTCATCATTTTCTATGCAGAAGGGATCAGTCTTGCAGATAGTATGCATGTTTTCACAAAGATAATTATCCCACAAGCTATGTTTACATTCAACTCACAAGCTTAAACTCACATTGACCAATGTCAAAAGAACCAGTGGACAGTGGGTAAGCTAATATGCTGTTCATGATAAATTCTGTTTTTCTCACCAGCCAGATGATCAATTACTGATGTGCCAGTTGACTTGATCTTTTGATCTAGTTTGACCAGATGGAGCTATGAATTCCCTACACTGGACAAAGACTAATGATGAACTTAAATTCCTAAATGAACTTGAAGCTTATGAATCTAACACACCATCTAGTGGTTGGGGGAGCGTTAATAAAACAAATAGTTTTAATAAAACAAATAGTTTATATTTAGTAGCACATTATACCATACTTTGAACACAAATTCCATATATCTTCTTCGGAAAATCATGATTTAGATTAGTTTATATTATAAAGATAACTTAATAAACTGGAATAAAAATAAATACATAAAGTGAGGAATATCCTAACATAATTGATAAAAAAACAGTTATATAGGTAGTAAAATACTGCTGCTATATAATCAAATTCCAGCAATAGCTTCCATTATACAGATAACCATTAAAAACAAAAAACAAGAAACAAGCAGGCACCCGTCAAATGCATTCAACCCCACAACACGGTCGCAAGTCCCTGTGCCACAGTGTTAGCTTTCATTACACCATATCATTTTTGGTGTCTCATTAAGATTTGTTTGGATCTACCTAGATCTCACTTGGATCCTGTCAAAGACAAAGGAAAGAGCTGTTGGAAAGTTTTGTGGCTTGACTGTACAAAGATGACTGTATTTGTATCCCAAAGATAATTACTGATGATAAATTAGATTGCAGGTAAACGTTGAATTGTGGATTGTGTCAGATTGCAATGTGTTAAAACCATTATGCATTGATGGCAATTAGAATTGAATGTGGAACAATGTCACATTGTCACCCAGACATAACATAACGTGGACAAAACACCATAGAATTAGAACTAAAATCAATTCACTTCATATCTAAGGGACAAGCAAATACCATAGCAAATAGGTAAGGTTAAGAATTTGGTGTATGAGCAGTAGGTACAACAGTCGCTAACACATAGGCCAATGAACATTCTGGCCACATTAGTCCAATACCTACCTCAGCTTTCGGGGTGTTTAAAATGTGAAGTACACTTCAGCAATCACCCCTGGTACCAGGGTAAAGCACTGTCGAGTGCAATGACTAAATGACTCAATAAATCTGAAAATTGCTCTTTGGTCCCTATGTTTACTCAAAACAACAAGAAATTAACCAACACACTAGGTGAAGAGAAGAAGGGGACCAGTGGATGAATCTGGGTGTATGCATGAACTTTTACATTGCATTTTTTGAAACGAGAGTGACATGCATCCTGATCCAATAGCTCGATCTCCTGAAATTGAATTTTGCAAATTTACTGGTAAATGAGCAGTTCAAGTCGGTTGTCAGGCGTTGCCTGACCCCCTCGCGCGCGCCACGGATGCCAAGGATGCCAAATTCAGGAGATCATCGGGCTATTGGATCAGGATGCACGTCATTCTCATTTTAAAAATGCTCGACGGGCGATGTCCGTCCCTTTCTTCTGACGAAGGCGCAAAGTGACGTCCAAATGTGGAACGTTGCGCCGCGCGCGAGGGTAGGGTAACATCCTACGAAAAAATGCAATCTAAATCTTGTCAGACGGTGTCTGACCCCTTCGCCTTCGGTGGGCGCGCGCGTCCGACGAAGGTAATCTAATCTTGGTCGACGGACGTTGCCCGCGCCTTTTTCTCCTGACGCAAAGTGACGAAGGCGCAAAGTGCCTTCCAAATGTGGAACGTTGTGCGCGCGGTAACATCCTATGTCCTACGAAATTTTGGTTGCTCTAACCATATCCCTCTTTTGCGCGCGCCGTCGTTTCGTACGGCCGTGCAAAGCACGTAACCATCTGGTTCACGTGAGATAAAAAATCTTGGCTATATAATCACATTTTGTCGTACGATGTATGACCCGCTGACGCCAGCAGCGAAGCGGCTGGCGTCAGCGCCCGCGCTGCACGCTGATTCTCGAGAGGGTCTGTCAACGTCAGACAAAATCACATTCATCGCAATAGCATTTAGCAATGTCCTCTATGAAGCCCTTCCTAAGCCTGCATAGGTGTGCGTACGCGCGCCGCGCTACCCTACGGGACACACTGAGGAAGCGCGCCGCGCAACGCAGACAGGGATATACGTGTTTAGCAAATGAAGCCCGTCAGTTTCAATGTAAAATTCCTAAGCCCGCATGGATGTGTGTACGCGCTGCTTCCCTGAGGAAGCGCGCAGCGCAAAGCAAACAGGAGTATACGTTTTTAGCAAGGAACGCGCGCGGCGTGGCGCATACACACACCTATGTGGGCACATACACACACCTATGCAGGCGCATACCACACCTTTGCAGGCTTAGGAATTCAATTTTAATATTTTAGTGAACCAGGGAGATATTCTAAAAGAAATTCAACATTTACACATCCAGCATCCACTCATCCAGCTATTTCTGCTCCCTGAAATTGCTGTACAGTCATAACGTTATCACTATCTCATGTTAAGTTATTGCTTCAAGGCCTTTTACTTCGTGGAACTCGATTGAATTGAGTCAACCAAAATAAATATTACCTATCTTGGAACTGGAAGGTGTCCAGCGTCGTTTCACAAGACTAATAAATGGCATAGGTACACTTCCTTACAGTGTCTTAGTCTTAGTAGAAAGGCCAAGGTCGGTTTAATCGACCAGGCCGGTGGCAGCCATGCTGAGCATAGAGACTATCCCTAATACGCTAGGCCAAGGGTGTGAACTCCTGGGTGGTTTTTAGGCCACCCGACTGCCGGGCTATATCCTGAGCTGAGAGCAGCCAGCCTGTCCAGGACCTCTCTGGACCGGCAAGCTGCCAACGCCCGTGGCATCAATCAGACTGCAAAGCAAGACGAGACTTGCCTGCATATTAAGTCGGAGATCTGCCGAAGGTGGCTATGTACCACCTCCCTTCGTCTAGATAGGTCACAGGGAGGCCTGACCCAGCCAGACTGTGTAAATCATATTCCCATCGATTGGGATTTAACTGGGCTCAATGGGCAAAGCCCAGTTCCAGGATACTGCCTGGAACAGAAGACAAAAAACTGTTGATAATGTTGTAAATGTTGTTCATGTTGCCGTTGTTGTCCTTATATTTGTTGTTGTTGCTGTTGATGTTGTTTTGAGCAGAGCATAGGTCCTTTGGCTATCCTTTGACGTTTCCTTTGATCGGCTTACGCCTGATCGGCTCGGGCTAAGCAAGAGTATATAACATGGTTAAATTATATTCTTGTGTTTAGGAAAAGAAATCTTAAATGACGTTGTCAAGCTAACATTGAGGCGAAAATATCGAAAAATTATGAACATAAACCATTTTAAGTCATTTTATAGCTGTAAAAGCAAAGCATTGATTGGAGGCAGTCTACTAGCTGTGTGTTTAATGGGACAAGAGCTACATTACAAGTTACACACATGAGAATACTCGCAGCATTATCATAAATTACAAAACCGTTATCAGTGAAATACCAACTATAAAGGCTGTGTGTGATACACAAATTACACGCAGGTGATTCAGAATTGAAATAGACACATAAAATCTTTTAGGAATAAGATAAGCCGTAAAAAACTTGTCATAATATGTTAGTGTATAGAGATAATTGAATTAACAGTGGTTTGAGAGTTGAATGGTTGGATTGATAATGTTTAGTTTGTTTTCAAATGCTCTCAAGGAGGGCGGTCAGCCTGGCGGTTCTGACATGTGTACCAGAATGTGTGAATGACAATGCAGTCTTAGCTCGGGCTAAGCAAAAGTATATAACATGGTTAAATTATATTCTTGTGTTTAAGAAAAGAAATCTTAAATGACGTTGTCAAGCTAACATTGAGGCGAAAATATCCAAAAATTATGAACATATACCATTTTAAGTCATTTTATAGCTGTAAAAGCAAAGCATTGATTGGAGGCAGTCTACTAGCTGTGTGTTTAATGGGACAAGAGCTACATTACAAGTTACACATGAAAATAGGGGTGGCTTGGAGAAAACAAGGGGACCAAAACATTTCCCCAAATTCATTCCAAAAAAATTGTTTGCCATTTGGGGCGGGGGGTTTTTTAAAATTTTTTTAACCGGGGAAAGGGGAAAACCAAAGGGGGGTGATCCCCTGGGGGCACAAAAAAACCAAAAACCCCGAACAGGTTTTTTTATTTAGGGGAATTTTCTGGTTTGGGGAAACAAAGAAAAAAAAGGCTTTCCCCAATTCATTAAAGGGTATGTTTGGTTTTTTGGAGGGGAGCTGGGGTCCTTAAAAAGTCAATTTAAACCCCAAAGCTAGGTAGTTTTGGACAAAAAGATCCCCTGCATAATTTGGTTGGGATCCTAGTTTCCCATTGCATTCCTAAAGGAAAAAAGGTTTGTTCATAGGAGTTGGAGAAAGTCTTGCGGGGTGATGTCTTAAAAAAGTTTTTTTTTAATTAAAAAAGAAATTATGGTATAAACCCACCACCGTTTCCTTTATTATATCAAAACATTAGCTTTTGAAATTAGTAATATTTTACCCTACCCTCCGCCGTGTGCCATTTTTCCGCAGGGGAGTCTGAGTCTGCACCTCAATTCCTCCAAGTGTTGCGCGCTGAGGATGGGTAAAATCCATCTATTTGAAATTCAGTATTTTATGCGCTGTTAGTCAAATCACAAACCCACAATTAACTAATTTGGTGAAAATAATTTTGGGGATCGAAATTTTGGGTGTACGAAAATATGGGGATTTTTTCAAAAAAATCCCCAAATTTCGTACCTTTTAAATATGTCTCGCAATGTATTATTCATTTTGGTTGACTCAATTCAATCGAGTTCCACGAATTAAAAGGCCTTGAAGCAATAACTTAACATGAGATAGTGATAACGTTATGACTGTACAGCAATTTCAGGGAGCAGAAATAGCTGGATGAGTGGATGCTGGATGTGTAAATGTTGAATTTCTTTTAGAATATCTCCCTAGGCCTAGTTCACTAAAATATTGAAATTGAATTCCTAAGCCTGCATAGGTGTGGTATGCACCTGCGTAAGTGTGTGTATGCGCCACGCCGCGCGCGTTCCTTGCTAAACACGTATACCCCTGTTTGCTTTGCGCTGCGCGCTTCCTCAGGGAAGCGGCGCGTACACACATCCATGCGGGCTTAGGAATTTTACATTGAAACTGACGGGATTCATAGAGGACATTGCTAAATGCTATTGCGATGAATGTGATTTTGTCTGACGTTGACAGACCCTCTGGAGAATCAGCGCAGCGGCGCTGACATGACGCCAGCCGCTTCGCGGCTGGCGTCAGCGGGTCATACATCGTACGACAAAATGTGATTATATAGCCAAGATTTTGGTATGTCTCCCGATCCCATCTAAACGGCTCTGAGTGACGTCACAGATCTAAACGTCAATTTTTCTGTATCCTAAACCTAACCATTGCCCTAACCAAACCCTAACCTTAATCCTTACCCTAAACCTAACAAATCCTGCCCCTAACCAGAACCCTAACCTTATTGGTTAAAGCGCTAGATGCGCTTAATTATATTTTTCTGAGTGACGTCATTGTCATATATAATGAAGGCTCCCGTTTACATGGGAGACTGACCAAGATTTTTTATCTCACCTGCACCAGATGGTTACGTGCTTTGCACGGCCGTACGAAAACGACGGCTCTGAACTTGTCATCCTTGGTTATGGGAACTAACCGAATTGAACTGCTCATTTACCAGTAAATTTTCAAAATTCAATTTCAGGAGATCGAGCTATTGGATCAGGATGCATGTCACTCTCGTTTCAAAAAATGCAATGTAAAAGTTCATGCATACACCCAGATTCATCCACTGGTACCCTTCTTCTCTTCACCTAGTGTGTTGGTTAATTTCTTGTTTTTTTGAGTAAACATAGGGACCAAAGAGCAATTTTCAGATTTATTGAGTCATTTAGTCATTGCACTCGACAGTGCTATACCCTGGTACCAGGGGTGATTGCTGAAGTGTACATCACATTTTAAACACCCTGAAAGCTGTGGCCAGAATGTTCATTGGCCTATGTGTTAGGGACTGTTGTACCTACTGCTCATACACCAAATTCTTAACCTTACGTATTTGCTATGGTATTTGCTTGTCCCTTAGATAAGTAGATATGAAGTGAATTGATTTTAGTTCTAATTCTATGGTGTTTTGTCCATGTTATGTTATGTCTGGGTGACATTGTTCCACATTCAATTCTAATTGCCATCAATGCATAATGGTTTTAACACATTGCAATCTGACACAATCCACAATTCAATGTTTACCTGCAATCTAATTTATCATCAGTAATTGATCATCTGGCTGGTGAGAAAAACAGAATTTATCATGAACAACATATTAGCTTACCCACTGTCCACTGGTTCTTTTGACATTGGTCAATGTGAGTTTAAGCTTGTGAGTTGAATGTAAACATAGCTTTGCTTGAAGGGATCATGTTGGTGTTCAAGTATGGAGTTGAAAAAAAAGTCTGGCAGATTGGTGTATAAGTTCAAATTATGATCATCTCTAACTTATTGCCTGCAATTTATGTTGTTATCTGTTATAATTTGATTCACAATCATTAGGTGATGATAAGCCCCCAAGAAAATAAAGAAAATGTCATTGGCAACTTCAATGTATATCAGAAGAATGTGGAAATTAAAAATAACCTTATAGAGGATGATCTGGGGTGTGTTTCATTATCAGACTCAGAAGATGAAAAAGATGATAACATTCCTAGCACTGGTATGAAGAGTTTGACCTATTTTGAACAATAGAATTGTTAAGTTTCTTCTGTAACATGGATAGGTTCCACTGCAAATACACATTTTCAGTTGGATTGATAAGTTTTAAAAGTTTCAGGGCATGCTGTCACAGAAGAATTTCTGGATCAGGCTGAAAAGTGTTTGATGGACATTGAAAAATTTGAAACAGCAGAGGACACCAAGATGGAACTTATAAATTTACTCTATCAGCATATTCAGCTTCAAAGGCAAGGTAACCATTGACTGTTTAGATGTAGCTCCATATTTCTTGTTAATAAAGTTTCATGGGGATGGACATCCATCAACATTTCTCTCTTGAATTGTTATTCAATTGCAGGCAATTTAATGTCTTGCAGTGCATGTTTCCTACAATATTATAATTGAGAGTAATTTGATTGGTTTGTCATCAAGCTGCAGTCAATGTCTTGTTCCAGGCTCCAAAGACATTGCTCCCATCACATACAAAACTCTAAAACAAAGTTTGCTATGCCCAACAGCTCTGGCTGTTGAACAAGACTTCCTAAATGACCAATACATTAAGCCGTCTGAAGATTTCCTCACTGGGAAGCTAGGAAACATGATGGCGGATAGGGCTCATGTGCTAAGTAATGAGGATGAATATGAAGAAGACTACCCTGATCCCCCTGATGATGGTACTTGCTTACTAATTCATTACTCTGTAATTGTAGATGTATATTATTATTACTATTTCAGCATATTGCCAGCCCCACCATGGGTTTACAAACAAACAAGACCACTTTTATTTGAACTTAGCTCATTTGAACTTAGCTCATATTGATGTGATATATTGAAATGATACGATATACAATCTACTCTGGTGATGAAAACCATAACTTTCTAGTTATCGAAGGACCAGTTTGTCACATCGAAGACATTGCCATCAAGCCAAAGAAAACCTTTCAAGAACTCCTTGATGAGGAACTGCACAAGGAAGAGCTTGCCAGGATTATGGAGGTTCGGAAGTTTCTACATATTAGTACATAAGTCGTTCAATAGACTACAGATAGTATGCCCCCTATTATGACGCAGTTGATTATTTCTTTTTCAGAGTAAGTTGAACTTTGCAGTATTATAATATGTTGATTTGTAATAGTGATATCTTATTAAGTTCCACTCAGGAGGGAGAAAACGAAGACAAGCGACTGATGCCTCCTCCGCCCCCTCCCAAACACGCTGCTAAGCGGAAATTCCTGAAGAGAGGTTTTTAAAATGCTCTTTTTAAATTTTCATTCTGAATATCTTTTCAAAAAATTCAAACCTTTTCCCACAATTTTTATACAGTCATGGAGGGTTCTGGATCAGCAAATATTCAATTAATTTGCTAATTAATTAGTTAGTTAATTGATTAATTAGTTAATATGTGTAAGCAGTTCATGAGTAGAACCTGTCACGATCAGTGTACGTTACAATAGTTAAAACAGCATATTGTGTTGTTATCATTTGAAAACCCCTCCCCTACTGGAGAACATACTAATCTATAACTATTGGGCAGCATTATAGTGCATATCAGAATTCAGACGAGGCGAAGCCGAGTTTAATATGCATCTAAATCATGGTCTGTTGTTGTATCATAAGGTGAGCAGAAAATTAGTCTTCATAAACATGCATAATATGCATGTGAAACGTGATTCGAATAATAATATGATGGTCGGCAATGCCAATTGCCTTGGTCAACTTGCAATAAACTAATAAGTTCGTAACACAAGTCGATGGAAAGTACGGTGTATAATCCAAGTTACCCTGACTACTCCTCAAGCCGAGATAGATTGGGTTTCACGGCCACCTCACACTCAATGAAGTAACATCTTATAGTGCCTTGTGCGGAGTTTAGGAGGTTTTATGTCAACAATTCACCGTTATAAACCATGATAGTGACGTCACTACAGGCCGTATATATATTTAGTGTTTATGTTGCGATATAGACGTGTCGGGATTCTGTTGTTCTTATTTCGGGAATTGGTTGTTGATTTGTGTTTGCATGATGTTTGACCAATTCAGTGCTTGGTGAAAGATAGTATCGTCATCATCGCATTTTTGTTGATTTGTAATGACTAAAGTTAGCTGTTTTTGAATCACATTAAACTTTTGTTATAAGTGTTATTTCAATTTTGTTTGCTTGGGTGTCGATTTTGAAGGAGAGTCCACACTCCACATGGTTCAAGCGAAATCTTCCTCTGTAAGGAATGGAAATGGTAATGCTCATCGATTTGAAAATAATTATCAAATATGGGTAATTCCCTATTCCGTAATAATGTATACTATGTTAAATTGTTGACACAGTAATCACCCTGCGCACGTGGGGTGGACACCTTTGCTAGTACTTTGTGCGCAGGTAGCGACGAGTCGCCAATTAGAACAACGTTCCTGTTCGAAAAACGACAAAAGAGTCAAAATTTCTCTTAAAAAAACTTGCATGGAATCAATAGAGAAAGTCTCAGCTATCCAGAGATATAAGGATCATCTGGGAACTCCAATCACAACGTTCGCAATGTCTCATTATGTACAAATGTTGAAAAACGTCGAGTTCCAATTGCGCGTGAACATTGATTGATTGACGAGCTTGAGGGGCCTAATTCAGAAAAAGAAGATGGATGTTGCTTATATCTAGCTCCAAATATCCTGGAAGTTTTATCGGGTTTGCTCAAAAAACCTCGGAGATATGCACATTTTTGTAACGCAAATACAAAGGTCGCATAGATTTACATTTAATAAAGTTGTAAGTCATAACAGACACATGATATAAAACGCGTGTAGAACACGACTCTACGCATATAGTACTACCCTTTAAATCGGTCAAAACTTGTCGTGAGACTACTATACAATAAAATTTGACTTATGATGCAACCTATGGCAAAGGGCCGAGGGACCAGTGTCATATTGTATTGAGCATGGAGACTGGTCAGTGGTCTATAATACTGTGTTGAATTGTTCCCTACATTCTGTTGTTTTATTTGGTATTCACTCTAGTCTAACCTTCTGCTTAACTATCACAAATGACTATCATGATTATTGAATAACTCACATCGAATAACTTGTTTCGTAACTTACATTGAATATAAATTATTTCGTAATCTACTTTGAAGGCGATGGTGTTGTCCTCCCTCTTTACAACCTCAGTAAACATGTCTCTGACGTCCGTTTGTATCATTGGGTCTTCAAACTCTCGCCCGATCAGTGGTTTGAATCCTAACACCGTTGACTTTAAGTTAGTGGACATCTGAAATTGAAGAAAAGTGTCATATTTGGGAATAGAAAGTAACTGTTATCCATCATTACAATTGGCAAAATATAGGTACTGTTCCAAGAAAAAAACGTTGGAAGCATCCATAATTTAAATTAATAATCAACCATAACATTTTCAGGTATCAAAGTAAGTGTAACCTTATACCGAAAGATAAGTGTAAAATGAACCTGGGTTTTCGCTGAGAGAGCCATTTTCCGACCGTCAGTACAGGGCCCATATCCAACAACCGTCCTGTGGGAGATAACATTGCGGAGATTAGATGGGATTAAACGGGATAAGACAAGGAAGATACTGTGCTTAACTTGCATGGCTCAATCATGCTACGTTA
The DNA here is from genome assembly GCA_011033025.1 of Beroe forskalii. Lineage (NCBI taxonomy): Eukaryota > Metazoa > Ctenophora > Nuda > Beroida > Beroidae > Beroe > Beroe forskalii. The sequence continues at coordinate 9,977 of WFMF01000636.1, read as the reverse complement.
TTGCGACTTCATTCTCAAATGAAGTTTCTATAAGATAAGCAGAAAGGAACGAGAGGCATTATCCTAAAAGCCTGAAGTCCACCTAATCCACGAGGATTCAGGGCGAATCCTTGTGGTGAAGTTGAGAATAATGGCGTAGGGAGACGCTGTTAGATAACCTAAAGATGTAAATTTCTATCAAAATATGTGAAACACAATAATAAAACAGTCTGAGAGTCTGGGAAGGACGTAGCTATATTCTTCATTTTAAAGGCAATAATAATGTGATAAAAGATACATATAATCCCAGATCTTATGAATAAAGATAAACTCTCTTGGGACGGTTTGTTAAGTATCTGAGATTTGACAGTGTACTATTTTGTGAAATAGTGATATACACGAATACATACATCGTAAACTATATTATACCTATTGAATTTGATAGTAAGCGTCAGTCCATAAAGTCATAAACATGATTCAAATGCCAAATACTATAATATTTATTACAATAGATGATCTATTATTCATTAGCCAAAAATCAAACTATTATAGTTATATAATAATCTCTATGGTTAGCAATCATCTAATCACTTAATTATCTCTTGTATCCATTGAACAAGTCAATTTAACAAGACTGACCATCACCTGATTAAACCTCAATATATAATAAGTTGCTGACAGTATAAATGTATTATATATTAACATTAATTTCTACATAACAATCAAGAAACGTCTACATATATCTGAATAATAATATATTATTTAATGAATATCACAATATTGAAATTTGTAATGAATACACAGATAAAACTCACGGGTTGTCTCTCTTGCTGTATTCATTGTCAATGATTTCAATGCCCCCACCCCGGGCAATAGAAACGTAACATGAACTGTAACCAATGTCAAAACCAACCACTGATGAGATCATGATCTGTGGAGCTACTTCACCTAGCTAATGAATAAGGGGGTGAGTAATTTGAAGGCGTGAACTTCACAAGAATCTTAAGTCCTGCTGTTTAGCCTTAAGGTAACCTTAGTGTTCTAAGAAACAATATTCGGCAATATAGAGATCAAAAACTTGTCAATTGGTCAAATCAGGAAATCTGAAAATGAAAAAAACAACATTGAATCACAAGTCCCAATTTAGGCAATCAAGCAAGTTCTTGAAACCCCAGTGACAGAACACTGCTGATCTGCCACGCTCAGCGTGGCGACAAGTCGGCCTTCTCAAGACGTGATTTTGGCAAAAAATGAACGATGATCATAATCACTATATAATAGCTTTGGACGCAAAAGGGCGATTCAACATTCATGACATTGGCAATTTCACCAAGTTTCGTCGTTGCATAAATACACCATTTCGAACGGCACGTTATCATAGCTTAACGTAGGCATGGCTTTGGAATCGATATTGGTCAGAACACAGAAAATGTCGTTATTATAGCTCCCGCAATGACTTAAATCGTTGAGAGTGAAGACGTGATTTCAGATCACGTCTGCACTCTCAGAACAGCGTTTTACCACTCTCAGCATTTTCCTTGTGTTTGAATAATGTGCGTAATTAAGCAAAGAATTGTAAACTAATGACACCAAAATACCGTTTAATAAAGTCCATCGCAAAGTTTTAGCTATCAGATAATGTCTTCACAATCAGATCAGTGTTTCGCCACTTTAGAGCGGAGACGTGATTTGAAAATCACGTCTCCGCGCTGAGTGTGGCAAAATATCTGAGCGCAGACGTGATCTGAAATCACGTCTCCACTCTGAAAGTGGTAAAACACTGATCTGAGTGTGAAGACATTATCTGATAGCTGCAACACTTTTCGTTGCGATGGACTATGACATTTTGATGGTATTTTGGTGTCATTAGTTTAATATTCTCCGCTCAATTACACTCATTATTCAAACACAAGGAAAATTTTTATAAGTGCATTTTAAATTATAATATTTTACTTTTGTAAGTGCCGTATCTGAGTGTAATATACTTGGCTGATCTTTCGTCAGCAAGGCAGTCATATCGAATACCTCGGCCGTTTATTTTGGGGCATGTACTTCTTACCCAGCGTACAGTGATGTGCAATCACTATACGTCGCGCACGAGAAATAGGCGGGTAGGATGACGTCATTATAATAGCTCCATACAGTGAATTGCGGACGTTGAACCGCCTATTTCTAATGCGCAGCGTTTAATCACCTTTAAAACAAATCAATGAACGAAACAAACTCGCTAGGTAGATTCATGCCATGCTGTGAGACGATACAAAATTGATAAGGTATAGTTTCGGGAAAAAGTATGCCGGTGATGAAGACGTGATTTGGTACTCCTGAAATTTGGGATCGGCGAGGTGTTGACTGTGTTCTGTCACTGGGCTTGAAACAATACCATTATTAATCAAGTACAATAAATACATCATCAATTGCATAGATGCAGAAATGTAGCACAGACATTTTAAATTTTGTTTAAAATACTCCATAGAATTTTTTGGTAGGCCTGGACTCCTGGCAAATCAGGAAATGTTACTGAACCAAATTGATGATCTTGTTAGTGGCAATTAAATTCGATAATAGTAAGAACCATGCTGCATTATTGGCATCTAATATACTGAATACTGTTATATCAAGAAGTCTACTGGAAAATGTCAACATTGAAATAAGAATTTAACAGTAACACAGGTGTGAATTAAATGTGTAGAAGAAAAGTTAATCAATGTCAATTGGTGGGCATCTTAAAATCTTAAATTTTTAATTATCTTATTTTAATGCTGCTTTGATCTGACTTTTATAGAAAGGTATCTAATCAAAGGCTTTAAGTTGAGGTACAATGTATGGGTGGTTGCTATTCAAAATCAATATACATAATGACAGACCTGGAAATGTATAAAAGGTTATAGTGCACTGTGGTCAAACATATGCTTCCAAGTTCCATGTACATGAAAGCCTAAATAAATATCAAATAGAGACCTAGTCAACATAAAAATACTACATCTGTTAATATTTCAGGTTTCACTACTTAATGTTTCAATTATCTTATCTACACTACTAAGGAAAACTTCAGTGGGTACAACCAAAGCAGTTCTATATCCTTGCCATGCATCATCACATGGGACTGAACCAACAGGAGCAAGAGTCTCATCTTGGATTTTCCATGAAAATTTCTGAGAAGCACATGAAGCAAATAATTCTAAGTCTGAACTTTGGTAATTGACTTCAATATGGGCTAGTTTGGCTTTCTTGTTTTTCCTCTGCTCTGGTATATGATATGATTTACAAATTATGACCAAATTTTTCACATCATAAGCTGGATTCTCTTTTCTTTCAGTAATTAATTCCATTTTCAGAGCTTTGTAGAGCTGAGCAGTTATCTGTAAAGGGAGATTTGAAAACTTTGCATTGATGAGAAATGCTGTATCTGAACTTAGGAGAACTTTTTTCATACTTTCAGCACTTTTATCATCTTCACTGTTGCTGCAAAGAGAAGTGATGAGCTTATCTAACTTATTTTTGTCATTGAATAACTGCAATGGCAACAAAGATGCAACAGCAAAGACTGGATCATCCTCCCCAACTTCAATGTCTGCACCCTTTATAACAGTACCAACTTTGTAGTTGTCAATTAGAGTTTGAGAAAAATAGCCAATATCATGTGATATACCTTGAAAAAGGCTTTCCAACAAAAACCTTACCCCTGACCAATCTTCATCAGCTGGTGGATAAGCTTCAAACTCAACTTGATTTACTTCAGACAATTCTTCATTATCCTCAAGTTGTGAAGGATGATTCTCATTATCAGATGTACTTGTGTCTCCATCTGAAGTACTTGAACTTTCATTATGTGTTATCATCTCAAATTAACTTTCATTAGTTATGATGTAGTCAAAGCTATACAAAAATTTAATCTGTATGTGTTCATCATAGAATAAGGAAAAATCAAAGAATATGGTAATTTTGCAATTATACATGAGCTACTCAATTATTGAGGAAATCAAGCCTTGCTACATTTTCCTTTAATATACCTTATTGTAGGAAATTAAGCACTCAGAAAATTAAGCACCAATGCCTCTAAAAGGGCCTAATTTCATGGTGCTTAATGACGTGCTGGCTTAATTTTTGAATACCTCAATTTTCAATTAATTTTGGGATTCAAAATGGCATAAAATGTTCGATATTTTGCTACATTTTCAGTGATAATGTAAAGCAATGAAAGTACAGAATTTGCCAACTTACAAATCTAAGCCCACCACATATTTCATATTGTCATTTAGATATCAGTAGTTTTTGAATATGATTAAATCATAGAAATATAATGAACTCACTGTGTGATTAAGGTAAAAAGCGGCAATTAAAGAATCATGTATCAACTTATACATACGTAATACATACATACATAGGAAATACCCGTTTCATTTCATTATGATAAAACAAATTTTAATGCCTTGATTTATGCTACTCAAATCTGTTTATAACAGACGCACATAAAAAATTGCGTGTAATTTGAATACATTATGGAAACATTGCATTAAGCTTCATGAAATGAAGCCTACATTTAATTACCCTAACATGTAATTAAGCACCAGACCTCTCAAAAGGGCCTAATTTCATAGTGCTTATTGACGTGTTGGCTTAATTTTTTGAGTGCTTAATTTCCTACAATAAGGTAATATGAAAAAACCAAAAAGCCCATACAATCTAACCAGATAAATGGCGGATGCAGAAGGCAAGAAATTGCTTGTAAATCTCCATAAACAAAATTTTGGTTAACAAACATTGTAGTTTTAACTTTATTACCAGACATTCCATTTTGAGAATTTTAAACAACACTACTTTATACAATCAAATTTGAGACCTGAAGATGTCGTAGAACGACGAAATTGATTGTCATTAAAGAACCACATCGTTTGCATTTGTATCTGTACCATTGAGTCAAAAGAGAATTAATAAATTACTCATCAATTTTAAACAAGTAATGTAATAATGTAATGTAAAGATTTTGCCATAAAGCAACTCAATTGGTCAAAAAATTCTTTCATCACACTTAATCATTTTAGCATGTACCCTAAACAAGGTACTCAAAATATTTAACTATAAGTATTGTTCATCAAAGTTGTTAAAAACCCATATATACAAAGATCCATATGCATAATAGACAGCTATTCAAAACTTAACAGTAAGTTGATGGCCTACTCTCATTAACTCTGTCACATTGTCTTTTCAATACTGTTTACAATTCCACTTTTGATGAAATGTCGCTTGTTAGGCTCATCAGCCTTCTTTCTCTTCAACTCTGCAACAAGAGTCCTGTGTGCAAGCCTCTGATCGTAGGACCTGTCAGGAGACAGGAAAACACTCTTATACTTGTCCTTCTCACTGAGTAGGGAAGATTTAGCAATGACCTCTGAAACAATCAAGGAACTGGTCAAGGCAACCTTGACAGGGCGTGGTCTACTGTCCTTAGCCTTGCCCACTCTAAACACCTCCATCTTTGGTTTTTCTCCAATTACTTCCGTAAATCTGCTGCATATCTTCTCATTGAGGTCCTCCTTGTCCTCCTCTGCCAGACCAAATACCATGATGTTTCGGCTCCTGTCCTCCTCCTCTACAACTTTCTTAACAACAGACACAATGCTGGCTGGTGTCACTGATGTCTGCTTCTGCAGTCCTGACTTCACAACGGAGCTGTAGCTCTTGAACTCTTCTTTGACAGTTTCCTGGACAGATGACTTCACACATGATGTGACTGCACACAACTGTTTATCTTTAAACTCAAGCAACTGCTTCTGAAGCTGTACCACATTTTCCTGAGACTCAATCAGCTTCCTTTGCAAGACAACCATCTCATCAGAGATTTGGCTGAAGGGAGAAGTCTTCAGTGACTCATCATGCTTAACCTGCATATTATGATTCTCTTCCTCCAATCCTCGAACAGTACGGTGCATATCTGATATATGGACAAAAGCTTGACACAGCATTGCAGCAAGTTTATCCTTTCCAATTGATTCACAGTGGTTAACAGTCAACTCCTTGGTACTTGGACAACTCAAAATCTTTAGTTTTCTATTTATCCACTTATCCCACATGTCCACATTATCTTCAGCATGATCCATTGCAACAACAACTCAAACTCAAACTTGATCACTCAAATTTGATTGTAATTAGTAGTGTTGTTAAGTTTAAAATACTCATCACACTAAATGATGAGTTGGTACAAAGGGATAGCTGCTGGTTCCCCTAACCAGGCTTGCCGCGCCGCGCACTCCGTGCGCGAAACCAGGGCGCTGGTTAGGGCAAGCTGCTGGGGGCGTACATCATAAAAAGGTCTTGCAATTTAAAGCTGAGGCAGGTATTGGACTGACCATGCCTATTGCCTGCTTCCTAAGCCCACACAGGTGTGTGTACCTTACGTGAACAGGGGTATATGTGTTAAGCAAATTGCCTGCACACTACTCATCTTGGTATCAATCACTTAGATCCTAGTGCTCTCCACATTGCATAACCTAGAGCGATCATGATGCTGTTCAAGTATGGATTTCAAGAAAGGTCTTGCGGATTGATGCCTTGAAGAAAATTTTCTTTACAATTTGAATAAGTTTTAACCCTGAATTTAAAGAGTAAAGCGTCTCTCAAGATAGAGTATTGGATCAGGATGCATGCCACTCATAAATTTTAATAATGGGCTATGTAAAAGGTCACAAAATAACCCAAATCATTCCACATTGCACCCATCCTCTCCTATTCACTAAAATTGTGTTGCTTAATTTCTCGATGCTTGGAGTAAAAACACACTAAATACGGACTTGCCACATGTTATGTGTCCCTGTTTGTTCGCACGCGAACCTTTTATTCGAAAAGTCACAAATTTTTGTGTTCTCTGAACACGCGCGCAAAATAAGTCCTACAACGCGACGTAGGACATCTGGAAGCGCGCCGCCCAACGCAAACAGGGATATACCTGTTGAGAAATATTTCGCTGAACACGTAAATCCTTGCGTGGCTCGCGCGGAGTGCGCTTGCTCTAACTTGCTAAACACGTATATCCCTGTGTGGCTCGCGCGGCGCGCTTCCCGTAGGGAAGCGCGCGGCGCGTATACACACCTATGCGGGCTTAGGAAGCTCTAACCAGATTATTATTTTTCGCGCGCGCGAAGCGAAGCGACGCCCCTGGCCCTAGTTAAGGGAAGCAGTGCGCTTCTCCCGGGGGAATCGACGGGCGATGTCCGGCCCTTTCTTCTGAAGAAAGAAATGTGGAACGTTGTGCCGCGCGCGCGAGGGTAGGGTAACATCCTACGACCGGGGAAAGCGCGCGGCGCTTATTAGACTCCTTCGCCTTCGGTGGGCGCGCGCTCCGCGTGCGCGCCCGCCGAAATGCTCGCAGTGGACTCCGTCCGTGGCGAACAGGTTTGCGGCGGACTCCGTTCCTTGCCCTAACCAGGGCCCTGGTTACGCGCACGGAGTGCGCGGCGCGGCAAGCGCTAAACACCCCTGGTTAGGGGAACTCCGTTCCGTCCATGGCGAACAAGTTCGCGGCGGATCCGTCCGCGCGTCCGGTGGCGAACAAGTTCGCGGTGGACTCCGTCCGTGGCGAACAAGTTCGCGGCGGCGGGCGGATTCAGGATTCCGTCCATGGCGAACAATTCCTATTTCCTAAGCCCGCATAGGTGTGTGTACGCGCGCGGCGCTTCCAATAGCGCGCCGCGCAACGCAGACAGGGATATACGTGTTTAGCAACAGGGATATACGTGTCATGTTTAGCAATGCGAAAAAGTTCGCGGCGGATTCCGTCCGTCCGGTCCGGCGAACAAATTCCCGGTATGTGTCCCATATAACTCCGGCTGAGTGACGTCACAGACCTAAAGGTCTGCAATTTTTCTGTATCCTAAACCTAACCATGACCCTAACCAAAACCCTAACCTTAATCCTAGGTGCGCTTAACTATATTTTTCTGACTGACGTCATTATCATAGATAATGAAGAGCCAAGAGTTATATGGGACACTAGCCAAATTCCCGGCGGACTCCTTCCGTGGCGAACAAGTTCGCGGCGGACTCCTTCCGTGGCGAACAAGTTCGTGGCGGACTGTGTCCGTAGCGGACGCGCGCGCTCACCGAAGGCTTAGGCGAAGGGGTCAGACGTCTGACAATGGCGAACAAGTTCGCGGAGGACTCCGTCCATGGCGAACAAGTTCGCGGCGGATTCCGTCCGTGGCGAACAAGTTCGCGGCGGATTACATCCGTCCGGCGAACAAGTTCGCGGCGGACTCCTTCCGTGGCGAACAAGTTCGTGGCGGACTCTGTCCGTGGCGGAGTCCGTCCGTGGCAGACCCGCGCGCTCATCAAAGGCCTAGGCGAAGGGATCAGACAACGTCTGACAATGGCGAACAAGCGGAGGACTCCGTCCGTTGCGAATATAAAGTTCGCGGCGGTCTCCTTCCGTGGCGAACGCCGATCAAGTTCGCGGAGGACTTCGTCCGTTGCGAACAAGTTCGCAGCGGTCTCCTTCCGTTGCGAACAAGTTCGCTGCGGTCTCCTTCCGTGGCGGACTCCGTCCGCGTGGCGAACAAGTTCGCGGCGGACTCCGTCCGTGTCGAACAAGTTCGCGGCGGACTCCGTCCGTGGCGAACAAGTTCGCGGCGGACTCCGTCCGTGGCGAGCAAGTTCGCGGCGGACTCCGTCCGTGGCGAGCAAGTTCGCGGCGAACGCCGTCCGTTGCGAACAAGTTCGCGGCGGACTCCTTCCGTGAAGGACTCCGTCCGTGGCGAACAAGTTCGCGGCGGACTCCGTCGGTGGCGAGCAAGTTCGCGGAGGACTCCGTCCGTTGCGAACAAATTCGCGGCGGTCTCCTTCCGTGGCGAACAAGTTCGCGGCGGTCTCCTTCCGTGGCGAACAAGTTCGCGGCGGACTCCGTCCGTGGCGAACAAATTCGCGGCGGTCTCCTTCCGTGGCGAACAAGTTCGCGGCGGACTCCGTCCGTGTCGAACAAGTTTGCGGCGGACTCGTCCGTGTCGAACACGGAACAAGTTCACGGCGGACTCCGTCCGTGTCGAACAAGTTCGCGGCGGACTCCGTCCGTTGCGAACAAGTTCGCGGCGGACTCGTCCGTGTCGAACAAGTTCACGGCGGACTCGTCCGTGTCGAACAAGTTCACGGCGGACTCCGTCCGTGGCGAACAAGTTCGCAGCAGACTCCGTCCGTGGCGAGCAAGTTCGCGGCGGACTCCGTCCGTGGCGAGCAAGTTCGCGGCGGACTCCGTCCGTGGCGAGCAAGTTCGCGGCGAACGCCGCCCGTTGCGAACAAGTTCGCGGCGGACTCCTTCCGTTGCGAACAAGTTCGCGGCGGACTCCTTCCGTGGCGAACAAGTTCGTGGCGGACTCCGTCCGTGGCGAACGAGTTTGCGGCGGACTCCGTCGGTGGCAAGCAAGTTCGCGGTGAACTCCGTCCGTGGCGAACAAGTTCACGGCGGATTCCATCCGTGGCGAACAAGTTCACGGCGGATTCCATCCGTGGCGAACAAGTTCGCGACGGACTCCGTCCGTTGCGAACAAGTTCGCAGCGGACTCCTTCCATGGCGAACAAGTTCGCGGCGGACTCCGTCCGTGGCTAGCAAGTTTGCGGCGAACTCCGTCCGTGGCGGACTCTGTCCGTGGCGGACTCCGTCCGTGGCGGACTTCGTCCGGGGCGGACTCCGTCCGTGGTGAACAAGTTCGCAGTGGACTCCGTCCGTGGCGAAAAAGCTCGCAGCGGACTCTGTCCGTGGCGAACAAGATCACAGCGGACTCTGTCCGTGGCAGACACAGTGCGCTCCTTCTCATTCAGTGTTCACCAATCGTCCACCAGCCACCGAACTGAAAATCTATCCACCATTCCACCATCGCTGACCAGTGAACGGCAGCTAAAACTAAAAGTCCGCCCGTGTTTGCAACGGTTAAGAGCTCAACTGCTCAGTGCTCGCTACTCAACAACGAACGAGCGGTGAAATGATGCACTCGCTCCGTTCGTGCAATATTT
>WFMF01000635.1:0-84371 GCA_011033025.1 Beroe forskalii | reverse complement strand
CACAATCGCGATTGTCACTCAGCCATAATAAGTTTGACTTCGTGTTTCCTAACGGCAAAATCGTGCATTTTAAGTCTAGTGCTCATGTTTTAAATTGTAATCGCCCTCATTAAGTCGCTAGTTGGCGATTCCAATCATCAAGTAGAGAACGTACGATTAATTTAAGCATGCGTTCAAGCCTTTTCACGAAACATTTAAAAGAATGCTCCAAATTAAAGGTACTGTCTCAACGCGTTAACTCACGCTCAATTAGTTAATTGATGGAGATTCAACGGCAGTGAGATGATGAATGTTATGTTCTGCTTATTTCTTAGTAACCAAAGCACACCGCCACGGACGGGCTGCGATTAAAACTCATATCAATATTTTTAATCGTACAATTATAGATACTGGAGTGGCTGCGAAACCCAAACAATTTTAAATTGTTTTTGGCTATCCATATACTTATATACTTATAGCTGATAATTTAGGACCAAATTTGAATCGCTGAGATATCGAGAACCACAAATGGTAGAGCCTTGATCGAGGGCGGGTTTTTTTCAGCTAAGATGAAATTGTGGCTTAGGCTATATTTCCGTCCTGGCAAGGACGGCAACCCCCTCACAGTAAGAAAAAAAAAAAAAAAAAAAAAAAACTTGCGTTTGAAAAGGGTGAAGGAAGCATCTGAGAGCTTTGAAACCTATCTTAAACGATTCCTCGTCAAATTTTACGTAGGAGTCGACCCCTCTCGAGTGAATGCGTATACCAAAATCTCGAGATATCCTCCCCTCGAACGTAACCTTGCCAGGACACTATACTTACAAGAAATAGTTGGGAATCTATTACATAAAGTAAAGTCACACGTGAATAATGTTTGTCTGTGCCGCCGTATACAATTAAATTTGAGCTTGCCAAGATGATATCAAGAGAAAGGAAGGCGAAAGGGAGAAAAGAGGTGCCGTTGCTATGGAAACTAATTTTTGCGCACGTGCAGATTATAATCAGTGCTATGCGAGAGCTTTCCATTACACTACTACTGTTAAATCAAATCAAATCAAATCAAATGTATAATGACAATAATCATCTAAAATATCCTTTCCCTGTTAATTCTACGAAAGATCAACTATTCACGATTCTAAAAGTCTAAATTATCCCGTATAAATCTCAGTAGAACACAAATTTATGAACTTTTTTCTAGCAACAAATGGATTTTCCATTAAAAATTTATTATGCCGGACTTTATTATCCAAATAGCTAGGTCCCTCTATCTTTGACAAAACTTCACTTGACACTTCCCAAAAATTCCCACTTCCTATACTATCTTTATTCTTCAGTTTAAACTCTTCCAAGTTAACCTTAAAATCATTGACCGAATTCGATAGCTTTACTTCATTAGGAAGCTTGTTCCAAAAGTTAATTACCCTATTAGTTAAAAATGTTTAGATAAATTTTGTACTTTAACACTTCCTTACTAACCCTCATATCAGAAACAAGTTTTAATCCCGACCTACTCACATTATACATACTTCTATACATGACTCACCATTTAAAGCCTTAAACGTCTCGATTAAATCTCCACGATTTCTACGTTCCGCTAATGTAGTTAAGTTGAGTATATCCAGTCGCTGAGAATAAGGGAGGTTCCTATCTCATCAATTAACCTGGTAAATCTTCTTTGTACACTTTCCAGCGCTAAAATCAAATTCCAACTCCCATGCTCAGCAACTGGATTCCACAACTGAACACAATATTCAATATGTGGCCTTATCAATGATTTATAAATAGCAATCATTGTTTTTCTATCACGTAAAATAACATTTCTAGCTATCCAACAAATCATTTTATTAGCTTTACTGATCGATGAGTTTATCTGATCCGACCATAACATAGACGATGACATTATTACACCCAAATCCTTTTCTTGATCGTTATCACATGCTCAATTCAACACCATCGACAGTATAGCTATGTTTAGGATTATCATTTATATTAACGTGTAATACTTTACATTTTTTATGATTAAACTTAAGTAACCATAAATTCTCCCATTTTCTAATCGCTCGATGTCCTCTTGAATTGTATCGTAATCATTAACATTTCCTATAAGCTTTAAATCATCAGCAAAAATTTTGATGGAGCTCTTTATATTATCCGGTAAGTCATTGATAAAAAGGATGAACAATAACGGACCAAGAACCGAACCTTGCGGCACTCCTGACAAAACCGTCTTTATTTCAGATTGCTCACCCTCAACATTTACATACATTGTCCTCTCAGATAAAAAGTCCCTTATTATGTTCAATGTTTTACCGTTGATACCAAGAGCTTCCATCTTACTAAGTAGTCTAAAATGGGGCACCATAGTTTTTGAAAATTTGACGTTGTTTTACATCAAATTCAAGATCTCAAGATAGGTGTAGCAGATACGAGGACGGTACCTGTTCTTGATCAATGTGAACGAAACAAAATTTCCCAATGTAAGTATGAGAAATAGTTGTCAGAATTTGCATCATCTTGCAATCAAAACGGATCAAAATTCACATGGTTTAGCACGACTAAAAGTAACCAACAAAGTTCTATTTTCCAATCTGCTCCTTCATAAAATTTGATATTTGATTTATTTGATCTGATAGGGATATTTTGATGCGGTAAAATGAAAAACTATCCAATCAATTGGAATGTTGGTGTTTGAAATTTGCGAAAGAGATGCTGCATAGCAGTGTCGAGTGAGCTGTGTGTCAGCAGGTTCAGCGGGCCCGCTAGTATTTATATACTTACTTATATACTTATATACTTATAGCTGATAATTTAGGACCAAATTTGAATCGCTGAGATATCGAGAACCACAAATGGTAGAGCCTTGATCGAGGGCGGGTTTTTTTCAGCTAAGATGAAATTGTGGCTTAGGCTATAGGAAGTTTTGCGGATCGATTTTTTGCTGTTATGACGTCATCAAAATCGATTAAATCACGATTTTTAGCGAAAAACGTAATTTTTGGACCACTTTGAAGCATTGTATCTGAAAAGTTTTCTACCGCGTCATGTTTTCCCGACTTATGTAGCATCAAGACCTCGAGATTTAGCCACAAAAAGAAGTTTCATGGTGATTGGTGAAAAATGAGGTCGGGGGGCCTCCAAAAATCGAGGATCTTACTAGGCCAAAAATATGGTGACTTTGAGCATCTATATCTCAGCTCACCAACATTGCTCCATCTTTTTCCAGGCGTATCAATGTTATTTCTCAGTCAAATATCAAGGTAAAAAAGTTTCAAGTCTTCCCGATTTAAGGAGAAGGTGGTGGCCCCTCAAAAACGTAAATTTGAGCCGCGAAAAAGTCGAAAATTTGGCTAAGTCCAATTTCAGGCCGAATTCCAAAGTGCAGGGCTGTTGTGCTATACGATAGTGACTGAATCAACATTTTGATTTACTTGGTACTGAATAGAACAAGAAATGGCCTATGAAATGAAGGGCACGTGAGTTCACGTGGACGTTTTGTAGAAATTAGGCAAATTTGAAATTTGAGTCTTAAGACCGAATTTTCGACTTGATTTGATTGAAACAAGTCACAATGCAATAGACAAAAACCTCTTACAATTAAAAGGCGGCGCCCCTGTGACTCTGTGAGGGGGTTGCTATGACGACCGCTTGCGGTTTTGTCTGAGGTAATAATAATAAGAAGAAGATGATAATTTGGGACCCAATTTGAATCGATGAGATCTCAAGTTCCACAAATGGTAGAGACATGATCAAGGTCAGGTTTTGTAGATCTAAGATGGGAAAATGTAATAGGCTATAAGAGAAGTTCTGGTGACGTCATTATGACGTCATTATGACGTCATCAACTTAGCAAAATTTTACTGCTTTTTTAGCGAAAATAGGTCGTTTTCGAGCGCATTTTTCACCAAGAAGGAAAGGAGATAGCTTCTTGATTTTTCCAAATAGGAGTTAGCAAATTTAAAGAGCTTTCAGAAAATCATATGGACTATTGGTCTATCTCGATTTTTCATCGAGATATACGCGATTTTCTAAGGTGCGGTAAACAATCGATGTCGAAAATTTAGGACAAAAGTTAAATGAGTGCAATGTCAAGAACTGCGACTTATCTTGAAATGAGACCGGTCAAAATATGTTGTACTAAGGCGGAATTTACTTATAGGCTATATTGGAAGTTGCTTTGAGCCTATTTGGGTGCTGTGATGACGTCATCAAAATCGCATAAAACCACTAAAATAGCATATTTTGCGATAAAACGCTATTTTGCGCTACTTTGAACATCTCTAACTCAGAGAGTTTTCATCGGAATATGTTTTACCTCGATATTTTGCTTTCAGACCTCGAGATTTAGCTATAAAACGAGTTTCAAGGTGATCGGTCGAAATATGTCGTCATGCGAAGCCTCTAAAAATTGAGCCGCAAAATGGTTGAAATTACGTTAATGATGCAAAATTGTACTTTAGCCTTATTCTGTGATACGATGACGAACTAATGATGGTTTCCTCATGTCTTTCAGTGACTAAATGTGGGAAATATACGATGAAATAGTGAATCACGTGAGTTCACGTGGACGTTTTGTAGAAATTAGGGGATTTCAAGAAAATGATATTCACACACGATTTTCGACTTGATTACGTTGAAATGAGTTCAAATACGACTAATGCACGTGAAATTAGATCTGGGAACTACATTTCAGCACGTGAGTTCACGTGGACGATTTGTAGAAATTAGGGAATTGGTCAATTCTAGTAATTCCAAGTTAGAATAACGTTGTTTCGGACTGCGTGAGGTTTAGTTACATTGGTTCCAACCGAAAGACATGGACTGACGTCACCAAATCAGCAGGGGGTTACTACGACAACCGTCTCGGTTTTGGAGAGCTAATTATATATTTAGTGCTGTCCAGGTGCGTTCAGGCAAACAATACTTATCAAATCGAATTCCTGATGAAAATTTAGTTTCAGCCTAAACTGTACCATGGCTTTATCAGGCAGAGGCCTTTTGAAAGTTTGTAGTATACCCATACACCTCTATAGATAAGACATTGCACTAGGTATAGCCAAAAGGTGACCACGTACTAGGTAGTCCCAAGACTACTTTGACTACGTGTCCTTAATTACTGCTTATAAATACAGTGGTTTATAGTAAAACGCAGAATAATGAGTTGTATACTTGTATACTTGTAGGTTTATAATTGCTATGATGTTGGCCATTCCTTGCCATAATATATTTAAAAATTGTATGCTTTACTCGATCTAAGAGCAATGTATGTATGTATTATGAAGTGTGGTTATTTTGTTTATTTTTGTGTGTTCATTGATAGTTCTAAATTTATCATACCCTGCAACGTCAAAATGAGCGAATTCTTCTCAGATACCATTCAAACAAAGGGCACTATTGGTCATTTGATCCCTTGGAGCCTTCACAAGAAGAGAAGCTCAGGAACGAACCATGTTCACAGTTTCAAAGAGAGAGGTATATTTTTTCGTTGAATAACTTCTATGAATTTTTGTTGAGCTCTTTTTTATTCAGCTCATCAATTATCGATTAACTGATTTGCTAATGCTGCACTTACCTGTAGCAGCTTAGGCGGCTAGATGATTTTCTTTTATAAGAATATTGATTGACGATTTTAAAGCGTGGAACTAGTAATATATTCTATTTGATATTATTGCTTTATTGTGACAAAAAGCTATAAATTGTAAAATTTTGATGCTCCAGGAGATTCGAAATGATGCTGAAAACAAAAGCCAGTAAATAAAACCCCTAGAAAATAGGTAATTAATTGAATATCCTTGACTTTCAGCGTGGATAACTTGATAGACATCCTGACTAAGAAATACCAACATTTCATGCTGAAAAGTGGTCCAGTAGCCCCTCCACCCCCCACCACCCAAGAACAAGCCCAAGACGGGGCTCAGAGATGAAAATACTCTGTAATGAACGTTAGAATAAACTGTTCAGAAAGAATTAAATACGAAGTTATGAAGTATGAATGTTCAACCCTAGTAATATGAAGTAAAATCAAGGTGCTTCATGTTCCTGTCTGCACTACGTCATGCTCTTCATGCACCTCATTATCTGCATCATCTTGATCAGGTTTTTCACGTCGTGGGATTCCGTGAGTGTGTCGGCCATCTTGTTTATCTCATTTGTACACAATGCTTCCTCATTGAGCGTCATTAGGCTGTTACCTAACGCCTGTAAGTGAGTAAGTGGGACTGTGTTATAGACAATATAACCATAAGCCAGGCTGCTCCCAGAAAGAGACTTGTTAAATTCGTTACGCCGAATTTAAGCAAATTTAACAAGGCAAAGTGAGAAATTATTAAGCCGTTACATGTCAAAGTGGTGACCATATACCGCATCTTAAACGGTTGAGGCGAAAGCCGAGACTGTAAGTTGGATAATGGACGAGGGGTGCCGATTTATTATCGAAGGTACAACTCTACGGTCACACCTGAGATCATGGAACCGGATTATACCCCGACAAGATATAGCAGAATAGCTGAGATTGACTATTCTGCGACCAAACAATGAGTATTTCTTCCCACTGGGGTCTGACGACAATCGTCCGGACTCAACGCTTAAGTAGATTTTTGAATGCTTCTTTATAAAATCAAATTTCATTTTAATTTTATTGCGCTGTTATTTCGTTTAAGCAAACTGAAATGGAGCACGCTGTATTCAAGCCCGCCTGTGGATATAGGTGCAGTCTGCAGGAGAGTTGTAGCATGGTATGAACGTGTACAAATTGAACATTCCATAGAAGTGAAAAATTCCTACACAAAATAGAAATATGGAATTCATAGACCACCCTATGGCCCATATTGTGATGACATTGGACACCTCTTTGTTTGATTTATGATTGACTTAGCAATAACTATTGACGAAATTGCATCAAGACTCAAGTGCAACCTTGCGTCAAACCTGAATGTGTGGATCGCTGAGGTCAATTAGGATCGGCATCTTTCCATCTTCAACTTGAATAGCAAACTCGGAACTGTGGGGAGACAAGTCAAATTAAGCTATTTGGAACCAGCTGGTATTCGAAAAATTAGAACATATATATTATACGTCACGAAAGCTGATATCATGATGACGATAATAAAGCATTGTAAGTATTTATTTGAGTGAATGATTAAAATATTAGTTCGCTAAATTTGCACAGGATCCATTCAGACGATATAGCTCAACTGTAGACTTAGTGTATGTGGTGACTGCCATGACTTGTTAAAGGCAGTATCTTAATTTTAAGTCATGTGTCATCCCTCAGCTGTCATCTGTAACAGATGACAGCTGAAGTGATCTGTACGACGAAACTCACCCTCTTATCATTACCACGGCACTCAAAAAGATGACTGAAAAACACGACTTCATAATATCACGTAGAGAAGAAAAGAGAGGACTTAAACAAAACTAAAAGTTAGATCAAATATTTACCAGAACCAGGCTATAAAGAGCTGTGAAAAAGATTGTTTTATCTTTTATTTGCAGCAATAGCATCAGGTGTTCAGTTTATACAGTGAGGGTTTGAAGTCAAATTGATTTAACTTTGTCTAAATGGGTTTATCATTGATGTATAGCTTCAAATTGGTTCATTGATCGCGTTATATATTTTCTTTTCTATTTGTAATTTCATTATTCTGATCTTTCATTGTTTCGTTTTGGAAATTTATTTGATTTAGATTACAAGTGTTACATGTTTCAGATGGAATTAAAGCCACTAAATACGAGTTTTATGAGTTACTTTATCAACAAATTCTGGGATTTTTTTGCATGCAATAATTTAATAACATACCGAATCTTGGAGCGTATCATTTCACTGACTTAAATTAATATAATTTTATTATTCTGAGCTGATCGAGTCAAGTGTACCATGAACCTCAACGAAGCCAAGCAAAAGTTCTCCGAAATCATCCTCAACACCAAATCTGAATGCAGAGAAGATTTGATAAATTTCATTAAAAACTCCGAGGAAATCGAGGACTTCATCGCTGACTCGCGTATAAACTTCCTAGAATCTATCGCTGAGAAGTTACGCTCAGTTTTACCCAATTCGGGGATCCTGGAGTCCGAAACCATCGTAAACATGGATGACCCCAAGTCGGAACACATTGATGCGTTTCTCTTCCCGGACGACATTCTGGATGAGTTGTGCGACGAGGGTGCGATGAGTCGGCATTACTGTTCAACCTGCGGTTCCAAGAAAACACAGAAACTAGACTTAGTCTCGCACTCCTTTTCAGCATGGGAACTCAAGTGGTTGTTCACCAAGATACTTCCTCCGCTCGATAACAAGACGTTGCTCGATGTGGGCTCAAGGCTGGGATGCGTACTCTACGGGGCTGCAGAGTTCACCAAAGCCTCCAAAATCGTCGGTGTGGAAATGAACCCAGATTTCTGCACCCTCCAACAATCAATAATCGAGGAGTACAACTACGATAAGATAGAAATTGTGCAGGCAGACATCAGGAATCAGGAGCAGTTACTTCGAACTGCTGACGTTATCATACTGAACAATGTTTTCGAGAATTTCCTGTCTTCTGAGGACCAGGTCAAGTGTTGGGATTTGGTGTTCGGTGCGGTAAGGAGGAAAGGTCAGGTGATCGTAACGGTCCCCTCACTGGCAGAATCTCTTGATGAGTTAGGCGGTGAGTTGCCACAAAGTTGGGTGGAGGAGGTGGAGTGGCAACTGGATGAGGAATTGGTGCCTGACGAATGTGACTTGGAGTCTCTCAAATCAGTCCATGTTTATCAGGTTATTTAAACTGGCGAGGAGTATCTTTTGTGATGGTATTGTTTCAAAAATGTGGTCTTTTATACTTTTTAGATTTTGCAATTATTTAAAGGTTTTATTTAACTTGTTTCAAACTTTTTATGACCGATTTCATTCTCTCTCATCTAAGTTGTGTCTTCGGTTTCGGTTTGTTTTCTTGTTGATGGCTAGTTGATGGATAGTCTCAAAGATTATATTTTTCGACTTTACATTTTGTATCACAAATCGCCGAATTGTCGCCTCGCACAATTCCTTCATTGCACACCATTTGGTTGAATTCATTCAATTATCATATTAGCGCCGTTTCGGCAGTCAGTCACAAAATTTAACACGTTTTTGCTTTAGTTCGTGTACGGCGCAATGACAATCTTGTATCCAGGCATTTTATTGTTTTCTCAAAAAACGTCAGGAAAGCCGCGCACGCCGCGCAAAGTTGCATTTCACGTTTCATATCCTCGACGGTTGAAATTTTAAACTGGTCAGTTGACGAGTTGAGAAACCATAGATGTCAACTGAATGATACATTTTGATTTAATTGTCATCTAACACATCTTTGTAATAAACATTTGTAACCGAACATTTCCCCCTAGGCACCATGGCAATGCAGTTTGAGTACGATGAAACTGGCTCGACATTTTACTACTTCATGTTGGCATTTCTCCTTATAGTTTTCGTTCCTCTCACCTACTACATTTGGCCTTTTTATGCCGACCCTCGATCCAAACGTCGGACTGTGCCCTGTTCTTGTAGCCGATGTTTAGAGAAATCAGCAATTCTCAAATCTAAACGCAAGAACACTGGTGTCAGAGTAATCAAAGGCATAACGATATTACTGGGTTGGAGTGCTGTAGCTTACTTCGCGTACAAAGCCTCCACAACCGAAAACACCCACGTTGAGTACAATCCCTTTGTTATCCTGGGTGTAGATCCCGCTGCATCGACTAAAGAGATAAAGAAGGCGTACAAGGCGCTGTCTCTAGTGCACCATCCTGACAAGGGCGGAGACGAGCAGATGTTCGTGCAGATTAACAAGGCATACCAAGCCCTGACAGATGACGTCACCCGACAGAACTGGATTGACCACGGTAACCCGGACGGTCCTCAAGCCATGCAGTTTGGTATCGCTCTTCCCTCCTGGATCGTTGATAAGAATAATTCCATATTCGTATTGGGACTGTATGTGGCCGTGTTTATGTTGCTGCTCCCCATAGCTGTAGGCACGTGGTGGTATCGCTCTATCAAGTACTCAGCAGACGACATCCTACTCCACACCACCCAGTTATACCTGAGTTTCTTCGCGAAGAATTGCCTGCACAACATCAGCAAGTGCATCATGATTCTGTGCTCTGCGTTTGAGTTTGAGAAGTCGCAGAATAAGGAGGTGAAGGAACGAGAGTCAGATAATATCCAAATTCCTATGTTGATGAAGGAGTGTAAACAACTTCACGAAAAGACTCCTATTCCACCATTTAAATATCTGTATAGCATCAAAGCGAGGACATTGTTCCATTCGTATTGTAATCGGTCCTCGAAATTAAACGAGGAAAACCTGGTTGATATCAGCGTCATAATCAAGAAATTACCGGCACTTATCAGTGAAGCGCTCAATATCTGTTTCCAGCTAATCTACTTTTCTAAACGTCAAAAGAACGTCTCTGCCCCAAACGTACAGACATTCGAAAACCTAATCAAGATCAACGTGATGGCAATCCAAGCTACGTGGGACAACAAGTCTCCCCTCCTCCAGCTGCCCCACTTCGAGGAGGAAATGATCAAGTACTTCACCACGAAGCGGAGCAACATCAAGAGTCTGCTGCAGTTCGCGCAGCTGACGGAAGCAGACCGGCGGAGCAGACTCCGCGCGCTGGGCGAGGAGGAGTACGACAACATGATGCGCGTTCTCTGGGGCATGCCTTACATCGACATGGATGTGAAGAGCGAGGTGAGCAAGGGCCGGGGTTTTAGCGAACTTCAGGGCAGATTCATTTTCTTCTAATACTAATATAAAAGCAGTAGCCTTGGTGATTCTTGTCTCATTGTTACACCTGAGTATTGATGAATCATTGTACATATGGCTACTTTTAACTTGAATTCTGTTGCTGAGCTGAGAACATTTAAACAAACAAATCTATTATGTATTAAATTTAGCATGCAATGACACGCATGTAATTTATGGTTCACTCATTCATCCCATGTTAAATGTAAGTCACGTGATGCATAAAGCGATTGAAAGTGCCCATTTTCTACGGCAATGAACACGTCTGCTGAATCCATATATTATATGACATACTTTATTTAAATACCCTGGATGACAGTTTATAAGCCGGCAATTACATAACTAGGGTTTCTCACCAGGTTTTGGATGACGAGCATACCATGACCATCAGTTCTGGATCAATCGTTACTGTCACCTGCTTCTTGGAACGTAAATCTCTCAGGTAATTTATAAGCACGAATCACTAAATCGCTGGAAATTTTCAGTAGTGAAATGAGCATAATATTAATTAACACGATTCAATGAATCGCCAGGAATTTTCAATATGACAT
Organism: Beroe forskalii; assembly: GCA_011033025.1. NCBI lineage: Eukaryota > Metazoa > Ctenophora > Nuda > Beroida > Beroidae > Beroe > Beroe forskalii. The sequence continues at coordinate 73,072 of WFMF01000635.1, read as the reverse complement.
AAGCATTCACTACCACTTAAATGGTCTGTTTTCTTTGCTCTTCCATTGGCATGATCAGCTATTGTTCCTGTTCCAGGGACGTAGTAGATGTAGTTGAAGATACTAGAGAACCGGTATTAGCCCTGAAAGACGAGGAAGAAAAAGAACCGAAGAAGAAGTCATGGCAGAAACAAGCCAAGAAACAGAAAACAGTGCAAAAGAAGAAGAAAGTGGCACCTAAGAAGAAGCAAAAGTCTGAAGATAACAAAGAAAATGAAGGTACATCAACTATGCAAGAACTTTTCGTGGAATAATACTTAATCATTTCTGCTGAAGAATTTTGTTGACATTAGAATTTTATTGTATATGATTTGACAGAACATTACTCTTGAAGATTTTATTGAAAAATAATTTAGCTGAAGCTAAATCTTTCTGTTCGTACCACAAAAAGGTGCAGGTGACGAGAGTGAGAAGCAACTGTCTACTCAATATGTTTGTACAGGTGATGAGAGTGAGAAGCAACTGTCAAAGCAAGGGGCGGAGGAGGCAGATGACGAGGAGGAAAGCGAGGCTGAGGGAGACGAGAAGTCGGAAGACGAGGACAGGTACAAACCTCCCGAAACTGTCTGGATCGGTTTTAAATCAGTTCTGTTATTACAAAAATTCTTAACTGCAACCTTCCGGCGGGTATGTTTTTATAACGCAATTTAAGTTATCTAAATCTGCACTCCTTTCAACTTGACGACCCATTCCCCAGGTCTGACGAGGAGAATGAATCAGACTCAGAAGACGAATCAGGAGGAGGGGGAGGAAACCAGGATGTGGAAGATGACGAGGAGTGGCGGTCTCTCCAGCAGGAAATGTCCAAGAAGAAGCAGCAGTCGAGCGAGGAGTGCGAGTCTCACCCCGTCCACTGCCCCCTCTTCCCCGTCGACAAGGAGGAAGGCTGGTGGATCTTCATTGCGGACCGCAAGACGGGCGAGATGATCACGCCGCCCAAGTACGTGGCGGGACTCAAGGACGAACAGGAAGTCATCCTGAAGTTCCAGGCGCCCGAAGTCCTGGGTCACCACAAGTTTAACGTTATCCTGAAGAGCGACTGCTACATAAACTGCGAGAAGGAGGTGTTGTTGAAGTTGTTCGTGGAGAAGGCCCTGGAGACCAAGGCGGTCAAGCAGTGGGAGAACATATCGGATTCGGAGGAGAGTGACAGTGTGACCGAGGAGGAGGAGGAGGAGAGTGAGTGTACGGGGTCAGAGAGCGAGGGACAATGATACGAGGGGTGTTAATTACTAATCACAGTGTAATTAGTAGTTAGTAGAAATCACAGAGTCGTAATTATAGCTACTAATTATTATTTGCAAAGTATAGTGAAAAGTATGTAGGATCTTAGTATGATTTGAAATAACCCTCTACATTGTTGATTAAAATAGTGACTTGGTAATGTTTGTTAGTAAATGTGAGTTTCTTGTAATTTAACAGTACTTGGTATCTTTTAGAAAAAGCATAAATACGCAACTCCTTTCGAGTATGTCTGAATTGTTTCATGCTAGGATTTTTTTCTTTTATAAATTTGTAAGCTAATATTTGTCCCAGTCGCAGAAAAATGGTTACGAATAGTTTAACTATTTTCATTGATACTGCCATTAAATGTAACATGACATGAATGCAAATAACCATGATATGCCAGAACCATGATATGCACTGACGACTTATGCTTCAGTTTTTGAACTTTGAATCGGTTTAAAAGCTTGAATACTTGTTTTACAATGTACACAACGTTATAAGCGATTAAGATGGGTTGCCAGATTTCATCTTTTGTCATTGTGGGATTATATGTTTGCTTTTTTCACCCAATATATTTATTGATTTAAATATTTAAATGTCATTGTTAAGTAATACGTTGACTCGTTATCAAATGTTTTGAGATTGATATGAACCTTTTGTATTTTGTTGCAAAAACTTCTTAAGGAGAATTGCATTTGCCATTGGACCGGACACATGAACTAGTTTTCTCACAACTGTCAGTATGGAATATGGATTGAAGATTCGTGGCATAAATCATAATTAATAAGTCTGAACTTATAATTCAACTTATGCATTGTTCTGTGCTGTTTTTATTCATTCCATAAACATTGACCTCTTCACTTTCTCATTCAGAGATGTTTTGGTTTTAGCTTGGTTTTAGAAATTATAATTCTCCAAGTTTACATTTTAAGGAATCACCATGTTTGCCTCTCAATAATGAAGTGTTAATTTTCCAGACTATTATTTTAGTGACATGGATAAACTTATTTCTCAGACCTCATTTTTCTCAAATTATTTTCTGCTGAGAGATGAGATTTTTTATTCAGCCACGCATCGATATGCTTCGTAATAAGTACTTTCAGAAATGAGCAGTAACTAAACGAGAGGGTTTATTATATGCAGTGAAGGATCTGAAACCTTGTACTTGTTCGAAACGCCGTACTTTGAAGTCATTGCCTCATGTAAACTCGCAAAGGTTAGCTCCTCCTAGTTCCTTATGACTAATATCATGTAAAATTATTCATATCTACGCTAGAGTGCATCTGTTTTGACCGGAGTGAAACTTCATGACCTCAATGTTTGAATAACTGGTTATAAAATTAAAATTGGAATGTGAATCCACTTTCGTTGCAGGACTGGGATCACTGATGACGCTGCAGGACGATGGGACTGTGATCCAGGCTCAGTCACTAGCTCACTAGTGCGACGCAAGCATGACTGACAGGAACCAATATCATATGGGACTTGGCGTATGTGAGTCATTGAACTATTAGGGAGCCGTCACATATACTACATCACTTTTTGGTAATTTTCAACCCCTCCCCCCGTCTGTCAGCAAATTCCACATTGGCTGACCCCTCCCCCATGCACTGACGTCAGTATTGACCTGACCCCCTCATTTTTTTGATTATTTTGGATCGAAACAACAGACATGAATATAGTATATTCGAAGTAATCCATCCGAAATAATTTTAAATTCTTCAGATCCTTAAAGGGCCTTAGGATCTGAAGAATTGAAAATTTTTTCTGACTTCAGTAAACCTCAAACACCCACCCTCCCCCTGTCCTCATCACCTGTCTGCATTTGAAAGTGAACCCCCCCCCCCCTCTGGGTGATGACGTGATATGTAACGGCCCCTCACAATTATCCTATAATTGGATTCTGCTTGCCAGTAAAGATTGATATCACTTTACGTTGCCCACCGTCACGTCCTGGCTCGGCCAATCAGGGCGAAGTGCCAGACGAATCCTGCCTGCTGATTGGTTCAACCTCCAAGCGCGTGGGAAACTGATATTCTGTCAAAATTGCACGGCTGTTATATCATGATATCATCAAAGTGATAATCTCAGTTTAATAAATTGAAAATTCAACCCGACCCTTCTGTTTCAATACGTTGATATTCCGTTAACAGTAACGCAAATGAGGAGAATTTTGTTGAAAAGATCAGTAAATAAATTAAAGTCACACATAATAAAGGAACATTTCTCCGATCTCGAGTGTTGGATGCACATCGCCGCTCGCAACCACAAATAAATAACACACCTTATTCCGTAAATCCACCTTGCCGCGACTGACAACCATTGTACAGAAAATAGAAAAGGTTAAGTAAACAAATTCAACCATGAATATCATACATATCAAATTCTGGCCAATATCTCGGATGATTTTGAGATTAAGAACCGCGGAGCCCGACACTATAGTGCATAAATTCTTCATAAATCATATTCTCTCTCTTTGTCACTCTTCCTCTCTAACGATCTCCGTTCAGAGAATCCCCGGATTCTCTATTTCATGTCCACCTAGCCCTTCCTACTACTATCTAGAGGGTTCCCTGCAGGTCTCCACCTGAATGACCGCGTTGTGCAGGGCACTGCTGACAATGTCCACGGCGTGCTCCTCCATCGTGGGGTCCCGGGAAAGGGGCGCTGGGGGGACGGAGTCTGCGTCCCCCCGTCCGAACATCGTGTCCTCCTTGTCGAATGTCTCGTTGTAGACGGTGCTAAGATAGGTTGTCTCCTTGGACAGCGTCCCTTCCTCCGGGATGTCCTCCAGTCTGATCCGCAGCCGAGGGTTGTAAGGGTACTGGTAGCACTCGTAGTAACCGTCTTCTTGCTCGTAGTCGTGGTTACCCTGGTGAGGAGGGAGGTGGTTCTTAGCTTTGGGGGGTTGTGGGTGGGGAATGCAAAATAGGGCTGTTCGTTGTTCAATAATGTAGATATTTTAGGTAATGCAAATTCCTGAATATTTAGGTAATGTAAATATTTAGGTATAGATTGAGGCTAACAGGACGCTTATTAACGCTTTTGTTCAGTCACGGGCTTGAATCATATAAGGGGCAATGGAACTGCCCATGATTAGCGAATAATCGATTCAATCTCTAGTGGATTACAATAGTATCGCTGAATTCTACATGTTTAGTGCATTCAATTTAACTTGAAGCAAGCAAGACTTATAATGCTTTATGATTGAAGCTAGTGCCATTGAATCATTATTTCATTAGATCGAAAAAAAAAGTGCATCCAATCAATTCCACCGAGCAAAACTCACCTCTATGACCTCGAAGGTGTGATCCTGGTGGTACTGCACAAACTGCTCGAACCCCTCGCTTATCTTATCAATAATCGCATCGGCGTCCGTCTTGCCTCCGTTGCTAAACACCTGGCCGTTCTGTCGCTCGTACTCCGTCCGTGCGAAGGGACGGCTGAACACGTGGTCACTCTCCCCCAGGACGGCGTCCTCCGGGGAGCCCTTGATAACTGCCAGACTGGACGGTCTGTCGCCGTCCTCGTGATGTGATCCAGGACTATCCTGGAGTATCAGGTCTGATAACTTGGGTGTAACCCCTGATTTCAGGATCTCCACATCGTGTTCTTCGCTCCTCGACTCCATATCCTCACAACTGGAGCTCCGCTCGTCGAAGTCGTACACGTGAAGGTTTTCACTGTAACTCTTCGTTTCCACTGAGATTTTATCTTTCTTTCCTCTCTTTGATTTGGGTGGATCTAGTTCCAGGTCATCGTGGCCATTTTCACTCCTTGGAGTTTCGTCCAGGAAGTCAACGACATGAATGTCATTACCGAGACACGGCTTTGTTCCGTACTTCTCGTTTCGAGGTGTCAGATCATCTGCTTCGTGCGTTATTTCGATCACATCGGTAAACTCAGTTTCCGTTAGTCGCAAGTCTAGATTCAGGTCAGGGTCAGAATTCCCATTTAACTTAGGGGAATCGTGTTTCTCTGCTTCAATGTGGACATGCTCCACCACATCACCCTCCTCTGTTTCTAGTTCCTCCTCAGTCTCAGTGTAGTCTTTAACGGAACTCTCAATCACTTCATCCCGAATCAGATCTTCATTCACCAAGGAGATTTCCGGCTTCTTTTTATTCTTCACATCAACCCTTTCCGTTTTGTAAGAATATTCAATCTCACTGTCTTCGAAAAGCTCAACATCTTCAACCCAGAATTCTTCATCCGACTCAGGCATCATAGTCTTCGCACTTTTACCAGATTTTTCGCGATGTTTCACCTCCGAGTAATCATCATTGGAGGAGGGGGAGGAGGAAGATTCCTTGACAGACTTCACCTCGGACAGTGTCTCCGAGACATTGGTGAGGGACCTGACTGTTGGGATCGGTGAGGTGGTCGGACTGGGGAAATAGTCCTCGACACTCAGCGTATCCTCTAACTGACCTGATTTGCTACTCCGCATTCTCTCCTCGAGAATTATTATTTCTTCTTCTGGGGCTGTTTCTACTCCTGCTGCTGCTGCTAAATCAGGACTTTCTACGATAAAGGTTTCAAGATCACCGTCTAGTGACTTATCACAACTGAAAGGGGTGTATAGCTTGTCTTCTGCTGTGTGATCCTCAACAGGTTCTTCAGCGTCCTTCGCTAAATCCTCGTCTGTTGAGCCTCTCTTCGTCTGTGTCAATTGCAGTGAGCGATCTGCAATGGGGTATAGTTTAGATAGCGTTTATTGCCCTTTGGGAAGATCCTACCACTTTTTTATTTAAACGAGCCTTTTCTACTAAAAGTTCCCCCTCTGTTTATGAAATGAAACCTAAATTGAACAAGAGGTTTAAATTTTCTTCTTGATTTCATTCTTCATAGTTAAACAAAAATCTTTTTATCAATATACGGATAAACTTCAAATCAACCATCCAATACAAAATGAATACTCTCTGCTCATGTACCTGATTTCTCTTATGACAGATCGAGCAAGGGTTGGCGAAGTAACTTCGAGATTCGATAGTGATCTTATCTGCCGTAAAATGTCACTCGACTTCTTCCTATTTCGCTTGTTCGGGAACAGAATGATGGTTAAAGATGTAAAAATAGACCTGTTAATTTCTAAATTCGTATTACAGTAAGTTATAGTACTAGTTTAGTTAAGTAAAACATAGCTTCATCCTGGGTCCAATCTCTCTGAATTTTCAACTCCCCCTGCCAAAACCTCCCTCTGGAATTTCAAACCCTCAATCCCCCTCCTCCCTTTGGACACCTCCCCCTCAATTTCAAAATTCGACCAACCCCCCACCAAAAATTCTAATAAAATTTCATTGAATTGTTTGCAAAGGAATCAACCGAAACTAGAAATTCATTGACTTAAGATTAAAATATGGAATCTTTGAAATGTGGCTGACACAGCAAGTCAGACAAAAAATTTAGTTAATTTTGAGTATTTACAATTATAGTATGACTGAAATGATAATGAACTTCACTTTTTATGTCAATAATCCTTGAATCTAAAGCTATGAAGTGACACTTGAGACTTGTCAGAGTCGAGAATCATGACATGAAATAAAGCCTCAGAAATATTGCAAACACATTATAAAACATAGAAACACATGTGTTGATAAGCTGATATCCCTTAAAAGACCCTCAGAAGCCAGAGGGCCTGAGGAAAAAAAATCTCACGGAAATAGTATTTTCAACTCAAATTTTGTAATTGTTCTGACCGATCCCCCCCCCCCCCACATCTTTTTCACTCCCCCCTTTTGTACCAGTCCCCCCAAATCATTGAAATTATGTCAACCCCCCACCAACCTTATCTGACCCAAAATCTTCATCCTCCCCTATTCTTAGAGGGGGGAAGATGCTATGAGTAAAATTGAGTCTATGTTTTTGGACGCAGTTCGACCTATTGGTCCCCTAGCCCTAAAAAGGCTGATCTTTAAAAATCAAAGAATGTACATGTGAACGGTGGATGGGTCGGAGTAATGGTGGCTGCACGATAAACATACTAATTCTTAAGCAAGAATACAAATAGAGATACCGTAAACATCTGCTGGGGATTTGTCGAATAGTTTTTCAGTATGAAAAAATGTCGAGAATATGAAACAGAAGCAAAATTATTCTGAAGCTTGAAAAATTTGAATTGCATAACGTGATCTCTGGTTTTAAATTTAAATTTTCACAAGGAACTTTTCGAATGGGAACGGATGTTATTGGACCAAAAATGTTCTTTAACATTTGTGAATATTAGTAAACTGTCTTCTCTTTCAAATTATGTTAAAAATTTAACAACATTTTAAAGAAAAGACAGTGCATGAATGATGCTTTCAATAGTTTGTTTATATTCTATATTTTCCTCATCATGACGATAATAAACAGATTATTGTCGTTCCATTTTAGTAGGAACTTCAGGGTAGGTTTCAAGAGTTTCCGTGGATGGAGAAAGGTTATCTTATCTGTCAAGGGCGGTAATGCGGTACATTCACCAGCAATGCTTGAAAATAAAATCAATCGTCCGATTTTGCTGATTTTGGCCTCAGTAAGGCCTTACCGACTTGGTTTATATTCCATTCCAGACAATTTTGCTGATTGATGATGAGACTTTTATCTTCAGTTTCATTGCAACCTCAACTCTTCAGCTTTTTTAACACAAATGTGATCAAGTTTTTTATCACTATAAGACTATACTTATATTTCAATGACATCTTTTACAATATGCATGGCATAATGTCTTGTGTACACGATACATATTTTATAGTGTGTGCATGTGAAAGGCACATTGTACAAATGAACAAAGTACAATTGACGCACGTGCATGTTTAGGTACTGGTAGTTATACACATGTAGAATTGAACACTTGTACATGCTCAATTGTAAAATTGTACACATGTCCACTGTATGTAAAATGTATTGTTAGACATTCTAGATGTAAAAAAATACATTTGCTAATGTGAAATATCTCGATAGTTCCCTGTTTCATTCATTGGCTTTCTCAACATTTTAACATTTTAACATTTTAACATTTCAACATTTTAACTTCAATGTAGTCAATGGTATAATTGTACAGTGGGTATGTATGCAATAGTCATAGTTCATACGTATGCGCAAATGAAGCATGGGTTCATTTGATTCTCATTTTTTCAGTCCAATTCAAAAAATCGCGCAAGGCTCTTTTTGTGGATTTCACAGGATAATTTCTTGATTCGTGCGTTTGTCAGTCCAAACTTCATCCATAATTTCATTTTCTGTACACACTCTTGCAATTATTTTCAAAATTGCAACATATATCGAGTAAGTTGTTAGGACTGTACAGACTTTTCAAATTTATCTGCGGTAACTATTGCAGTGTCTTTTATTAGTCTGGTGACTTAGCTTAAATTTTCGAAGATCTGTGCAAATATTTATACCCTTTAATGACCGGTTGTAGAGGGTATTTTAGACCATGCCCGACAACCTCCCGCCGTGATACAAATTTTTCAACCTTGGGATCACGGTGAAATGACCACGCCCTTTTTTAGCGTGGGAAAATTTGAGTTTTTGAGGAAAAGAGTATATTTTTAGTAGATGAGGCATGAGAGGTGTCGAAAGTTATGGTTTTTAGGACGCTGAATCGATTGGAAGGGTTATTTCTGGTCCCCGACCCTCTCAGAAGCCAATACGGGCCACGCCCATTTTTAATTGGCCGTTTCATGGCCAATTTTTGCATTTTCGACCAACTCCAAAAGTAGGCGATGTTGGGTGTCTACAGTTATGTTTTTTGGGACGCTGAATCGATTGGAAGGGTTAGTTTTGGTCTCCGACCCTCAGGGAAGCCACTACGGACCACGCCCATTTCGCCATTTTGGGCAATTTTCCAATATGAAATCGACCTTCCTGCTATATAATGTAGAGTGTCTACAGTTATGTTTTTTGGGACGCTGAATCGATTGGAAGGGTTAGTTTTGGTCTCCGACCCTCTGGGAAGCCACTAGGGACCACGCCCATTTACAATTTTGGGATATTTTCCAATATGTAATGGACATTCATGGTTTGAGACAACATATTATCCCCCTTTCAGCACCCACGTCCTACCTCAAACCAGGCAAAATTATTGTAGCATTGGAGCATAGCACTAGATCACTTGCACTTTAAATCAATGTAATACATTCACGCAGGTAAAGACACCTGATTGTTTCAATTGTGAATGGATTTTAATTGATGGGTTGCATATGGGAATAAAATGGACTGTTTCACTTGATAAACCACTTATCCAATCTGCAAGTGTCGAACAGATTTGCCAGCATGTGTCAAAGATTCTAGGACATTTGTCCGACACGGACATGAATTACAAAGTTGTGGCCTTTGTATCAATTTTTGAGTCAAAGTGGTTCTCGTGTTGTTTAGCTATCTGCAACTGTTTAGCCTCTGACAACTCCAACCATGATGCCCAAGGAGCCTCCCTCACTACCTACATCCAGAAGCAGGAGCTGAAGAGGAAAGCTGTGGCAACAGACCACCCACCAAATGCCTCGCTGCTGAAGCCTCTAGCTCTGCCAGACTTGGGTTTGAAGCCAGGAAGGAGCTCATTTGCCAATCCTCCTCCCTTGCTCAGATGGCCAGACGGACCCACCAGGCAGCTGACAAGCACCCCTGTTCCCCCAGAGACCTGGAACACCTCACCATCCCAGCTGCAGCAGACTACAACATCTCGTACAACCAGGAGTGCCTCATGCTCTGGGACTCTAGCTACTACTCAGAATATACCAGAAGATCCTTCCTGTGGAGATCATGGATGGCACCTTCAAAGCTTCAAGTCCTCTCCTAACCTCTTCAAACAGCTCTTCGCCATCCATGGGCTCTTCCCCGACACCCTTCAACCTCTCTCTTCTACGGACTTCTTCCTAGAAAGACCACCACCCTCTACAGAAACCTCTTCGAAGAAGTCGACACCTGGGGTCCCTACCAAGAGCACGACGCTGCCTTGTGTCTCCTTCCACGCTCGTCCAACATTGAATTAGGCTGGTACCAAGGCTTCCACTCCATGCTGTCATACTCCAAAACCACTCTCTGGAAGTTCCTGGACGCCCTGAAAGCAGAGCAGGCACTCACAGACCTCAAGCTCACCAGGAGACAGCTGCGTCAACCACCTGAACCCAGAGCTACCAAGAGGGTCAGATACGATCAGAGGCTGCAGAAGATTGTTGAGGATTACGAATCTTACACTGATATTATGTTGTATTGGAATATTGGGGTCCCTGTGAGTATATATGTGCAGCATACACTCTAGATGTTCTTGTATCTGACAGTCTGACACATCTTGTGTCACAAGGCAGCCAGCAAAGTCCTGTTCCAACCTCCAGCAACTTTACAACACTACTTTATACAATCAAATTTGAGGTTGATGACGGAGTAGAATTCCGAAAATATTCCCGATGTCAGTTTATCAAAATCAGATTCAGTTATTAAAATCAGCTTCTTTCATTTTGTCGCAGAGACTATAATCATCATTAACCAGGATGGCAAACGGGGACGTTCAAAATAGCCACTTAGTCTCTTAACTATTGAATAAGTAAACATTAAATAAACTTTTGACTAATTGAACTTATCATTTAAGCAATGTTATTTTTATCAATATCGTCGATAATTCTTGTTGACAAACGAATGCAAATCTTTTTAGAAACCATATTATATTTTGATTTTGTCATCAATGTAAAGAAGCATTCAAAAATTATAATGGAACTGTTTGATATGGCCGCTTCAGGTTTGTAAACTGGTAAGAAGGTGAGATGCCAAAAATACATCATTCAATTCAGCAACACCATAGATCGGCGTTGGCCACAAATTCAAAAATTTGCCCAAAATTGGCCAAATAGTACATTGAAATATACAAAAACAGGCGTATACACTGGAATGTTGTGGCTTCTGAGTAGGTCGGTGACAAAACTAACCCTTCCAATCGATTCAGTGCCCCAAAAATCATAACTGTAGACACCCTATATTATATATAACGAAGGTCGATTTCATAGTGGAAAATTGCCAAAAATTGCAAAATGGGCGTGATCCTTAGTGACTTCCCAGAGGGTCGGGGACCAAAACTAACCCTTTCAATCGATTCAGCGTCCCAAAAAACATAACTGTAGACACCCTACATTATATATCACGAATGTCGTTTTCATATTGGAAAATTGTCCAAAATGGCGAAATGGGCGTGGTCCGTAGTGGCTTCCCTGAGGGTCGGAGACCAAAACTAACCCTTCCAATCGATTCAGCGTCCCAAAAACATAACTGTAGACACCTAACATCGCCTACTTTTGGAGTTGGTCGAAAATGCAAAAATTGGTCATGAAACGGCCAATTAAAAATGGGCGTGGCCCGTATTGGCTTCTGAGAGGGTCGGGGACCAGAAATAACCCTTCCAATCGATTCAGCGTCCTAAAAAACATAACTTTTGACACCTCCCATGCCTCATCTACTAAAAATATACTTTTTTCCTCAAAAACTCAAATTTTCCCACGCTAAAAAAGGGCGTGGTCATTTCACCATGATGCCAAGGTTGAAAAATTTGTATCACGGCGGGAGGTTGTCAGGAATGGTCTAAAATATCCTCTACAACCGGTCATTAAAGGGTATAAATATTTGCATCTGATTTCAGTTAAGTCACCAGACTATATCCCACTTTGCATCACTTCAAACTCTAACGATGAAACCACCTTATATTTCATACATTCCATCTTCTTATCTTTCTGGGGACCTCTGTGAGGTTGGTCGCCATTATTGATGAATAAATGAGGGGTTCAAATCAGGAACCATTTATCCGGTGGTTCTAATCCATTCGTATTTCATCTTCAATAGGGTGTTTTCTTGACAGATATTCCATTCACCATTATTTCCCTTTGTTTTTGTCGCAATTCTCGCTTTCCAGTGCAATTAATTTCTTGATAGTTAAATTATACAATTATTCTCGGCGTATTAGAAATTGGCGGATTGCTCGGATTTCCACTAGCCTATCACGTGATCTCCTTAGTGGGTGATACCAAATAGACCAAAGAGATGGTTGTATTTGATATTGCCAACGTCAGATGCAACCATCTGACTGTTCCATTTGCTATCACATACGAAGGAGATCACGTGATTGGCTGTAGAAAAACCGAGCGATCCACCAACTTCTAATTCGCCGAGTTTAGTTCTATGCAATAAAACAAGTTTCAAGAAAAACATTAAAATTATCATAACAAATTTCACATACAACATTTTTATCAAAAGTCAAACAAATCAAAATTACAATTCAGTCGTTCATATTTCATTCATACAATTAGCACTCTTTTGAATATTTTCTTCAAGTTGCTTGCTCGCTTCAAGTTCATTTCTTACTGAGTTCATGTTCACAATTACTCGAATCCTAACAAAGCCTATCGTTTGGAAGATTCATCTGCCGATTTCAGGCCTGGTTTCTGGACCTAAAACCAAATTCCGGACTGTTTATACACGGCTGTATTTCTACCACCGACTCTAGACAGTTCATTCAGTGAGTTAGGAGCCGGAGTGTTTGGTTCTCGACCAATGAGAAGACTCCTCGTAGTGGGTTGGGTGTGACGTCATCCAATCAGATGACGTCATAGCGCGGCATGTTAGCTGCTCCTCTGTGATTGGTGGAAGGAAGAGGTAGGAGGAGGAGGAAGAGGGGGTAGCTTGGCAGTAGTCCTTCTGGTACTTTCTGAGACTCCTTTTAGGCTCACTAATGTACTCTACCTTGGATGTAATGTGACGCGTGTTACCATGGTCGTGACATGGTAATCATGGCCATTACACTTGTTACCATGGTCGTGGCATGGTAATCATGGCCATTACACGTGTTACCATGGTCGTGGCATGGTAATCATGGCCATTACACTTGTTACTATGACTGTGTCATGGTAATCATTGTATTTGTTTACCAAATAGATGGCAAACTCATTGTTTTGTGAGTTATCCACCCGAAAGTTCCTTGTGAATTTTAGATTTGAATTTGCGCGAAATTTATATTTGTTTTCGACTTTCGCTCAAAGACGATAAGAATTTGGACAAAACTTGATGAAAAATGCCTAGTTCAAACGCTTTCTTGTGCCTTTTTAATATTAAAAACAAACAACAACTATAAACGGGATGCTACCTTCAGCTTTGAAAACGAAATAAAATAACGAAGCTTTGCATTAATAAGAGCTAAGGATTAAAGATTTATTAATACTGCAGAATTAACGGAGCTAAGGTTTAAGGATTTATTAATACTGCAGAATTATTGCTCTTACAAATTAGAACCAATATCAGAGTCTTAAGACACCTGCATTCTCCCAACACAATACGTGATCTTTGCTACGTCCCAAGTATTTTAAGTGCATTACAGCTCATAAATCTTAATACCATATGCTGGTTGTGAAGAGTAGGCGTCCAATGGTATCAGTTCACCATTCTAAACAATGAAGATGACGTCATACGCACCCTCCTAATGTTGGTTATCGATTTAATTTGGGTGTACATTGGTTAACCGGGTGGCCGTTATTGAGTTGCTTTTATTGGCTCATATTAGTGGGATCATTATTTACATCATTTAATTATTATGGTCGTATGAAAGTATACCAATGACCCCCTGCTGACCCCCTACTGACCCCCAGCTGACCCCCTACTGACCCCCTGCTGACCCCCTACTGACCCCCTACTGACCCCCTGGTGACCCCCTGGTGAACCCCTACTGACCCCCTACTGACCCCCTACTGACCACTTCCTGATCATAATTCTAACATATATCATGAATGTTTTAAAAGCATTTAAAATAGCACTCAGCCTTATAATGACGCTTTATTGGTCAATTGCCACTCGATCAAGGCACCCTAAACGCACGCTCAAAACATAAACGAGTCAGTTATATTTTTCATGTTCGTTATGTTATTCTGTTATTCAAGTCAGTCAAATAAGTCAGGACAGTCACGTTAGTCAAGTTATTCAAGTCATTCAAGTCAGTTCTGTCAGTCAGGTCAGTCAGGTCGGTCAAGTTGGTCAAGTTGGTCATGTCAGTCATGTCAGTCATGTCAGTCATGTCAGTCATGTCAATCATGTCAGTCATGTCAGTCATGTCAGTCATGTCAGTCATGTCAGTCATGTCAGTCATGTCAGTCATGACAGTCATGTCAGTCATGTCTGACATGTCAGTTGTCAGTCATGTCAACTTCATGTCACTGACTTGACCTGACTAACCATGATCGACCTGACCGACCAGACTTACCCGAACGACATGACTCATGACACATGACTGGCATGACTGACATGACTGACATGACTGACATGACTGACATGACTGACATGACTGACATGACGGACATGACTGACATGACTGACATGACTGACATGACTGACATGACTGACATGACTGACATGACTGACATGACTGACATGACTGACATGACTGACATGACTGACATGACTGACATGACTGTCATGACTGGCATGACTGACATGACTGACATGACTGACATGACTGACATGACTGACATGACTGACATGACTGACATGACTGGCATGACTGACATTTGGGGTTTAGTAGGGGACAGCAGGGGGTCAGTAGGGGACAGCAGGGGGTCAGTAGGTTCATGACTCAGTCATGGGGTCAGTCATGGGTCAGTATGGGTCATGTAGGGGTCAGTAGGGGTCAGTAGGGGTCAGAGAGGGGGTCAGTCATGGTCAGTCATGTCAGTCAGGGGTCATGTCAGGGTCAGCAGGGGGTCAGTAGGGGTCAGCAGGGGGTCAGTAGGGGTCAGTAGGGGGTCAGTCAGTCATGGGTCAGTCAGGGGGTCAGCAGGGGGTCAGTAGGGGGTCAGCAGGGGGTCAGTAGGGGTCAGCAGGGGGTCAGTAGGGGGTCAGCAGGTGGTCAGCAGGGGGTCAGTAGGGGGTTCATCAGTGGATGAGTAGCTTAACTTGACTCAGTTGACATACTTGAATAACTTGAATGAATTGACTTACTTGACCTTTTGACTGTCTTGAACGACAGGGCCAGGACTGACCCGACCGATATGATTGACTTGTCTGACTTTACCGTATGGCTGACCTGGCTGACTTGAATAACTTAATCGAACTAACTTCACTTGACTGACATGACTGTCATGACTGACATGACTGACATGACTGACATGACTGACATGACTGACATGACTGACATGACTGACATGACTGACATGACTGACATGACTGACATGACTGACATGACTGACATGACTGACATGACTGACATGACTGACATGACTGACATGACTGACATGACTGACATGACTGACATGACTGACATGACTGACATGACTGACATGACTGACATGACTGACATGACTGACATGACTGACATGACTGACATGACTGACATGACTGACATGATTGACATGACTGACATGCCTGACATGACTGACATGACTGACATGACTGACATGACTGACATGACTGACATGACTGACATGGCATGACTTGATCAAAGTAACTTGACTTGAGTGGCTTGACTAATTTGGCTTGACTAACTTGACCAACTTGACCGACCTGACTGACCTGACTGACTTGAATGACTTGAATAACTTGACTAACGTGACTGTCCTGACTTATTTGACTGACTTGAATAACAGAATAACATAACGAACATGAAAAATATAACTGACTCGTTTATGTTTTGAGCGTGCGTTTAGGGTGCCTTGATCGAGTGGCAATTGACCAATAAAGCGTCATTATAAGGCTGAGTGCTATTTTAAATGCTTTTAAAACATTCATGATATATGTTAGAATTATGATCAGGAAGTGGTCAGTAGGGGGTCAGTAGGGGGTCAGTAGGGGTTCACCAGGGGGTCACCAGGGGGTCACTAGGGGTCAGTAGGGGTCAGCAGGGGGTCAATAGGGGTCAGCAGGGGGTCAGTAGGGGGGTCAGTAGGGGTCAGTAGGGGTTCACCAGGGGGTCACCAGGGGGTCAGGGGGGTCAGTAGGGGGTCAGTAGGGGGTCAGTAGGGGGTCAGCAGGGGTCAGTAGGGGGGTCAGCTGGGGGTCAGTAGGGGTTCACCAGGGGGTCACCAGGGGGTCAGTAGGGGTTCACCAGGGGGTCAGTAGGGGGTCAGCAGGGGGTCAGTAGGGGGTCAGTAGGGGGTCAGCAGGGGGTCAGCAGGGGGTCATTGGTATTATTTCACGTCATTCATTAGATGTGTAACTGATTACGGCTAAATTTGGCTCTTTGAGTGTTGAAATATGGATTTGACCTCGAATTGGCCCATTAAACAGGGAAGTTGTTTACTTTCTTTGGCAGAAAATTAACATGATGTTATTTGAATGCATTATAATTCTTATCAATCATATGACATATGAGAATACATTATGCGATTGATGGACCTGAACTTCAACCATAACTTTTCAATTTGCGTACTTAAATTTTGAGAGGGTGGACCATTATTCCATTCAGATTTTAAGTCGAGTGAGAGTTTGTCACCTAAAATATGAATGAATTATCCATCACCATGTTCCTTATTTCATACTTGATATTTCGTATAAAATGAAATTACAGTGAATTCTAAAAATAGAACTAAAGATAGAAATAGATGTAAAAGTTAAGAAGTTGAAGCTGTTCCCAGAAAGATGGATTTTAAAATGTAAGCAGCAATAAATTATCTTCTTGCCAAGAACAAGAAAAATAAATCTGTTAAAAGCGCGACTTTTATCTCTATTGAAGCAATATCTTCATCTACGTTATGAATTAAAACTCTGATGTCTTGGTAATAGTTATTTTTGATGTGCTAACAACAACTAATTTTGATCAGAAGTTATCGAAATAAAATATCAATAGCCAAGATTAAATTTAAGTCTAAGTTTCGGCTAAATTGTAAATGAGGCACTCAGTAGGCGAGGAGCCTGATAATCATCCGCTAAATATAAGATTAAAGATTTGCTCATTTTTGATCCAACTTGCTTGATTTAATTTAAGAAAAGCTCGTTTAATTAATCTTTTCACTTGGTCATAAAGTGGTTAGGAAGTTATTAGGTCATAAAGGCAAAGTGGCTTTAAGGAAAGAGAGAAACATGGAATACTCCGAATCAACTGCCTCGGTGTAAGACAGCTCCTATTCTTACCGGGTTAGTCGCTGACTTGACCACATCACTGGAGGAGATGTGTCCGGATGCGTACGCCTCGTCTGACTCGTTCCCGCTCTGGTTGGGTGCCTCCTTGTCTACCAGCGGACTGGAAGATGACGTCAGAGACCGGGCTATTTGGGCTGCCTGATGAAAAGGGGCTTGAAAATAAGGGGGTCTGAGTGTGTTACGTCATAGTTATTGTTTACCGTAACTTGAGTCTATAACAACACGCATTATTTCGTGGGGCTTGTAATAGTGGCTGACGAAGTTGATTTGTTGGGCATTGAGCCATGAGTGTGGCACAGGTTATTGGTCATAAGTTAGGGAATTTCAGGGTATTGTTGGATTGATTGAAACATAGTAACAGTGGTTGTTGTGTATTTGAGGATCGGTTGAAAATAGAAACACAGTGGTCAGTAACACCAGATGCCCTGAAGAGGAATTATTCAAGTATTCAAAGTTCCCTTGTGCGTGTTAAATACAAATTATGGAAATAAAGATTCTTCACAATTTATCATCTGTAATGAAGGGGTGCCTCCTGAAAGATCATTTGCCAACAAAGCACCATATCTATCAGTAGCTGCTATCTATGAGGTATATTCTACTGGCGCCCACCATTTTGCTTACCTTTGAGGAGGTAGATCTGGTTGAAATGGGGCTGTCTGTGTTGAGTTTGGAAGTAAGTTTGCGGGTGGCGGGACTATTGGATGTGGAAGAGGAGGCCCGGCTGCCAGAGTTGCCTCTGGTGGATTTCCCTGAGGCTTTCCTCGAGTTGGGATGAGAGGACAGCCTTGGATCATCCACTCCAAGCTGCTCGATGTCGTCTATCTTCCTCTCAACTACCTCTATCTTAGCGTGCTTCTCTGCGAACTTCTCTGCGGGAGAAGTAGATGAAAATCTCTTCTTTTTCAGTTATTCTGCCATCTATGAAAATATAACATTTTCAGCAAATGGATTTTTCATTGAAATAATTAGAGGTTGTTTTTTATATCTGATGTCTTCATCTATGATACCTGCGAACTTCTTTAATTCATTGCTGTTCATAGAAAGGAGGTTTTCCTCAACTCCATTCCGCACAACTTCCACAAATCTTGCTCCAGTCATTCTGAAAAGAAGAAAAATATTCAGAATTTTTGAGACTTTTTAAATACTATCGTAAAGTTATTCAACGTTGCTTTCTTGCAACTCAACTTCATATTCAATAAGATTCATTATTTTCTAATTTGCAGTTTAAATTTCTTAATTTGAGCTGACTGATTGGATTGTTTATTGACTGTCCACGTTTTGCCGTGAAGTATTCGTTATGCACGTATCCAGAGTGTTTTTGACTACAAAAGTATGCTTTTTCTCGTGTAACTCTCAGATCAGAAAGATTGTTTTATCGAATAAAGTGGAACTATCCTTCCAATTGACAGTGATGTGCATAATTCTGGATTGATGGCATTGTTTTAATTGCAATTGTCAATCAAACAATACTTCCTTTTTCACAAGATGAAAGAACTACTTGTCAAAGAGAAAATTGGCTATCTTCTCTATATTTTCTATCTGACAAGAAAACTTCTAATTGATTTGAAATTCGTGATGTGCAGGTAATGATAATGATAAATTGCTATTGACTGGTCAGTGCGAACAAAACTTCTCAAGAAATTATACGAAAACATGGGTTTATCAAACAAACAATAAAAATCACACATTTACAAAAGTTACAATAGACATCGACACTTAAAACACTTATTTCGTCGTCAGAAATTTATAATTTTACATTTATAATTATACCCAGAGAGAATAAGACTAGAGTATATTGTAATTGAGCTCCTCAATTTGGCCAATCTACAGTTTCTGGTCATACATCAGTTTCGCACTATCTCTATGCAGCTTGGAGTTGGAAAAGGCTTGCAGTGGCGTTTGGGGGACGGAAGTTCGCCAACCAAGAAGTTCGAGAGCCCCTAAGTTCGACACGGTCGAGCTTAGGGGCTGTCGCACTTCAGTCTGTCTGTGAGCCGAAGGTCGACACCTTATGATCGAACAACTTCCGGGTGTCGAACTTCCGTCCCTGATCCAACAGTGGCGTTTAGGAAGGTGTCATATGGCTCCTTATGTCCGGCAATTCCAAGGGAGCGTTTGAAATCAGCTGCAGAAAAATCCCAGCGTGTATCTTCCCAACGACGTCTTCGGCTTTCAAACTACGAAAAATTTAACGTGTTTTTTGTATGAACGTGAAGTGAAGTAAGTTAGCTAAAAAAGGTTGGAATACTTATTATTATCGACTTTTTAATTGGTTGATCTTCCTTGATTTTGATCCTTCGTTTATCTTTGACTTTGATTATTTATACTTAAATTTCTGACTTGGATACAGGCCAATTTAAAAACTCATATATAACAACACCAGTTTCACAACACCAGTCACAGTACAAGACAACTTGTCAAGTGTGCTTGTCTTTAAAGAATAAACAGCAACACAACATAAAACATTTCATGCAGTTAATAAGAAACATACTGCTGTACAGGATCTTATTATTGAGAGGATCATTAAACAACTTACTTGGTAGATCCAGCTGCGCATTTGGCACACACTGCTGTTGACTTGGCACACTCAATACAGATTTGGTAGAAGTCAAAGTCTATCACCACCCTCTTGCACTTCTCACTGAAAAAATGTGCTTTGAAATTGGAATCAGCAGTTGTTTGGGTGTATTCTCACTGAAACAATTTGTACTTGGATTCAGCAGTGGTTTGGGAGTATTACTATTCGGCTTGAATATTTGGTCAGGGATCATTCTATTAGCTCAGTTCTATAAGCTAGGTCCTTGAAATTGTGAGGAAATTCTTCTCGAAACCATTCCATATAATTTTAATCAAAGATAAATCTGCAATTTCAGATGTTAAATGATACTAGCTGCTGATTGAACTTACCATGCTTTCATGGTGTCGAGGCTCTTGTACTTGGCGTAGCCTCGTTTCAGCTTCTCGTGGATCTGTAACTTGCACGGTTCACACACGCTGTCAGAGTACTTCTTGTTGAGAGCGAAGTCGTCAACTGGCTTACCACGCTGACCTGTAAATGGGGGGCTTGGTATGAGGACAGTGATCAGTTATTACATGATGATCAAATTAAAAAAATGATAGATTCAGTCCTTGAATTGCTATTAATTTCAGGTTGGTTTGACTGCGTGGAAATTATCATAAGATCATACACCTACCAGCATTGGTTGCCCGTTTGACAGTCCCAGCTAAGGTTTTACTGGGAGCTGCCTTGTTAACAGCCGAACTGAAGGTCTTCTTAGGTCCCCTCTCCTCGGCCCTATTGGACTTCACAGCAGGTTTAGGGGCGGTATTCTCTGCTCTGCTACTCCTGGCTCCAGTGGACAGATCAGGTTTACTCGACCTGCTCCTAGCTCTGGTGTCCACTTTGCTTGTAGCATTCCTCCCTCCGGTCTCCAGGTCAGGTCTCCCTGATCTGGCTCGGGGTCCGTTACTGGCAGCTCTGTTGTTCCTGTTGGCACCAGGTTTCTTGGGGTTACCGGCTGATAGCTTGTTGGAATCAGATATGGAGGGGAGGCGAGGTTTGGTGTTGCCGGAAAGAAGGGCTGAGTCCCGTTTCTTGGTCTCGGTTCGGGTTGCGGTTTGGTTCATGACGCCTTTCCACCTGGGAACAAAGCTAAATTTTCTTCCGATTCTGAATCTTTCGATTCTTTTCTTCCAAGTTTTCTAATTTTTAATTGCAGTCCTTCAATAATGTTTTCAGTCTGTTCTACATGACTTAAAACAAGTCAATTGGGGAGGTATTTCATATTCTAATTCAATGAGTCATTAGACTTACTTTTCACGGTATGCAGCAGTAAATTTCTTATCGGCGTTTCTGTCCTTCTCTATATTCTTTGTGATACGTGAGATGGTTCGCTCTTTGATTATGTCTTCGTCGCCTATCTGTGATCTGTAAGAGCAAGTACGGTAGAATGTTTATCACCCGATCGAGAAATTCGAGAAGTTCATGGCCTGCACGATACCATACTACAAAAACAAGTCGTTGAAAGGTTATAAAATAATTATAACCCTAACTAGTCATCACATGTTGAGTTTCAGCGAGATCCTGCCATAATTAAACCGCTTATAAGCTATAGTACTAACTTGGATCTGGAAGAAGCTGTTTCTCTGTTGAAGCTGCTCTCTGAAGATGCTGTCCTCCTCCGAGTCCGGGCTGTAAGGTCCGTGAGACTGTACGCTTTGGAGAGCCTGTCAAGCTTACTAGACCTACTCAATTCAACGGCGGAAGATGTGGTTTCTAAACTAGCGGTCGATCGTGAAATGCTCATCATGGTTCGCACTATCAAAACAAAGTGTACGTAGTGTGACGAAGAAGTGGCATGCAGCGCCGCCTTCCATTGTTTTATATTGAACAGATTGTGTGTTACAGTATGATCAGTACGTCAGAGTGCTGATATGAGCACACTCATTGACGCACTGTTTTGGCGGGGTGTGGAGGGCGGGGGCGTGTTTGAGATCATCCCTCCCAAATATCACACGTGTTAAAATACTGCACATGGCTGCGTTTATGCGGGGTTTTAAACCCGTTATATCTCTCAAATATTCCCTGGTTTTTGCGGAACTACGAGATGTGCAGCTCTACACTGCTTGATATGCTGGTGGTCACGTGATACTAGATGCGTGTCACGTGACGTTATTTATAACTGGTATCCCAGTGAGATGATACACATTATGTAGAGCGGATGCAGTATCACATTTAATGGAAATATATCAAATCCATTCCGTTTTAAATGCGTTAGATACTTTAACAAGGGTGCTATAAACTGCGTTCAAAATGGTGGACTTTATGGACTCATCACGCTTTTTTAGTGTTGATGTAAACAGCTCAAATTGGACAAGCAACGTATATACTTCAATTTTAAACCTACTTAACATTATTAACATTACTCTGCATAATTATTACGTTTATTCCCAACGTTTACAAGAATTTAAAATCCAAAAATTGGCATATTCCAGTTGGATGTTTAATTTTATTGACATAATTCAGAAGGTTTTATAACTCAAAACTGGAAAATTCTATAATTACGAGTTGGCGTGCATGTGTATCACAAACTCCAAGGCGAAATCATTTGATTGAACTGATAACATCAGATACAGCTAACTATATCGATGAATCAATCACGGATGCCTAATGGAGACTTGGGGTTAGATTTGAAGACCTTATCAAATCGTCTCTGAAAACTTTACAACTTTACAAGTCGTATTTGAAATTTTAGTTGGAAGATGGAAGGACAATGAGCAATCCGTCGTCCCATTTTTTATTTTCTTTTTTTGAAGATTCGGACAATGTGATATTGAAACTGACCAGTGATGTAGCAAATACGAAATTGCCATATAACAGATAACAGGCATTGTATAACGGGAACAAGAGCAAAATAGTTGGTGTGTTCGGTATTTGAGATAGATACAACGTTCCAAATACCACTAATATCTCTGCAAGACTATATATGCAACGGAGAACGGGAAACTACATGCCGAAATTTGCCAAAAAATATAAGGTCCAAACGCCGGATGAAGTCGAAAACCGCTCAATAGAACGCAAAATCCTCCATTACGACAATTGAACATTCATAAATCGTCATAAAAGTGGGGCATTCGTCGCAATCAACTAATTTCGAATAAAACCGAATGGTACAGGTAACACGATGAGGCCCATTTGCTTACGCTAACGATCTTTGTCGCTTCTAGTTCTATAGCACACAACACATAGAACCACCTACAGACCAGAAACCTATTAGCTGTGATATTATAATAAATGAAAATGTGATCAGGATAAAGAAACAAAGCCAGGTACAATTTCTCAATATTTGCTACTTAGCTTGGTTGTTACCAAGGTGTCCAGCTTCTTGGAAACACAATATATCGCAGCAAAATCTTTCAGTTATTACCAGAATGGGATACATTTAATGGGGCAGTGCAAACTGCACGGTGCACTGCCACCTTGGTTATTATGACTCTGGAAAATTCAGTTGGTAGCTGGGGAAGTTTGCTGGAAGCCATGAACATTGACCCATAAACCGTCAATTTGATATAAGTAGATCCCCCCTCCGTTTGCACAATGCCATAATGTAGTTGTACTGCATTCAGTATACACAAACTCACAAATAACAGCTCATCAATTTCTCTCATGACGGGTATTGAACGGAATGAGCCAAAATGAGTTCACTGAGGAGTTAGCATGGTGTTAAGGCTCCATTTTTGAGATCCTAATTTGTATTTGATACCACATGAGCACATGTAAGAAATTTTACGTTTACGACTGCTGAGATTATAATTGAAATTTGAGCACTGCAATATGTACTGTCAAGAATCCAGTTTCCACACGACTTGCAATGACACTGCGTCAAATAAATAATTTATTCTCGAATTCGTCTCACTTTTACCTGTTGCTTGGTCACTTGAAACCTTTCCTTTGGAAAGCATCACATTCACTTCTATACTGGTGACAAACTTTGTCTTATTCACTTTCCGATAGTCCGATAGATTTCAGACGAAGGTAATACTGCTCTGAATGTATCTTTGGACATATCATGCACTGATGGGTATCAGGGTATATGTTCATTAGTTTGAAACCAGTTTAGCTTACAGCTCAAAGTTGACAGGCATCTTCATTCAAATCTCGATATGGGCTATGGCACGTCATTTATACACGTCATATTCTGATACACCCTTCAATTACAGAGCTGGCACAGGTGTGTGCTCTTTGTACTCACTACTCACGCTGTAAGCATTTGTAACTCCGATCACGTGTTGAATCACGTGACCAACTCACTCTGGTCACGTGATGCTGGTCATGTGACGCTGGTCATGTGGGAGGTACCGGCTGACGGTGTAGTTCATCTCCTCTATTATATGTGACAGCTGTTTTATTTAATTAGGAAAAGTAGAAACATTAGAACTTAAATTCGGGGTGCTATTGTGACATTGTGTTGCAACTTTTGAGCAAATTGACGCTTTATTTAAACAATCGTAATAAACGTTTTAAAAGTTTAAAGGACTTTTCAAGGACTTTCGAGTCTTTCAATTAAATTCAACATTTAATGGTTATTGAAGCCTCTTTTAACAAGCCAACAAGGATTATATTATTTTTTTGAAAAGAGTCTAATTATAATTTACAGCTCCATTGTTTCATCAGTCCTCAGATATACTAAAACAAAAGTCGAGATTACATTATCTATACTCCCCTATACTCCTATACGTCCCAGGTGCGTAACTAGCTGCAACGTGATTGGTTACTTACTCTCTACGTTCCTTCGCGTGATTGGCTCTTGACTGTCCCCACTATCACGTGATTGGCTCTTGACTGTGCCCACTATCACGTGATTGGCTCGTGCTGCTTTAAAGCTCCGCCACGTGGACCTATCACTGACTGACACATCGACACAAGCCTTCAGACAGGCACTTCTTTCACAGCGGGGTAAGTCTCTCATTAGCGGCCATTCTGCAGTTACCTTT
The DNA here is from genome assembly GCA_011033025.1 of Beroe forskalii. NCBI lineage: Eukaryota > Metazoa > Ctenophora > Nuda > Beroida > Beroidae > Beroe > Beroe forskalii. Next base: position 48,232 of record WFMF01000635.1, on the reverse strand, counting down.
TCTTTTCAATGCTGATCCGCAGCAATATTGTCTGAAGCTACATATGTTTTAGGTCATGATATGTTGTACACCATCTTTTTGTTTAGTATTTATTATCAAGTTGTTAACTACGTATAAAAGTATAAAGGCAAGTGCAATACAATAAATGATACACAACTACACGTTTTGGTGTCACCTTACCTTGAGTTCCGCTGATTAAGTATGTGTAACACGTTTCATAACTTCATGTGTTTTTGCTTTTGTTAGTTTGTTTGACCTCTATTTTGCCCTTTTAAAAAGTTGGGCTTGGCTTGGCTAAGCTCGAGCTTAGCAAAGAAATTCCTCTATAGCTTTACAGCTCTATGCATTCCATGCAGCGATCTTGTTTTTAATTTTAAAGATGAAACTATGAAAGAATAAATTCCTCGCCACAGGCACAACACGCTTCATGTTTTTAATCGTGGGTATATTTCATTCCCAATTCAAAATTTATAGTGAAATTTTTCATCCGGAACGCCGCGCATGAGGCGCGGCGTTCCGTAAGTTGTCGAAATTGCACGTGCATAATCGGCTTATGCGTGCATATTGTGCGCGCAAATTCATTTTGTTATTTTATCCGCGGCTGTTGCGTCGAAACTTTGCCTCTGTTCTTTTTCATAATATTCGCGAAATTGACGAATACGTATTCATCTGAAGTTATCGGACATCGAAGGATAGTGCTCAGTTGTGTTAGTCTATTGTCTACTCAATAATAATTGATGAAATATATCTCAGTAAGTCCACAGTTTTATCCCTTTTCACCAGTGCTGTTTGCTGAGGGTCATGTTGGGTTTGGTTTGTATGACAGTAGTTCTCAGCGTGGTGTCCTGTGCCTCGGTAAAGGATGACATTGACAGACTCCTTGACACTGCCTTGGTAGGAACAGCTCATCTACCTTCCCCTTCCATATGACATTCCCCTTCCATCTTACTTTCATTTGCCTCCCGTTTAGTCACTTTAATTGAAACTGCTTTCAATATTATTCAACCAGTAGACTTTCAACTGTTTCCTTCTTTTGCATAACTGGCTTGATTCGTCAATCGAATAAAATATATTCAAAATAGGGTCACAGCCTATAAAGCGCTAATTCTTGATTCCTCAGGGTCACATATACGGAATCGACAGCAGAGTCTTAGAGCTCAATGACGACACTTTTAAAACTGAGATGAAGCAGTACGACACAGCATTTGTAGAGTTCGTGGCTCCTTGGTGCCCTCACTGTAAGCGACTCCTGCCCGACTTTGATAGGGCTGCTAAAGTTGTGGACAAGAACGCCATCCCTGTCAAGTTTGTCAAGGTATTGCCACCCTCATTTCTACTCCTTACTGTCTATTGTCAAGTTTGTCAAGGTATTGTCATCCTCATTTCTACTCCTTACAGTCTACTGTCAAGTTTGTCAAGGTATTCCCACCCTCATTTCTACTTCTAACTGTCTACTGTCAAGTTTGTCAAGGTATTGCCACCCTCATTTCTACTCCTTACAGTCTACTGTCAAGTTTGTCAAGGTATTGCCATCCTCATTTCTACTCCGTACAGTGTACTGTCAAGTTTGTCAAGGTATTGCCACCCTCATTTCTACTCCTTACAGTCTACTGTCAAGTTTGTCAAGGTATTGCCACCCTCATTTCTACTCCTTACACTTTACAGTGTACTGTCAAGTTTGTCAAGGTATTGCCACCCTCATTTCTACTTCTAACTGTCTACTGTCAAGTTTGTCAAGGTATTGCCACCCTCATTTCTACTCCTTATAGTCTACTGTCAAGTTTGTCAAGGTATTGCCACTCTCATTTCTACTCCTTACAGTGTACTGTCAAATTCGTCATGGTATGGCCACCCTCATTTTTAATCCTTACAATCTGTTTTCTATAGCACTAAACAGTCCCCCTACTTTTCCAGTTCACACTCTCAGTCCCAAGTTCATCACCTCTCGTTTTAGGTAAACTGTGACGGGCCCGGGTACAACACGTGTATAGACGCCAAGGCGGACATCTACCCGACCCTCAAACTCTACCGGAATGGGGTGGAGGAGAGGAGGTACTACGGACCCCGGTCACCAAGTGAGTCAAGAGATGCCCCGGACATCAATTTACTTTATCAATTTGTACTTTATCAATTTACTTAATTTATTTGTTAATATCTGGCATCAATCATGATATAATTCCTTGAAAGTGAAAGTAAATATTCTTCCATGGTCATCTGCCTGTGTTTGGTTCTAAGCCTGATCTGTGATATTCATGTTTAGGTGAATGGACTCGGGAATCCAACTTGAAGTAAGTGTTACTGTGCACAACATGAATCAGTTTCGGACCGAAAGTGCTGTGCAGTTTCGGTCCGAAACTGAATATTAAATTCTGTTATAACTTGGTCATTTTTGGATGAAAATGCTTCAAATTTTCACAGACGCTGTCTTATTCCATAAACCGTGTCCATACAAATTTTGGTATCGATTGGACTTTCACAAATGGTTTTATGAGTGAAATGGTTAAAATTTGCGCGCAGCACTTTCGGTCCGAAACTGATTCATGTTGTGCACAGTTATTTTAATTATAAATGATTCCCACTTCCACCGTTTGAAAGAACTCCCAAACTATTCTCAAAGGATCTGGTGAGATACGCACTGAACATGGTGGGGGACCACGCTAAGACCATCACAACAGAGGAGGAACTCAACAAGTTCACCGTCAGTGACTCGCAGTACATGTTCGTAGGTGCCTTGGAAGGTGGAATAGACGATGTATAATCGTCGTTTTGTGCGGTATGCAGCGAGTATCATGGGGCTTGAAGTTGAAAAGAAATAGTAAATACTGAATGGTCTTCAAATTCTTCAAAGCCTTTCTCAATGATTCTGAAGCATTCTATTTCTAATTGAAGTATATTTCGAATTTTGTTGCTCTCGTCAACTTAAAAACTTCATTTTCCAGGTGCATTTGCTGAAGACAGCGAACTTTCTCAAGAATTCCTGACCAAGGCCGAAAACATGAGAGAATTCAACAGATTTGGCATAGTCCGTGATCCTGACCTCCTCAAAATCATGGGACAGACCAAGTAGGCAAAAATTGGAAGAAATTTGTTCTTATCAACGAATATGGAATTGGAATGAAGATCAATGTGCTCATTATTTTAAAGACATTTGGAAATTATAATTTTCATTTTTGATTGAAATTGCGACTTTTCAATGCGGTTATAGCGTTTCAGCCGGCTTTTCTAAGAAACAAATGGGAACCACATCAGAAGGTGTTCACAGACATTCCCTTCAAACTCAGTGATTTCATTCTGTCAGCTAGGTGAGATATATTGGCCATTGGACTATCATATTATGTGAATCGTTATGAACTTTAAAAACACTACAGTGACTATCCTTTTATCATTTCATGTACTGGGTTATTTCCTTGACGGGATAATTCTGACCAGTAAAATCGACGGATTTAACATCCATCCCCTTCAGACGAGACCTCGTTGGCATAGTGACAAGGGAAACGATGGCCGAGTTTGAGATATCTCGTCCCCTCCTCGTCACCACATTCGACGTGGACTTTGACGTGAACATCAAACACACCAACTACGTCAGGAACAGGTTGGTGCGATGTGGATATGCCTTGGATATGTTTTTTATTGTGGATAGCACCTTTGTTTTAATACTGGCAAGTCGTCCTTTAACTTTGAGGTAATCGTTGAATTTGGGTTGACCAATTCCCCGCCAGGTTACTGAAGCTAGCCTCGGAGTTCAGTCCGCGCATGAGTTTCTGTATGGGCGACCTGAACATGACCGCTATCTACGCGCCCAACGACAGATGGAACGACACCAGTGTCATGCTGACTGTCATTGACAAGGATGGCTGGACGTACACCGTACCTAAGGATGTGACATTCTCTTACGATAGCGCGAAACAGGTGAAATTTACAGTAGAATACCTGATGGATGTTATGTTTGGAAGGATGATTTCAAAATTTGAATCCAAATACTGATACGTGTCATTGCTATAAACAATTGATCTATAATTCCAGATTTATTGCTTTATTGGACGCTATCTATTTCTCAGTACCATTCTGAAATGGTGCTGTGATGAATCTGAAAGTCTGAAACCACATGTTACAGGTTATTGAAGATGTTCTAGCTGGTAAGATCCAAGGCAAACCGTTCCAATCAGACAATCCTCAACCGCAGAAATCTAGGGTCAAGGTCTGTACCACTTTTCGTAATACTTTGACAGTGGATGACACTCAGGTCCCATCATCATATCTCAGCTTTAAAACTAAAAAGTCTTAACAAGCCCTTCTTTGAAAATGAAAAGTTAACCCACCCATTCACCCCAGAAAGTTGTGGCTAACGCCTTCACGGAGGTGGTTCTGGATGAGAACAAGCACGTTCTGATAGAGTTCTACTCGCCCTACTGTCAGCACTGTAAAGCTCTCATACCGATCTACAGAGAACTGGCATCCAGAGCCAGGGAGGATGAGGGTCTAGTCATTGCCAAGATGGACGCTACCTCTAATTCCTTGCCTAAGCCTTTCAACTCCAGATCGTAAGTACCATGATAGCATTCCTTTCTGCGTGATCATGTTTCCTTCTACCTTTCTACTGTTCTATCGTTTATGCAGTAGCTGAGTACCACCTAGGGAGCTGTGACACTCAGCGTCAGCAATTGTGTAACCATTTAAGATCCCCTCTCAGTATTGTCGAAAATAAGTATTCTGCCAAATTTTGGGTGATTTTGTTTTTGTGGAGCAAGGAATTGAATAATTTTAAGACAGTAAGAAGTCTAAAATAAGTCATATTGACGTCACAGGAGACATGACACTCACAGGATATAGAATTAGAATTTAACTTTCAGCAAAGGTCTTGTAGGAATTTACTGGCCGTTCCCTCGAAATCTGAACCCATCGAATGATTAAACGTACTAAATTTCATAATTTCAGGTTCCCAACTATCTATCTTGTTCCGAAGGGATCAAATTCTCGTCCTATTCTATTCCAAGGCGAGCGGACAGTCGATGGCTTCATGACCTTCATCCAAGAAAACACGATTGATGACATTAAATTTGTTGATCCAGAAGAGAAGTACCTTAAGAAGTCAGATGAAGATAAGGAAGAAGAAGCATCAGGTGATAATTCTGGCACTTGCTCTGATGACAAAAATGGACAATGTTCCGCCGATAAAACCGAACTATAGACTAAGAGACTCCTAGATTAAGATATCCTTACATCGATATAAGTCTTCATCGTATTCATCATTTCTATTTTGTTTTATTGTCAATCCCAGAGGGATTTGAAATTTATGGGAATCAGTAATTAAAATTACTCGTCATTTCATCCTAATCATATTAACTTTTGATAACGATTGTAGGTGTCAATATCTCAATATCATACCTGTACCTGCTTCTTTAAAAAGATGAACTTATGGATGTGATCATGAAAGTAAAAGTTCTGAAGTTAAGAAATAGAATTCGGACCGATTTGAATCACTCTTGAGATGCCATGTTATTCTTATTATCATGGTGATATTTTGGAACTTGATATTGATTATATCAGATTTACTATTATTGATAATTTAAATTATTTTCCAATTTGTGTTTTTTACTCATACTGCTAAATGTTTATTTTTTCGATTTCAGCATAATTTTCCGCAAAATTTCAGCTATTTAAGACCTTCCTAAGCCCGCATAAGTGTGTGTACGCGGTATACTTATAGTACAGGGGTATACCGATACGTGTTGAGCAATTTAAGACCCCTCCACCCCCCCCCCCCCCCCTTGTCCGCAACCTGAAAAATCTTTTGTGTTATCATTTTTTATGCTTTCATGCATGCTTTCATGACGATAAATCAACTTTATTTGAGTTTTGACTTTGTAATTGTTATTTTTTAGGCTCGCGCGGCGCGTACACACGACACAGTCACACTGCACCTTGACCTATGCGGGCTTAGAAAATAGGAATATTTGAGTAACTCAAATGTCGAGAATTTTGGCTAGTGTCCCATATAACTCCTGGCTCTTCATTATCTATGATAATGACGTCAGTCAGAAAAATATAGTTAAGCGCACCTAGCGCTTTAAGGACTAGGGTTAGGTCACGATTAGGGTCAGGATTTGTTAGGGTTAGGCTAGGATTATGTTAGGGTTTTGGTTAGGGTCATGGTTAGGTTTAGGATACAGAAAAATTAACCTTTAGGTCTGTGACGTCACTCAGCCAGAGTTATATGGGACACATACCAGAATTTTTATTTACTTCTAAATTCTAAAAATCGACATTTTCGAATGAAAAACTAATCTTGTCTGACGACGTCAGACCCATCATTTCAAATTGTATTTTATTTGATGTTTGAAATATGAAGTTCAACCAGATCCTAGTTTGTTGTTAAACGCGCGCCTTGCGACGCCCCTGGTTAGGGGAAGTTTGATTCAAACTTCCCCTAATCCCCTAACCAGGGGCGTCGCAAGGCGCGCGTTTAACTTAAACTAGGGATCTGGTTAGACTTTAGAGCAACTTCAAACATCAAATAAAATACAATTTGAAATGCAAATGATGGGTCAAACTTTGAAATATAAGGACGACTCTCCTAGTCTCAAGTCTGAGTCTCATGCGAGTCTTAGCGCGACTTGCTTTCTTAAACCCGCATAGGTGTGTGTTTGCGAAACACGTATATCCCTGTTTGGGTTGCGTGCTTCCTCCTAGGCCGAAGCGCGTACACACACCTATGTGGGCTTACTCTTATGAAGGTGTGCGTACGCCGCGCGAGCTTGTGTTGCTAATGCTAAACACGCGCGGCGCGTGTTTAGCAACACAAGCTCGCGCGCATCTCCCGTGGGGAAGCGCGCGGCGCATATGCACACTGACAGAGACACACCTTTGCGTAAGCCTGCCCCGACTCTGCGGATCGGGGCGCGCAGGGGCAAGGGGGCCAGGCAATGGACAACGCCTGGCAACCTTTGGTATGCGTCCCATAAGGGACACTAGCCCAACCTTTGCGGGCTTAGATGGTTAAAATTAACAATTAACAATTGTGTATTTGTAAAAATAGAATCAAAATGGACACGTATAACTATAAATAATTTTCAATATTGAATAATCATATGGAAATAATAAATATCACATCTCATTCTCATTTTCTTTTCCTAAACTTTTAGTCCCAGAAACAAAATATCATTGTCATGAAAATTAATAATACTTAAACCTTGTATTGAAGAGTAAAAATTTAATGTTTGAAAAGTTAAAAAAATCTATTTTTGACTCTGGAATAAAATCTGGAATTTATATATGAAGTGTATTTATAAATTCTTGTTTGTCTGTTGTTGGTTGTTCCCGTTTGCAGTCCCTTAATTTTCCTTACAGTTACTGTCATGATATTGATCGCAGTCATTCTTCTAAAAATATAAATAACGGAAGGATAAAGAGATTAGCTTTAAATTGTAGGCGAAAGTGTCTTACAGAGTAGCCCATATCACCAATGGCGCCATTGGTGCCACTAAATGGCACCAATGGATCTCCACCGGCACCAATGGTGATCGCAGAAATGGCACCAATGATGCACCCCATCTCCACTGGCACCATTGGCGATCACCATTGGTACAATTGGCAATCGCCATTGGATGCCAATGTTACCATTTAAATGGTGCCAATGGCGCCATTAAGAAGCGATACTAAAGTCGAGATCACCATTACAGGGTAGAAGCACCAATGGTGCCATTGGCGACAATGATGCCATTGGTGCTAATGGCACAATTGGTATCATTAAAATGGCACCAATGGTGCCATTGGCACCATTAACACCATTGGTGCCATTGACACCAATGGTAGCAATGGTGCCATTTTAATGGTACCATTGGCACCGTTGGTACCAATGGAACATTTGGCACCATTTGAATTATTGGTACCAATGGTGCCATTGGCGCCACTGGCACTATTTAAATTGCATAAATGGTGCCATTGGCTTTATTGCTACCATTGGCACCATTGGTGCCACTGGCACCATTTAAATTGCATCAATGGTGCCATTGGCGCCAATGGTAAAATAATTGCGATGAGAATAGCAATGATTCCAATGGCACCAATGGTGCCATTTAGATGGCACCATTGGTGCCATTTAGATGGTACCATTGGTGCTATTTAGATGGTACCATTGGTGCCATTTAGATGGCACCATTAGTGGGACATTGACCATTGACATTTGACGCCAATAATTCAAATTGTCAATGGTCCCACTAATGGTGCCATCTAAATGGCACCAATGGTGCCATTTAAATGGCACCATTGGTGCCATTGGAATCATTGCTATTCTCATCGCAATTATTTTACCATTGGTGCCATTTAAATGGTGCCAGTGCCGCCAATGGTACCAATGGTGCCAATGGTAGCAATAGAGCCAATGGCACCATTTATGCAATTTAAATGGTGCCAGTGGCGCCAATGGCACCATTGGTACCAATAATTTCAATGGCGCCAATGGTGCCAAATGTTCCATTGGTGCCAACGGTACCAATGGTACCATTAAAATGGCACCATTGCTACCATTGGTGTCAATGGCACCATTGGTGCCATTTTAATGGCACCATTGGCGCCATTGGTACCAATGGCATCATTGTCACCAATGGTACTATGGTGCCATTGGTGCTTCTACCCTGTAATGGTGATCTCGACTTTAGTATCGCTTCTTAATGGCGCCATTGGCACCATTTAAATGGTACCATTGGCATCCAATGGCGATCGCCAATGGTACCAATGGTGATCGCCAATGGTACCAATGGAGATAGGGTGCACCATTGGTGCCATTTCAGCAATCACCATTGGTACCAATTGAGATCCATTGGTGCCATTTAGTGGCGCCATTGGTGATATGTGCTACTCTGTATGACACTTTCGCCAAATTGTATTCGATTCGTCTCGACGAACTTATTATTTTAGTTTAATTTTGTTTGTTAAAATTGGATGAAAATTAGCCGAGTTATGGCCTTGGGAAGCGCGTGCAGCAAAGTTGCAGTTGGCCTATTGTGGACCTAAAGGTGGCCAGATTGGCCACATTTCTGGAGATATAAGCTTCAAACCTGTTTTGCCCATATTTAGGTCAAAAGTGATGGGCAAATTTTAAGTTAATCGGACCTTATTTGGCCATTTAAGCCCTTAAAAACCTTCAAAAATCCACAAAAATGGCCATATCTCGGAAACCGTTTTTCTTATAACTTCAGCTACGAACAATTTCGTTCCATAACAAATAGACCCGGATTTTTGATTTATGCCCTCAAAAAAATTGAGTCCGTAATTGTGCCAAAAATTTGCGCTAAGCTCTATGACTATCTCCTTCCATTAAAATTTCGATTTTTGGACCCAAATTTTGCTCCGAGGCTTCACATGGGTTATGTTGGACCAATGGAGTCGAGACCACTGCCAAAAATGTTGGTACACGTCAAGGCCATTTTAGCCAATTCCTACCTTAAATTCGTGATTTAGGTGGGAGGAAAGTACAATTACTTTTTATTCCAAATTCGTGTTATCCGAAATATAAAGGTTGAACCCAATGCAGTGAAACAGTCGGGGAACGGACTAGGTCGGGGGACTCTGAGACAAAATTCAATAAAACATCTCAACCTAGCCAAGTAGGGTTGGGACCATAGCTGCCGAACCTTAAGAATTCGTTCGGAGGGCACTTTTTGTTCCAAAAAGGAGAGCAAATCCCATAAAAAAGAGGGCAATTTCTTGTGTATTCCTTTCGGAAAAAAGTATGTCGACCTTTTTTTAGGTATATCTTCAGAATAAGTATATTTTCAAGATATGTATATTTTTTCAAAGCCCAAAAAGGAGGGCAAATTGTTCGAAAAGAGGGCAAAAAAGAGGGTTCGGAGGGCAAGTTCCAAAAAGGAAGGCAAAAAGAGGGAATGAGAGGGCGCCCTCCCAAAAAGAGGGCAATTCGGCAGCTATGGTTGGGATTCGGGTGATAATTCAATGATAACAAACTCATGGATCGTGTGTTATCGAAAATTGTCAAACTCGGCTGGCACCTCGTGTAATAATTTTCGATAACTCCCATTCGTTTAGTTAATCGCTCACTATATGCAAATTCAATACAATCACTTAAGCTGCTTAATTGTATTGAATTTGCATATAATGAGCGATTAACTAACGAATGGGAGCGTTTTAATGTGCTTAAGTTAAGCACTTAAATTTAAGTTAACGTTAATCTGTATTAATAACTTGTCTAAAGCGAAAGTTAGAGAAGTCTGGTATAAACCTATTACTGTGCCTCCAGAAGCACAACATGTTAATAATCATTAGGAAGATAAGGAGGCAGTAGAAGTAGTAGATTTGTCCGTTATTTAGGTTGTTGCAGATCCACTCTCCTCCCAGAATTGTTTGTGTAACAGAGAGCTCCGTTACATACTTCACTGTTAATATCAGGATCATCTGCAAGACAAGGTTAAGTCAGTGTTTAGCAATTCGAACTGCAGTTTTATGAGTGCAGCGCAACGAGTGAAAAGTGCAAACCGTGATATTACGTACGAGTGGCCGAAGGCCCGATATTACACACTCAAGTGTGTAATATCGCATTAAAACCGAGGCCAAAGGCTGATATTGCACACTCGATTGTGTAAATTTATCGCATTTAAAACCACTGTTTTTTCGTAGTGGTTTCATGGTTTGCACTTTTCACGAGTTACCATGGTGACCTTTATTTAACTGGCCCATAAGGACAAAACTGAATTTGAGATTTTTGTCCAAAGGGTCGGTTAAAATTAAACGCCAGTCAATCTAGGTCAAAGAAAACTTTTATGACGTATTATTCTGTGTTAAAATTCCCTTGAACGATAATTTAACAGACCATATGAAATGTATTATACGGTATGCTGAAAAATGAATTTGTCAAGTACAGGGAATAACACAAAATAATTCGGTCGCAGTGGGAAGTAAACTGAATTCTGCTGGACTCACCGCGATGACATTTCCCATGGCATTCACAAAGAAGTAGATTCCCATGGCAAAGCTTTTCATGTGAACTGGAGCCTCCCGGTACACAAACTCCATGCTTGCAATGATGGCAAATATCTGCCGAATATCAATATCAATGATTGTTGAGAAGTGTTAGTGAAGAAGCGAAGATTAAATTTAGAAATTTATGAATCTGAGGCATGCCGCACGGGCACAATGAATATATTCTATTGGGCAATGGCTTAGATGCCACGAGGGATGGAAATATTGAAGTGAAACTACGTTTTTTGGATGCGATAAGAAAATAGTCTTTGTCAAAGTTCTCTCGTTACCTCACTGAGAGAAATGAAGAATATTTGAGGCGTGAGACACCACAGCGACAGACCTGAGCAAGACCACAAATTAGATGGCAAAGAACGAAATCGGAATTACAATTTTTCGATATCCACTTGGGGGTTCATGGGGGTTTGATTTCGCCATCAAGAAATGGTAACATTTCAGGAAAGGCCCAAAAATCGTCAACAAAAAATGGAGTCAGGGAGTCTCATTGTCCCAGATGAGGTCTTGTCATCTTCACTAAAGGCAGCTCGGCAGAGCTGTTGAGGGAGTCCGCAAAGGGGATTCCGCGTAGGAGGCCTGAAATCCCGATTTGCTTCCGCATAAGGATTCCACATAAGGATTTCACATAAGCTGAGTCAGCGTTCCTCCAGAGTGCGCAGGGGTAGGAATTTCACAATCGCTCTCAGATTTCGCGACGACAATGATAGCCAAAAGTAGTCTTATTCGTCATAAAACGTATAACGATCTGTTTTCAAGTTGTCAGGCCAGGGAGTCTGGAAACGCCAGGCACTACGCACCTCTCACTGTGTAGGTGATGTAGTTGCTCATGCCCGAGTCCTCCTCGTGGAAATAGTGCACCTCGTTAGGGTTCCAAACGGGGCTCGTTTTTATCTTCTCCACCCAACCCACAACCTGAGATATAGTCGGCTTACCTTGTAGTTGTACGAGACATCGCCTGTATACAATGTGAGGCACTCACTAGCTAGTGACTCACTAGCTAGTGACTCACTAGCTAGTGACTTAGTGAGTCACTACGTTGTGACTCACTAGCTAGTGAGTCACTGGGTAGTGACTAAAAATAGCTAGTAACGGATTGTCCCGGATTGCGTGAGTGACTCACTTACACTATAGGTAGCGGCTGATTTCCACCTGAATAGGCAGGTTTTTAGTGTTGAAATTTATTGTCCGATTTATAGTTCTACTTTTTTACTAAATTCTAATGTGGGACAATAACTGATAAGTCTGGGGATGGGCATGTCTTCCAGTTTCATCAAATACCATTCATCTACTTACAACCGCAAAGAAGAGAGAAAGGCCAGTTAGAGCATAGCCAAGCTGCATCCTCGAGAAAATGTCCATCTTCTTACCCCTCCGTTTGAAGTGAGGGTAAATCACGTTGTTCAGCAACGGGACCTTCGGAAATTCGATTACTGGAATATGTTTGAATCTATCCGAAGATCAGACACTCACAACCATCATGAAGTCACACGCAAACTGATAACTGAGATACTGTATGCGTGTCACTTTGTGTTATTTGCAGCGATAACTGTGGTGTCTTGACCTTTTGAGGCGCGTCGTACGAATATTATGCATATGTGTGCAGATCGCTCGATACGGAGGGCTCGATAACCTTACATACTAAAGTCAGCGGCAATTAAAAATACACCCGGAATTAAATTGACGCGTCATCCGTCGCAACAATAGAGAAGACCTAGTTATTTAGCGCGGCTCAGCGCGGCCCATCAAATTATCGCGCGCTGTGATACGTAGAATGAACAAAACGCGCAATTTCAAAATTTCCGAAATTTGGATTTACGCCGCGCAGTAATGCATAGTGTTGATACAATTCATCGCCTGCGCAAGCATTCCAGAATTTAGCGCGGAAAACTTTCAAAAAGTTATGTTCAATAGTAGTGGTTAGTGCACTTTTTCTTCTCAATTTTGATTGGCCCATATTTTTCAGATTCCTGCGAATCACAGGCTGACGGCAATTTGGAGGGGTTCACTCTACTCCAGAATATGTGAAGATTGAGATAGGTACCTCAATCTGAGATAAGTACCTACCGTACCTTAATTTGTGAATTATCGTTATTGATGCTTTGATGAACAGCCACATAGCAAGCATTCTAGAAATATAAGACTTTAGATCTCAGGACACCTCATGCTCATCTCACTTACCCGACCCTTGCCTAACTCTGTAATCCCTATTCTCCTATTGACTTCTATCAAGCAGTTGCCTAACCAAGGAATTTTTGCTACTCAGTAACTCAGTAAATTGCATCAAAAACTCCGAATCCTGGTCTAACATCTAACTAGAAATCCAGTGGATCAATAAGTAGTACCAATGTCAAATGGACGAAAGGGATCCAATTGATTATGTCCAATGGTGTTCAATGAACGCAATGGATACATTGAACAAAAATGTAAAAATACCATCTACCAAAACATGTTTGGTCTTTTGGTGATTGTGTCCCTTGGGTCCCAATATCAGATGGATCCATTGAACATCCATTGGATCCAATGAGCATCAAAATGGCCCCAATTGATTCATTGGATCCATTGAACACCATTTGACATTTTTACCAATGGACATCATGTTGAATGGATGTCCTGTGGACATCAAATTCCATTGCTGATGCTCCATTGCAGGACATATTCATCGGACATGATGGTTCAGTCGATCTATATTGACCCTAAATTCACAACACTTGTGAACTTTTTTCCTACCTTTCTTGTGCTTCTCAAAGTTTCAGGTGAGGCTAAGCTTGCTCTGCCTCAGTGCCCCACCCCTAGCATACTTAGCTACGTGGCTGTTGACAAGAATTTGCTATTGCTGTTTTTATTTTGTGATTGATGCTTTTGATGAGTTGATGAATGAGCGAGTGCGTATGGGTAAGAGCTTAGGGATCGTTCACATATTACGTAATCAATTTTCCCCAATTTTAACCCCCCCCCCTCGTAATCAAGTTTACAGTAGTTGTAATTGTATTTGTTACAATAACATGTAACGTAATCATTTGAACCCTCCCTTGGTGACATGCAATATGTGAACGATATAAGAATAAACAGTGAGTGAATGATCGAGTCAAGTAACTGAGTAAAAATCAATCAGTCAGTGAGTTATAATGTGCTTCAGAATTGCCTGTCGGCTAATTTTATATTCCATTATGCTATCATAGTCGTTCAGTATTGATTAGTTATAAAGTTATAAGCCAGTATTGATTATAAGTTAGCCAGTTAATCATGTGCCTATATCAAAGTATCATATAAACAGTGAAGAGGCGAGTTTCTTGGTTAGAAAACTTGAGATTTAGCATAGGTGTGTTTATACAAGTATTACGGATCAACTCTCACTTCTTTCATGAATGTTATCTAAAATGTATAAATTAATGTGATATTAATCAATCTAAAATAATAATTTAAAGATGGAAAAGATGAACGTAAAATTAAAACAGGTTAAAAGTATCATAAAAACCGGTTATAAAAGAATTACAAAGTAGGTACAATACAAAATTACGTGAACCACACTCATAAACCCGACCAAACTAAGCAATGCAATGCACTGATATATACCATAATATTCTGATATATCATATGTCATAGAGTCATAGCTTCATATTTTCGTTGAGAGCCAGTGCACGATGAATCAAATTTAGTGATATTATAACGTGCTTGTACATCTGCTTGACGCATGTTATATTCTGCTCCAAGCACTACTTGTACGTGTGTATTTTCATCTACATAACACAGTGCTGAAGTGCTGCAATACATGTCCTCATGTCGGCCTTCCCCAGTTTCCAGTAAGAACATTAAAAGAGATATACGTTCCATGACAATTTCAAGAAACGCAGGTACAGGAACATCGCTGGGCGCAAAAAATGTATTTTAGCACTTCAATGTAATATCAAAACGTAACAAGAATTGCGCCTGCACCGACACAATTATTGTTGTTCCCGTAGGCCGTATACAGGCGCTTAATTTCCCTCCCCTGCGGTGCTGGATGTAACCTTAGCATCATAATAAGATAAAACAAAACGCAGTCGTTATTGAGTAATACGAGTATAAATATTGTTCCGATGCGCGTGCTGCGCGCGACCACCGAGAACACGAATTGGCACGTGCCATTTCTTCTAAAATTCTTGCGCGCGCGTTCGTTGTTGTACTCAGTTCGTTGTAGATTTCGCGCCATTTTGTTGAATTGGTTTACATTTCGCATCAAATCGTGTCACCGTTTATTCACGCAATGTATTTCTTGAATGTTTATACTAAGTTGATATCACTTTTTATCTGATTTTCAAATTTCGTGCTTTTGTTTTCTGTTTCAATGCTGTCTCTTGTTCCAAAAAGCAATATTCGTCTTTCACAGCGAAAAGTATTTCTCAGACTTAGTCGAATCCAGCAGAAAATCTAATAGTTATGCAGTTTGATACTTAACCTAGTACAAAACCGAAGCCTTTTCCTCCAATCCACCGCCCAACTCACACCTACGATTTTAACTTTTTAAGATACGAATTCTTCAACAGCCTCATTAAATTTAGAACTTATTCATAGTTTAGGAGTTCGAGCATGCGGCACGGATCAACCTATAAGATTTATACTTTTGACAACTGACGGCTCCATGAATCAAGAAATTCGTTATTTTGAAGATTTATATGATATGGGGACGGAGGGACGGACGGAGGGACATTTTCGCGACTGATATTATAAAGGAGCAATCCGGGCACTTTCCAGAAATTACAGTAGTTGTATTGCAAACCTGGACCTGATATACACATATCCTATTTCTCACCTTCCAAAACCACGATCTCTGCCAACCCTCTCATTTGCCTTTTTGTATTCACAAAAAGGCCAATGGGGAGGGAAAAAATTTCGAAGGGACACGGAAGAGGTTCTCCAAGGCATCAATGACTTTAATCGGTACCTATCTGCACAATTATTTCCAATTGTTAGCGTAGATTTAAAGACATATTTTTTACAGATTTTGGCATTTGTTGTCTGTTCCTTGACTTGAGCTTGTTTTGTTGGCTGACAAAGTGATATAGCGAGACTCCAGAGGGCCAAAGTGCATCCAAAATATTTCACGATACTGAGTGTGACCAGTACTTTTGACATGTATACATTGTGCGTTGAATGTACATGTTTATGAAAATATTTGACATCGTCCGTTTGTTCGGTTAATATTTGCGTTGCAATGTCAACCGTAGTGTTATTATAGCTAAGTCAGACTTGAGAGATGGTCCCATCAGAAGTTGATCGTTGATGGTCAAAATCAAAATGTGTCGGATGGCAAAAGGAACCTACATAAAGCCCTATTTTAAGAACGCTTGACAGCAAGCTTCATTAGAACTAGGCGGGAAGTGGTTGAATGGCATGATCGAAATACCTTTACTACGTCAATATAACAATACGCTTCAACATTAATGAGAAATATCTCAGTAGCAGCCTCAATAATATCGTTATCATTGTTCAGGAAGATAATTTTGCTCAATGGCGGGTGTAACCCTTGCTAACCCCGCCGGTTCTAATTCAATCTGAATGTAACCCTTGCTAACCCTTCCATTTCCAGGGTGGGATGTGAAGAGTGGCACGGGAGAGGTACTGCAACTCAAAGTCTCTTCCTCCAACACCCCTGATAAAACCCAGCAAGATGATGTTCAGGAAGACTTCACTTCTACCAATAACAGGAGAAAGAGATCTACTCGTATGTTAATATTTTACACTCATAATTTCGTTTAGGAGCCCTTTTTATTTGAAGACCTAAAGGTTATATCACAAACAATAAGTCTTGGTTTTCTTCTTCCTTTAGTGAACCTGGTCTTCTGCTACCCGGTTCACAAACATCACTCCCTCAAGGCCCACAGAAAGCTACCCCTCACTTTAACCCATCTCAGAAAGCTACCACTCACTTTTTATCCCATATTTCCCCCACAGAAAGCTACCCCTTCACTTTAACCCACATTTCCCCCACAGTAAGCTACCCCTCACTTAACCCCCCCCCCCCACAGAAAAGTACCACGAGGTTGAGTTTGTGGTGGAAGTACCCCTCACTTTAACCCCCCACAGAAAGTTACCCCTCACTTTAACCCCCCCCCCCCACAGAAAGCTACCCCTCACTTAACCCCCACAGAAAGCTACCACGAGGTTGAGTTCGTGGTGGAAGTACGGGATAGTCCGGTAGACAGGTCCTCACAGAAGTCAGCTCGAGCTAACGTTACCGTAGCTGTGGAGTCTGCCATCATAGGACCTGATAATAGTCAGGTACGAACAGTTTCGCTAAATGTTTGAGTATCACTTGTTTTCTGAATCTTATTTGCTCGATTTATAATAACGGATTTTGGTAGCGATTATTGTGCAGATCGAATCCTTGATTCTCGATTTTAGCAATGATCCCATTGCTCTACTTTCCCAAACTGAATTCTGATTCAAAATTCTAACTGTACCAAAAACTCTAAAAGATCAAAGTAAACACTGATCATTTTAACTGACTAACGGAACTATGTCGGTCTTATCCTTGATTTGAGTCCTTGACCTCAGGCTATTAAGACGAAATTCTTTTGTCAACTCATACTCATACCGACTTTTCAAGTTAATCTAGAGTTTTAGCGGTATTAACCGTTCAACTCTGCTCATTATCGAAACTCTTGATCCTTCTCTGCCGCGGCATAACGCTTCAAAGAGCTCCTCATGTCATTATCATGATCATGCTTAATAAACGTGATCTGAGATTTCATGTCTTTTAAACGGGATAACACCGAGGTTATGAGTTCATTAATCGAATGAGTAGACAGCTCCTCTAGTCCTTTAGTCCTTTACAAATTATAGGCCACGGAAAATAACCTCACCATCATGGATTAAAATGGTGGATTTTATTGGACCGAATTGCTCGATTGGTTGCGCCGTGCATGTTCATACGGGCATATTCTGAGTGTCTTTGTGTCTTTGATAATTTATTATTAGAATGTTTGCCTTATTAGCTACCTAGCAATTCAAATTATTTGGATGTGAGTATGTGTATTCCATAATATGGTATCTTATTATGCTTTGGCTAACGATTAATGAATGTTAATTGACGTTAAATAGCATATTTTACATCCAACAACTGAATATAATATGTTAGTCACATCTGTAAAGTGGTCATCAGAAGTATAGAACTGTTTTAAAGTGGAAATTCGGTGGAAATTTGCGCTTCTCACGGAGTCATTGAGTCAATTTCTAAATTCCATGCGAACCCAATTGCACATGTCTTATCACCAAAACACGAATCTCTTCACCTGTAAACGGAATTTCTGTAACTTATTTGTATAACGTCATCTTGTGTTATTAGGATGGTGCCCAGTCAATGGTGCTCTATTTTACTTCGTGGAATTGCCTTTGTTTGGGTTTGAGTATTTTAACATCTTAGCATCTAGCACGCTGTGGAAATGTTATTTCCTTCTGGCTCTTTCCAGAATAGTCCAGTTCAATGATTCCTAAGTCTCCAGATTCACACGTGCGAAAGATAAATAGCCTGGATATTCGGCAAGTAATTTGAAATCCAGCCAATTGTTATTGGCTGGAAACGGTGATAATTCCTCTCGGGTGTTTTCTCAAATTTATATAATTCATCAATAATAATTGTGAAACACTTCAGCTCGCACCATGCACGTTCACCTACTTGAATTACATGTGACGAAATATATTATCATCTTAATTTCGGTAACCAGACTTATTAATATTCTTGCTGTTCCGTGACACTTACGATTGAATAATAATTTGAGCAATATAATTTGATACTTCGAATGTTAACGGAACGGTGTATTGAGTGCACTGACGGTACGTGGCACGTTTTCTGTTCTAACTAATCGTCGCATATTATAAAGGATTAAGAAACGCTACCTATTTAGGCACGTCTCACTTGAAAACAAAGGTCTGAATTATCATGATTGATGCCCCAATCCCATGATGGAATCAAATTTTACTGAATGTATTCACCCCCACCCCATCTTCCCTCTTCAGACCGCTTTAGACGCTCTGATTGGATTTAGATCCACATTTCCACAAGAACTCACCCCCTTCCCACTTCAGACGATCTGACCAGATTTAGATCCACTTTTTAACAAGAACTCACCCCCTTCCCTCTTCAGACGATCCTGATCGGAGGAGTAGCAGGGGGAGTATTCCTCTTCCTTATCATCCTCCTCCTCATGATTATCCTTGTCTACCGGAAGAGGAAAGCTTCCTCCGGCTCCAAGGAACTCGTGTACGTCAACCCCACCACTGTCAAGGACAAAGATGGACGGGTAAGAGACATTTGGTGTTTACTTTTTCGGTCGTATGAAAGTATACCAATGACCCCCTGCTGACCCCCTACTGACCCCCAGCTGACCCCCTACTGACCCCCTGCTGACCCCCTACTGACCCCCTACTGACCCCCTGGTGAACCCCTACTGACCCCTGGTGACCCCCTGGTGAACCCATACTGACCCCCCTACTGACCCCCCCTGCTGACCCCTTTGACCCCCCCTGGTGACCCCCTACTGAACCCCTGGTGAACCCTGGTGACCCCCTGGTGACCCCTGGTGAACCCCTTACTGACCCCTACCGACCACTTCCTGATCATAATTCTAACATATATCATGAATGTTTTAAAGCATTTAAAATAGCACTCAGCCTTATAATGACGCTTTATTGGTCAATTGCCACTGATCAAGGCACCCTAAACGCACGCTCAAAACATAAACGAGTCAGTCAAATAAGTCAGACAGTCACGTTAGTCAAGTTATTCAAGTCATTCAAGTCAGTCTGTCAGTCAGGTCAGGTCGGTCCGGTTGGTCAAGTTGGTCAAGTTAGTCAAGCCAAATTAGTCAAGCCACTCAAGGCAAGTTACTTTGATCAAGTCATGTCATGTCATGTCAGTCATGTCAGTCATGTCAGTCATGTCAGTCATGTCAGTCATGTCAGTCATGTCAGTCATGTCAGTCATGTCAGTCATGTCAGTCATGTCAGTCATGTCAGTCATGTCAGTCATGTCAGTCATGTCAGTCATGTCAGTCATGTCAGTCATGTCAGTCATGTCAGTCATGTCAGTCATGTCAGTCATGTCAGTCATGTCAGTCATGTCAGTCATGTCAGTCATGTCAGTCATGTCAGTCATGTCAGTCATGTCAGTCATGTCAGTCATGTCAGTCATATCAGTCATGTCAGTCATGTCAGTCATGTCAGTCATGTCAGTCATGTCAGTCATGTCAGTCATGTCAGTCATGTCAGTCATGTCAGTCATGTCAGTCATGTCAGTCATGTCAGTCATGACAGTCATGTCAGTCATGTCAGTCATGTCAGTCATGTCAGTCATGTCAGTCATGTCAGTCATGTCAGTCATGTCAGCCATACGGTTAAGTCAGACAAGTCAATCATATCGGTCGGGTCAGTCCTGGCCCTGTCGTTCAAGACAGTCAAAAGGTCAAGTAAGTCAATTCATTCAAGTTATTCAAGTATGTCAACTGAGTCAAGTTAAGCTACTCATCCATTGGAGGACCCCCTCTACTGACTTTCATGACTTCTGCTGACCCCTTACTGACCTCTAGACTTGACCTGACTTACTGACCCACCACTGAACCCCTGCTGGCCCCCTGTTAAGCAGTAAGAGACAGTTAGCTTACATTTATCAACTGAAATATTATAATAAAGAATATCATTAATCTTATTAGAAGATAATATACTGTCCTGACTTATTTGACTGACTTGAATAACAGAATAACATAACGAACATGAAAAATATGTTTATGTTTTGAGCGTGCGTTTAGGGTGCCTTGATCGAGTGGCAATTGACCAATAAAGCGTCATTATAAGGCTGAGTGCTATTTTAAATGCTTTTAAAACATTCATGATATATGTTAGAATTATGATCAGGAAGTGGTCAGTAGGGGGTCAGTAGGGGTTCACCAGGGGTTCACCAGGGGGTCAGAAGGGGGTCAGTAGGGGGTCAGCAGGGGGTCAGTAGGGGGTCAGGGTTCACCAGGGGTCACCAGGGGGTCAGTAGGGGTTCACCAGGGGGTCAGTAGGGGGTCAGCAGGGGGTCAGCAGGGGGTCAGTAGGGGGTCAGCAGGGGGTCAGCAGGGGGTCATTGGTATACTTTCATACGACCACTTTTTCTTCATGGCTACTTAGTTAGTTTATTTTTCCTGGGAGGACTTTATGCAAGAGAGATTTTTCGAGTTTTGCGCGATTCATCTTCATGTACCACAGAGTTCAAGATGAATGTATCTACGGGTGTATGAATTGTCTACTAACAACCTTTTTATAAGTTTAAATATCAACTTGCAACCATTATGAATTGTAAATATTCAAATATCCTTGTAGATATTCAAGGATATGCGGATAAGTAACATTGTTTTCAGTGCATGTAACCTCAGCACGCGTTGGTAGCCATAGAAATAACTCCAGATTTTTAAAAATAAGATTAAAAAAACTCACATTAGCACACGCTTACCTCAACGAAAGCTTTACAAATTACTTACCCCAGCACCCAAGGACCAGCAAGGAACATCATAAGATATTATGCGAAGCCTTTCTGATGACATGTAAATCTTTGCCACTCTAAATTCTGTTTTCCAATCTTCCAATCGATCTTATGAGACTCGATTCACACATTAAAGATTCAGAACGTTGCATTGAAACATAATTCTGGACTTGTTAAAATCTAGTTACCTTACTATGGCTTGAAAAAAATGTTACCATGGTTACTGTACCAGGGCAGTCCTCAGTGCCGAGCAAAGCGTGTCCGAAATTCTTGTATCCGAACCTTTTTTAGAAGCTTTATATCTTTCTAGAGACTGGCGACAAAATACCTACTATCAGAAAATAGCGCACTGCGAGATTTGCACCTATTCTAAGTGTGTCCCTCAGACCCCACATGACCTATGTCTAGTAGTCAACTTTATCACATACAGCTGCCCCAATAAAACTGATAGCATCATGTGAGATTAGGAACCGGAGAAAACATGCCGGTTTGAACATTATTCTATTACATATTATTGGCACTCATGACCCCACTTCATAGAAATACTGGCGCCTTTTTTCTTCCCCTCCAAACTGCAGGTGTTTAGTATTTGGAATTAAAAATCACTTAGTGAATAATATTATACATCCGATAAATCATAATTTTTTAGCATAATTGCACATCAGACCCCATATTTACATCAGACTGCACACCTTTTAAAATAGTTGCTACATTTTCTTTTATTTCCCATCTAAAAAAAGATGGTATGGAGATTCTAAGACTGAATATTATTGAGCTTGAATTTTGAAAAAAATGAAATCAGAAGTTATTACTTTATTAGTTATTACAAATCTTTTCTTGTCCCTCTATTTTTGGGATAATCAAACAGAAATGAGAAACTCAATATGTGGCTGTGTTATGCAAATAACTTTTGAAGAAGAATCCAATAAATTTATTTTTCATTTCTGTGCTCCAACTGAATACTGTGACTAAGCGGTTACATGTCGAAGTGGTGACCGTATACCGCAACTTACATGGTCGAGGCGACAGCCGAGACTGTGTAAGGTGGATAATGGACGAGGCGTGCCGAGTTCATTATCGTAGGTATACGGTCACAGCTGAGATCATGGAACCGGGATTATACCCTGACCGGAAATAGCTGGGCCTACTATTCTCTGACCAAACAACAGAGTTAATGGGTGCTTGCTGCTCCAACTAATGCCATAAAGCTAGATTAATGTTCTATTGAATTGAATTTTGAGAGCTATTGAGCTTATTTCCTATTGGTGCGATGTCTACCAAGACGAAGGTTCAAGGTGGCACACGCTAAATTCTCTCGGCATGGGAATACATGAGATCAATAACATAATTCCCATCGGTCGAGCAAATCGGATTTTAGAGCCAGGGAATTATTTCTCCAGAATTTGCAATAATTTATTGCTTTCTTCCTCCTCCTCTTCTTCTTCCTCCTCCTCCTCTTCCCCCTCCCCTCCTCCTCCTCTTCCTCCTCCTCGACCAATTGATACAGAGCCAGAACACCACTTCATCAGCACAATTAACACAAACCAGCGCTATTTAATAGTTCGTTAGTGGTCTTCGGATCCCAGGATAAACGTTAATATCACGGTTATAATTCTATCAGTTCTACGAATTCATGGAATAACACTTTTGCCTATATTCCAGTTCTGTAAATAAGTTAATACCCTAACTTCCTACGTTATTTAGATTATGGGTGATAAGGTACTCCCCCCACAGTGGAAATGACGGTGGAAATAACGAAATAACAGTGGTATTTTTAAACACATTTCACTTTTAGGTTTCACTTTGAGCATTTAGTCTATGAGCATTTGGTCTCGGTCTATGGTCTCGGTCTATGGTCTCGGTCTATGGTCTCGGTCTATGGTCTCGGTCTATGGTCTCGGTCTATGGTCTCGGTCTATGGTCTCGGTCTATGGTCTCGGTCTATGGTCTCGGTCTATGGTCTCGGTCTATGGTCTCGGTCTATGGTCTCGGTCTATGGTCTCGGTCTATGGTCTCGGTCTATGGTCTCGGCCCATGGTCTCGGTCTATGCTGGTCTCGGTCTATGGTCTCGGTCTATGGTCTCGGTCTATGGTCTCGGTCTATGGTCTCGGTCTATGGTCTCGGTCTATGGTCTCGGTCTATGGTCTCGGTCTATGGTCTCGGTCTATGGTCTCGGTCTATGGTCTCGGTCTATGGTCTCGGTCTATGGTCTCGGTCTATGGTCTCGGTCTATAGTCTCGGTCTATGGTCTCGGTCTATGGTCTCGGTCTATGGTCTCGGTCTATGGTCTCGGTCTATGGTCTCGGTCTATGGTCTCGGTCTATGGTCTCGGTCTATGGTCTCGGTCTATGGTCTCGGTCTATGGTCTCGGTCTCGGTCTATGGTCTCGGTCTATGAGCATTTGGTCTCGGTAATCTGCTGATGTACATATATGGCACCCCAGGCCAGGTGTGCCCAATATTTGCCACAGGTATGTCTTGTGCCCGATGTGTGTCCAGGTTGTGCCCCATGCCCCAGGTGTGTATCGGCAGATTACAGAGTTACCCAACATTTTCAAAACCAGCCAGAAGCACACAGAGCCACTTTCATCATAAACTCTGTTTTTCTTGGACAAATAATAACTATAATATTAACATAACAACTATAATATTACCTGGAGGAAAAATTGAGTTTCAGTACTTTGAATGTTTAATCATGTTTACAGGACAGCTCCAAACTTGGGTGGTCTTTTATCATCGACAACACATTTAGTGATTGGTAATGGCCCAGGTGCAACCACCCCATGTGGTTCAAGTAGGTGTCAGTCATGTCCCTTGACGCTTACTGTGTGCATGGGACTACACGGCCCCCTTAGGGGGCCAGGCCCCCTAGTTTTCGAAAGGCCACCTCTGGAAAAATCTTAGGGGGGCTTGGCCCTACCTAGGATTTTTTCAAAAATTTGAACATAGAAAGGAAGTGAAAATATAGTTCATTTAGACAGAAATTTTCCTGAAATTCACCTTTTTAGAGTTGAATCAATGAATAAAATATGATTTTAGTCGTATTTTTATGCAAAATTGTGAAAAGTAGGGCTATGGAAAATGAAAATTTGCTTCGTAAATTTTGGCCCCCCGTAGTTTTCAAAAGCCCCTAGAAAAAATCTAGGGGGGCCTTTAAGCTCGAAAAAGTGTGTAATGGCATGACTGTGTGGAACATCGCCAGTCTCCTCTGGGTTTTAAAAAGTCTCATAAATTTCCATAGTATACACTATACACGGTATCTCATAATATCAGTACGTCGCTAGTTGCTGTTTAGTTTGGGCAATCAAGTATCAAGAAAGGTATAATAATCGCCATAAAAAGAGGCATAAAAGTACTGCAATTAATCAAAATGTGGCATAAGTAGTACTTGTTGTAGAGCATGTTGTTCACACTTCACAGCCGCCCCATAATCGCCACAGCATTGATTGAAAGTACATCATATGCCAAATACTGGACCTCAGTCATTAAACAGTCCGAGCCTCTTCGAACGTACATGTAAATACATTATACACGTCGTAGAAAAGCCACATTCACTTCAAATACATTTTCCATCGTGTCTACAATTATTTTCAGTGTTGTTCTGAGCGGCGCAGATTATGTACATCCCTCACGAATGATAAGTGGTTGAGTGACAGGTGACGTCAACATCCTGACTCTCATTTTATATACACAAACTGCCACACCCATGCTGCTCTGACGACAGCTAACCACGTTAAAGCAGCAATTAAGTGATTAGAGCAAGGGTAAATGCTGCTTGCTGCTAGATTAGCTCGGACGAGCTTCCTGTGTGTGGACGCATCGCACTTTCTAGACTTTCCGTAGTCTACTCAATATTATGAGGTGCAATTAGCAGCAATATTATACTGTGAGATTAGCAGCTCACTATTCAACAAAGTACAGTCTCACCCAACCAGCCCCCTTACTCGCACGATTAGAGTACTTACGAGAGTACGATTCATTAAACCGTGAAGGTGTTGTTTTGTGAAATGGTAGGGTATTTCGCACAGCCATGTTTCGAGTAAATTCTCTACTTGAAGTCACTCTGTGTGGGGTTATTTAACCCGCACATTACTGAGCTGGTTACACCACAAGGTGTTAAAACTACCACATTGAACACACACACACACACACACACACACACACACACACACACACACACACACACACACACACACACACACACACACACACACACACACACACACACACACACACACACACACACACACACACACACACATCACACAGGGCAGCAACCAACACACACAGGGCAGCAACAGGAAACAGGAATATACACTTGTGGTGGATTGTGAGATCACATATCGAACTGTGATATCAAATTAGTTATGATTGAGAGATAACAAATACTCAAGTAACGAAAAGACATGTGTTGCTACTGTGAGATGGTATAATATCATCAATATCAAGCTTCATTCTAACTTTTATTATCATGTACTATGAACTTAGGTAAGTAATGACTAAATGGTTTAGCTTCTGAGCATCAATACTTTCATTGATTCTAGTACAAAAGTAACTATACACTATACAGTATACACGTATAATCGTGTTGTGCACAGAAACTTTCATCTTATATTTGATTGGATTGTTACAGTAGAGCAGTAGGTACAAGAAAAGCTGTTACTTTCTTGAAGGCAATCCAATGTGAAATCTTTGTGTTACACTCAGTAGCCATACCTATCAAACAATGGGATTTTTTTACTTCTTATCTATTACCAGCAAAAGGGCTGAAGTATCTTATACTATGGTAACCATAGGAACAAATAAGTAAATAACTCACTCGTAAACAATTGTTATATTTGATATTTTGTTAAGTAACATGTGTCATAAGTAGCTGAGATAAAACATCCGTAATGGATTTATGGCTGAGGAGATTAAGGTATGCTGTGATCATAACTTGAAACTTTATTAATACACAATCCATGTAATGTGTTTATGGTATTATTACTTAATTATAAACATAGATACATAGAGCCAAAGCACAATATGCATATCCTGATATTATGGCAGCAATCAAAAGGATACAAAGAAGAGGATGACTTGATGGTGATGCAGAGCTCCACACAGTCCAAGGAAGGAGAAGAGAAACAGGAGTACTCCAGCACCGATCAGTGATCCGATGAGACTGTAGGAGGTGAAGAAGTTCATGCCATATGAAAATGCAGGAACAGCTATCAGAATCAGTGCTATCAGCTGTGGGAAAGTTTAAAAAATTAGACATAATATAATTGATATAAATCAATTATTTGGCCTCAACTCCAGTTATTCCACTGATTGTAATATTCTAATGTTGGGTTACAAATCTAGTTAAAGAAGATAGGTATTCAATAACAATTATCAAGTTATAACTTCTGATCAGTAAATGCTATAAGATAATAAAGCAAGTAATGAAGGTAAATCATTGTGTCTCAGAATTAGCTTTCTTGTATAGTTACATGAATTTTATGAGTCTTACCATGTAGAGAATGTTGAGGAGAACCAAACTGCTCTTAAGCTTGCCAAATGAGCAGCAACCCATTATGAAATAGAGAGATAGCTAGAAAATATGAGGTATCAAGGCTAATGAATTGAATAATGCAATACTTTCAAAAATGAAATAATATATTGTATTAATATCAATTGAGTTTCAATTGTATCTCATTCACTTGATAACATGGAGTATTTATATCAACCCTTATGATCTAGGCATAGGTAACATACAACAAGAACAGTTTTCAATTGATCCTCTTTTGACAAATCATATAGGCGACTTTAATGTGGTTTCATCATTCCCTGTCCATCAAATGGATGGATCAAATAGAAAACCCACACCATGCACTTTTACATTGACCTCCACGAAAAATGGCAAGCGTGAGCAATTGTGTGCGATGATCATTTGATCAGTTCTTTTGATTGACAGCAACAATAGAGGTGCCTTAGCAACATATGTAATTTCAGCAACCTCCACTTTGATTGCACTGCATTCTCAGAAAATTTGAATAGGTTAAGTGGTAGATTGTTTATTAATCTCCATATTCAATAAATACTCACAAAAATACAACAAACAGGAAGCTACAGCATACGGCCTGTGTAATGCTAGACAAACTAACAGTAGGTAATAAGATCTCTGTCATTATATCATAATATGCATATTTCATAAAGTAAAGTATCTATGTAACTATAACAGTATTTTCCAATATATTTGATCGGATATATTAAGTAAACTTACGCTTCAAATCAGAGTAGCTAGTAGTAGTCCTAGCATTGCAGCATTCGTTTTACCCAATTAGACGAGAAAAGCAAGTCAAAAACAAATGGTTCAACAAAAATCTTTCACGCTCTGCTTTCTAAGGCTCCCTTGTTGAACACGAGAGCATCAGTTATGGCATATTGGACGAGTTATCAACCAAATATACCGTTGCTGTGCACAGCTGGTTAAAGCTTTTTTGTCTACCCATATTTGGTGTGGCTAATCAGGCTTTCCAAAAATTGGTCATATAATCTTGCTGTCTAAGGACATTAGCAAGCTAAGGGCCAACGTTGACCAATTTTAAGGTATTAGGAATGACCATAAACGAGCTACAAAACAAGGTTAACCAGCCCCTGTACAAACTACATGAATAAAAAAGCACTTTTTACAGCTTTAAGAGAATGTGGTCCATGGCCAGTTGGTTACCCAATCAGTCTTGAAAAAAGAAGGAAAAGATAGTGGCATTGCACCCACAGAAGAAAGAGTAGAGAGGTATTTAGAGTATTAGATGCATTTCATCCCTTGTGCTGTAAAAATTATGACTGAATTGGATTGATGATGATGGATTGAATTGGATTGAATTGAAATACAATCAAACTAAAATTTTCAATCAAACTAAAATTTTATTATTTTCGACAAAATCAATTTATATTTTATATCCCACCCACCATTCATAGATTACACCTAGTTTACAAGTTCATAATTGTGTCAGACTCATGGATGGAGTATAGATCAGGTTTTTGACATTTGTACACAAAGTTTAATTTCCATGTCACAGCCCGATCAATATCAGTTGCATGGAGACATGTGTCGAAGGTCACCCACTGTTTGGTACTTGGAGGGCAACCTTTGTCACATCTCCACCAAACCAACAGCAAAATGGCCGTGATTGTTTTGATAAAGAAGATTATAATTGTAATGGAAAAATCTTTAATCAAGTTTTAAAGATCCCTCTGTGATCTCCAAAGCCCTGGACTAGACCAAGTATCATCTCCAGACAAGACAGCAGTTCACATAATATTAGAGAACTGCCCTGCATTCTCAATCCAGAGAACCCAATACTTTCAGGATATCAAAATCGATTGAAATGAATTGAATAAAACTTTTACAGCATTATAATACTGAGCAATATTTTGCAGATAATATAGGTATAAGGATGCTCCTGTACTGTGCTAAGGAAAAAAAACCGTCAGATCAACAATATCAACAATATCTATATCAAAAAGTTTCCTAAACACAAAAGGAAGTGAATAACATAGTTTTAGTTAAAAACCCAGGCTTGTTAAACACATATATCCCTGTTTAGGTTCAGGGGTCGTATGAAAGTATACCAATGACCCCCTGCTGACCCCCTACTGACCCCCAGCTGACCCCCTACTGACCCCCTGCTGACCCCCTACTGACCCCCTACTGACCCCCTGGTGAACCCCTACTGACCCCCTGGTGACCCCTGGTGAACCCCTACTGACCCCCTACTGACCCCCTGCTGACCCCTGCTGACCCCCTACTGACCCCTGGTGACCCCCTGGTGACCCCCTGGTGAACCCCTACTGACCCCCTACTGACCACTTCCTGATCATAATTCTAACATATATCATGAATGTTTTAAAAGCATTTAAAATAGCACTCAGCCTTATAATGACGCTTTATTGGTCAATTGCCACTCGATCAAGGCACCCTAAACGCACGCTCAAAACATAAACGAGTCAGTTATATTTTTCATGTTCGTTATGTTATTCTGTTATTCAAGTCAGTCAAATAAGTCAGGACAGTCACGTTAGTCAAGTTATTCAAGTCATTCAAGTCAGTTCTGTCAGTCAGGTCAGTCAGGTCGGTCAAGTTGGTCAAGTTGGTCAAGTTAGTCAAGCCAAATTAGTCAAGCCACTCAAGTCAAGTTACTTTGATCAAGTCATGTCATGTCAGTCATGTCAGTCATGCCAGTCATGTCAGTCATGACAGTCATGTCAGTCATGTCAGTCATGTCAGTCATGTCAGTCATGTCAGTCATGTCAGTCATGTCAGTCATGTCAGTCATCAGTCATGTCAGTCATGTCAGTCATGTCAGTCATGTCAGTCATGTCAGTCATGTCAGTCATGTCAGTCATGTCAGTCATGTCAGTCATGTCAGTCATGTCAGTCATGTCAGTCATGTCAGTCATGTCAGTCATGTCAGTCATGACAGTCATGTTAGTCATGACCCGACCGATATGATTGACTTGTCTGACTTTACCGTATGGCTGACCTGACTGACTTGAATAACTTAATCGAACTAACTTCACTTGACTGACTTGACCTGACTAACCTGATCGACCTGACCGACCAGACTTACCTGAACGACATGACTGCTTTCGGACTGATTGCCCTGCTAAAGCAGGGCTCGGTTTGCAAAGCAGGGCAAAAAGCAGGGCAAAGCAGGGCACCCTGCGAAAGAAGGGCAAATTGGCAACTATGGTTGGAACCAATGTAACTAAACCTCACGCAGTCCGAAACAACGTTATTCTAACTTGGAATTACTAGAATTGACTAGGCTTTCCAGTCCGATAATCGAAACCGATAATTATCTCCGATAATTCTTCAAAATAAATTATCGGTTTATCTAGATAAAAATTATTTTTATCTAGATAAAATAGCAAAAAAACTGGCGTTGAAAAGTGCTTGTAAAACTGGACTGGTTTCAACTTTCACCAGTCTGAAGGATCACTGCCACCAGTGAAGCATGTCACTGGTACCTTTCTGACCAATCACCAAAACCAGTTTGACATATCACAGACACCTATTTGATGTATAGTTGAAACTATCCTGATGTATCTCTGACACTTGTTTAATGGATAACTGATACCGACACAAATCTGGCACCAGTTACACTATTCTGTCGTGTCACAGACACACATCAGATATTTAACATTGGCCAGACGTATTACAGACACTTAAAATCTGCTATAGATGACTGAAACCAGTCTGCAGTATCACTGACACCAGTCTGCCGTATCACTGACATCAGTCCGCCGTATCACTGACACCAGTGTGCCGTATTACTGACACCAGTCTGCCTTATCACTGACACCAGTCTGCCGTATCACTGACACCAGTCTGACTTATCGCTGACACCAGTCTGCCGTATCACTGACACCAGTCTGCCTTATCACTGACACCAGTCTGCCGTATCACTGACACCAGTCTGACTTATCACTGACACCAGTCTGCCGTATCAATGACATCAGTCTGGCAGTGTGACTTATAACTGACACCAGTCTGTCGTATCACTGTCACCAGTCTGACTTATCACTGACTGCTGACACCAGTCTACAGTATAACTGACACCAGTCTGCCGTATCACTGACACCAGTCTGCTGTGTCACTGACACCAGCCTGCCGTATCACTGACACCTGTCTGCCGTATCACAGACACCAGTCTGACTTATCACTGATACCAGTCTGCCGTATTTTTTTTTTTCAAAATTTCAATTAAATAGAATTATCTTACAATATCATCTGGGATAATATCTGATAAAATATTATAAAATAACCCCCATAATTGAGGCTAAACCTGCAACACAGTATGAAACCGTAATAAGAGCAGGGCCTGACAAACCAACAATCAAAAATATGATATGTTAATAAATAATAATATCGGTTAATTCATAACTTAGGCTCATACTGTGTGGTAGGCAAAGACTAAAAGCAAAAGTTCAAAATATAATTTGTCCAATTATAACCTTTATAATTAATTTAAATATTAATAAGTTAATGAATTAGAATTTAGAATTAAAAAAATAGAATTATTCAATTTAATAAACATTGATTGAAACAGTAAATGCTCATGATTTTGGCTTTCATCACTTCATATCAATGACACCAGTCTGGCAGTGTGACTTATCACTGGAACCAGTCTGCCGTATCACGGACACCAGTCTGCCGTATCACTGACACCTGTCTGCCGTATCACTGACACCTGTCTGCCGTATCACTGACACCAGTCTGCCGTATCAATGACACCAGTCTGGCAGTGTGACTTTTCACTGACACCAGTCTGCCGTATCACTGACACCAATCTGATGCATGATTGATACCTTTCGGGCGCATCTCTGACCTAGTCTGCTGTATTGTATTCCTAATACCGTTCTGACGGATAAATTGCATCAGTCTAACACTGACAAATCAATGATATCAACCTGAATGAACTCTGATACCAATCGGAAGCACCACTATTACGTATCATTGACAATTTTTGGACATAGTGTTATCAATAAAAACAGTCTCACTTTTCACTAACGCCAGTTGGGTGTATCAGCAATCACCATGATATCAGACTGACGTATACTTAGCGAAAGTAACCAGATTGACAGTGGCAAAAAAGTTTTTAAAAACTGATAGATTTTATCTAGATAAAAATTTTATCTAGATAAAACCGAAATAATTATCGGTTTATCTAGATAAAAAATTTGTTACCGATAATGGAAAGCCTAGAATTGACTAATTCCCTAATTTCTACAAATCGTCCACGTGAACTCACGTGCTGAAATGTAGCACCCAGATCTAATTTCACGTGCATAAGTCGTATTTGAACTCATTTCAACGTAATCAAGTCGAAAATCGTGTGTAAATATCATTTTCTTGAAATCCCCTAATTTCTACAAAACGTCCACGTGAACTCACGTGATTCACTATTTCATCGTATATTTCCCACATTTAGTCACTGAAAGACATGAGGAAACCATCATTAGTTCGTCATCGTATCACAGAATAAGGCTAAAGTACAATTTTTCATCATTAACGTAATTTCAACGGTCAACCATTTTGCGGCTCAATTTTTAGAGGCTTCGCATGACGACATATTTCGACCGATCACCTTGAAACTCGTTTTATAGCTAAATCTCGAGGTCTGAAAGCAAAATATCGAGGTAAAACATATTCCGATGAAAACTCTCTGAGTTAGAGATGTTCAAAGTAGCGCAAAATAGCGTTTTATCGCAAAAATATGCTATTTTAGTGGTTTTACGCGATTTTGATGACGTCATCACAGCACCCAAATAGGCTCAAAGCAACTTCCAATATAGCCTATAAGTAAATTCCGCCTTAGTACAACATATTTTGACCGGTCTCATTTCAAGATAAGTCGCAGTTCTTGACATTGCACTCATTTAACTTTTGTCCTAAATTTTCGACATCGATTGTTTACCGCACCTTAGAAAATCGCGTAGATCTCGATGAAAAATCGAGATAGACCAATAGTCCATATGATTTTCTGAAAGCTCTTTAAATTTGCTAACTCCTTTGGAAAAATCAAGAAGCTATCTCCTTTCCTTCTTGGTGAAAAATGCGCTCGAAAACGACCTATTTTCGCTAAAAAAGCAGTAAAATTTCGCTAAGTTGATGACGTCATAATGACGTCATAATGAAGTCATAATGACGTCACCAGAACTTCTCTTATAGCCTATTACATTTTCACATCTTAGATCTACAAAACCTGACCTTGATCATGTCTCTACCATTTGTGGAACTTGAGATCTCATCGATTTAAATTGGGTCCCAAATTATCATCTTCTTATTAGTAGTACTGTGACACCGAATTCACTCATATATAGCCCTGGCCAGTTACGTTACTGTAGCGTGCGATTTAAGTATACGCGTATCTATAAGAACGGTTGTTCTAGACCTAAAATTTTACGACGAATCGTTCTAGATAGGTCCCGACTCTCTATTTCTTTTTATTTTTCTGATATGCAGGGGGTTACCGCCCTGGCCAGGGCGGGAATCACCACCAAAACCGTTGGACGGTTGGTCTAGTAACCCCCCGCTGGTTTGGATGTGATCAGCCCATTTTGTCTCTTTTCAGGTTCCTTCGTCACATCCAAACCCGCGGGGGGTTACTAGACCAACCGTCCAACGGTTTTGGTGGTAATACCATTAGAATTACATCGCTATCGTTTTACTTTTTGAGTTATACGCGATAATTTCTTTAATTGGCCAATTATCTAACTATGCTGTTGATAACCGGTACTCAAATTAAACGTACTAGCAGGGCCCGTGGCCTCCGGCCACCGTTCACCAATTTTTCGCTTCAGTACAATGTAGTACTGTAGTTCTTATCAGTGATGAGGTCATATTTTAATCAGGTGTGCCTACTCCTCTAAGTGATGTCTATATACCTGGTGGTGTCAAACGTCACTGGTACTTTCGTATAAGCATTCCGATCATCGGTATGCTTGATTGGGTACTGATTGGTGTCAGAGAGGTCTGTGGCTATATATAAGGAAGACCGGACAGACAGATATATATTTATTTATTTATTTATTAATTTATATATGAGGAAGAATTATAAGTAGTAAGATAAAACGTTATTTTAGTTTTAGTAAATAATACCGTTAGAATAACGTCGCTATCATTTTTACTTTTTGAGTTATAGGCGATAATTACTTTAATTGGCCAATTAACTAATTAAGCGGCGGGCAACCGGTACTTAGATTAAACGAATAAATCGTGATTTCGACGTAAGTTACTGATGCCGTAGAAATTAAGTCGCTATCATTCTTACTTTTTGAGTTATAGGCGATAATTACTTTAATTGGCCATTTAACTAATTAAGCGGCGGGCAACTGCACTGGTACTTAATTAAGACGTACAAATCTTAATTTTGGCTTTAGTTAGTGAATAGTGATGCCGTTGGAATTAAGTCGCTATCATTCTTACTTTTTGAGATATAGGCGATAATTACTTTAATTGGCCAATTAACTAATTAAGCGGCGGGCAACTGGTACTTAAATAAGACGTACAAATCGTAATTTTGGCTTTAATTAGTTATGCCGTTGGAATTAAGTCGCTATCATTCTTACTTTTTGAGATATAGGCGATGATTACCTTAATTGGCCAATTAATTAATTAAGCGGTTAGCAACCGGTACTTAAATAAGACGTAGAAATCGTAATTTTGGCTTTAGTTACTGATGTCGTTGGAATTAAGTCTCTACCATTCTAACTTTTTGAGTTATAGGCGATAATTACTTCAATTGGCCAATTAACTAATTAAGCGGCGGGCAACTGGTACTTAAATAAGACGTACAAATCGTAATTTTGGTTTTAATTAGTTATGCCGTTGGAATTAAGTCGCTATCATTCTTACTTTTTGAGATATAGGCGATAATTACCTTAATTGGCCAATTAATTAATTGAGCGGTTAGCAACCGGTACTTAAATTAAACGAATAAATCGTAATTTTGACGTAAGTTAATGATGTCGTTGGAATTCAGACGCTATCATTTCTACTTTTTGAGTTATACGCGATAATTACTTTAATTGGCCAATTATCCAATTAAGGGATTGTCATTTTAAAATTTAATATGGCCTAATGCACGCACACTATTCTGAAGTTTCATATGCCGTTAAGATTATAATTCTATCTTTTATAGTTCTCGAGAACACTCAAACACAATTTTTATCATCGAGTCGGGTTGGGTCGGGTCGTCGTAGTCCATGTTCTAATTTTTGATAAAATAGCGTTTTTTCGGTAATTTATTGTGAGAAAACGACGCAGTCGATTTTCATGAAATTTTCAGGGTTTGTTATTTATGTTATGGACTACGCCTGTACCCATTTTGGTCGTATGAAAGTATACCAATGACCCCCTGCTGACCCCCAGCTGACCCCCTACTGACCCCCTGGTGAACCCCTACTGACCCCCTGGTGACCCCCTGGTGAACCCCTGTCAGTCATGTCAGTCATGACTGACATGACTGACATGACTGACATGCTTGACATGACTGACATGACTGACATGGCTGACATGACTGACATGACTAACATGACTGTCATGACTGACATGACTGACATGACTGACATGACTGACATGACTGACATGACTGACATGACTGACATGACTGACATGACTGACATGACTGACATGACTGACATGACTGACATGACTGACATGACTGACATGACTGACATGACTGACATGACTGACATGACTGACATGACTGACATGACTGACATGACTGACATGACTGACATGACTGACATGACTGACATGACTGACATGACTGACATGACTGACATGACTGACATGACTGACATGACTGACATGACTGACATGACTGACATGACTGACATGACTGACATGACTGACATGACATGACTTGATCAAAGTAACTTGACTTGAGTGGCTTGACTAATTTGGCTTGACTAACTTGACCAACTTGACCGACCTGACTGACATGTCAGTCATGTCAGTCATGTCAGTCATGTCAGTCATGTCACTGACATGACTGACATGACTGACATGACTGACATGACTGACATGACTGTTTATGACTGACATGACTGACATGACTGACATGACTGACATGACTGACATGACTGACATGACTGACATGACTGACATGACTGACATGACATGACTTGATCAAAGTAACTTGACTTGAGTGGCTTGACTAATTTGGCTTGACTAACTTGACTAACTTGACCAACTTGACCGACCTGACTGACCTGACTGACAGAACTGACTTGAATGACTTGAATAACTTGACTAACGTGACTGTCCTGACTTATTTGACTGACTTGAATAACAGAATAACATAACGAACATGAAAAATATAACTGACTCGTTTATGTTTTGAGCGTGCGTTTAGGGTGCCTTGATCGAGTGGCAATTGACCAATAAGGCGTCATTATAAGGCTGAGTGCTATTTTAAATGCTTTTAAAACATTCATGATATATGTTAGAATAAATAATAATAAAGCACACATTTTTAACCCGCTTAACCATAATTAAGAAACTTAATTCTCTAGGCATCTAAGCGGTAACTGTTAAGTGACATTGCGCATTAGAATTATGATCAGGAAGTGGTCAGTAGGGGGTCAGTAGGGGGTCAGTAGGGGTTCACCAGGGGGTCACCAGGGGGTCAGTAGGGGGTCAGCAGGGGGTCAGTAGGGGGTCAGTAGGGGGTCAGCAGGGGTTCACCAGGGGGTCACCAGGGGGTCAGTAGGGGTTCACCAGGGGGTCAGTAGGGGGTCAGTAGGGGGTCAGCAGGGGGTCAGTAGGGGGTCAGTAGGGGGTCAGCAGGGGGTCAGCAGGGGGTCATTGGTATACTTTCATACGACCCAAATTTTGATGACTAACAGATTTAATTAACACGTTAAAAACGCGACTCGAAAATAGCGATTTTCGCGATTCGCTGTACTTTTATATAATAGGCGCTGGCAAACGTATTTTTCAAATACTTGAAAAACGGTTCCGCTACCACTTTTAGCACTTCATGCTGGTACTACTGGTTTGTTAGGAGTGTCTGGCCAGCAGTCCCGGCCCATCGGGCCGGGACTGCTGGCCTGTTGGGCTGCCCTCGGCCCTTCGGGCAGATGCCCTCGGGTTTTTTTTTCCGTGGCTGCGGGCGCTTGCCAGCGCCCTGAGATATTGCCCCACTGCTGCGCACTACCATCAGAGCATCAGTACCTATATGCATTGGCACGTGCCATTTCTTGTTAAATTCTTGCGCGCGCGTTCACTTCTGAGGCCTAAATAAAAAATCGGCTCCATTCAAAGTTTTGTTTTATGCCCTAGAACATAACTACCAAGTTTCAAGGGTTTTCCTCAAAAACTGTAGGAGGAGATAGATTTTAAAGTTTATTTTCGGCAAATCGCGTCGTAAGTTTTGTGCGCGCACTGTAATTACAGGCGAACTCGCGATTTGAAAAATTCATAACTTCGGCTAGGAACAATATTTTTTCATGGGGTAAAAACCTTCGTGTAACTGGCGTTCAGCTCTATCAGAAACAATGGAAAAAGGGAAATCGACCTCGGACCCCCCGGCCCTCTTAAATGACCTATTGAAAATGACCTATTTTTGACCTATTTTTGTGAGGAGAATTTATGAAATTTAAGCATAGATGATAAATTACTATTTACTGATAATGATTGTCTTTGTATGATCAGAACTTTATTGCTTTCGTTTTTCAGTCGGTCACTAGTTTGATATCACTTTATTTCTCATTTTCAAATTTCATAATTTCGTTTTCTGATTCAATGTTGTGACTTGGTCCGACGATCTTCGTTTTTTCGCATCTTATTCCTCGAACTTAGTCGAATAGTTATACAGTTTGGCACTAAACTAAGTACATCAGTCATAACCGAAGCCTTTTTCTCCAAACCATAGCCCAACTCACTCCAAAAATTTTTAGTAGTACAAGTACAACAAATTAAAACACATAATTTACTTTAAGTAAATTTACTTTAAGTAAATTCATACCCAATTGTCAGAAGACAAGTAACATGAAAATAGTGGCAAAATGATCCTGATCTTCAAGTATTCATCAACAGCCCTAATTTCATTTACATTTCATAATATAGAAGAGTTTGAGATTTTGGCACGGATGGGCATGGTCGGCCAATAAAATTAACATTTTCTACAACCAACAGCCTCAAATTTGCGATTTTTTGGGGGGGGGGGACGGACGCCGGACGGACGGATGGACAGGGGACATTTTCGCGACTGATATTATAAAGAAGCAGTCCGGGAGTTTTCCAGAAATAACAGTAGTTGTTTTGCTATACATATCATGCTATACATATCCTATTTCTTAAATTCTTACCTTCCTTAACCACGATCTCTGCCAACCCTCTTCAATGCCTTTTTGTAAGACAAAAAGGCGATTGGGGAGGGAAAAAATCATGAAAAATTTGCAAATTTATGTGCCTTATAATCTACACATTGATTCCAGTCGCTATTCTGTAGAGAAGCATGTTCTGTTACATACAGATGTAGTTACAGATGTGACCTGGAGCTGGCGTGCAGAGGGGCTTCGCCATGCTGGTCCGACCATGCAAGCTGTAAGCAGGTGCCCCATCTCCTCCTCTTCTGGTCATGCGAGCAGGGACCATGTAGGCCGGACCTGGACTGTGATTGCTTGCATTGGTCACCACTCGTCGTCCAAATGAGAATGCTGGAGACTTTCCTTTCCTGATGTCGTGATGTTCATGCCCTGTAATATTATTTTCTTCATGATTAATTCCTTGACTCTCTCTATACTATCTCAGCTTCATTGTTCATATAACATATTTTTTAGAGCATGACATCTATTCTAGTATTAATCAATCAAAGTCAGATACCTACAATCAAAGTCAGGTACTTACAAAATTTTCAGCAGCAGCATAAACTCACCTAGACAGGAAGGGAGACCATATTTTGCTGGTCCAGGCCCGCGCATCATGGCAGCAATGGGCATCTTTGCAGTGGTAGGAGAAGCGGTGTATGCAGATGGTGGCATGGTTTAAAATCTCGAATAAAAGTCATTCACACTAATCTGCTGTAGGTTTATAGTGCCTATGAGAGTATAGAGATAATTGATATGCACATTACATAGTACACAAATATCTATCTGAATTGAATTATATTGAAAATATCCAATTATTAACAAAATTTCAACAACTCCATCCATAGTCTTTGACGGGGTCCATGTAGAGATGCCTTCATCAGAGATCTAGGTAGATCCAAACAAGTCAAAATGAGATAAAAAAAGATGATATTGATTTAAATGGTGGAATGAAAGCTAACACTGTCGCAAACAGACTTGTGACCATGTCGTGATAAGGAGTAGTTGATAATAGACTTATTGAGTTTAAGGTTACCTATGGTAAGAAGGTCAGAAGAGTTGCAAATTTTGTCCAATGGATCCATTGGATCCACCATGTCCAATGGACATGTCCAATGGACGTGCATTGGACATCCAATGGACATCCATTGAACATGATGTCCATCGGTAAAATTGTCCAATGATGTTCAATCGATCCATTGGATCACTTTTTGATGTTCAATGGACATGTTCAATGGATCCAATGGATGTTCAATGGATCCATCTGAGTGGATCCAATGAACACAATCACCAAAAATTGTTTGGAAGATGGACATCAGTCAGGTATTTTCGTTCAATGGATCCATTGTGTCCAATGGATCCAATGGATCCATTGTGTCCATTGATCACCATTGGACATGTCCATTGGATCCATTGGATCCATTGCACATTGTGTCCATTGGATCCATTTTGTCCAATGAATCCATTGTATCCAATGGACAAAATGAATTAATAATAATAATAATAAAGCACACATTTTTAACCCGCTTAACCATAATTAAGAAACTTAATTCTCTAGGCATCTAAGCGGTAACTGTTAAGTGACATTGGATCCTATGGACACAATGTGCAATGGATCCAATGGACATGTCCAATGGTGTTCAATGGACACAATGGATCCATTGGACAAAATGGATCCATTGGACACAATGGATCTATTGGATCCAATGGACACAATGGATATATTGAACAAAAATACCATACTGATGTCCATCTATCAAACCAGGTTTAGTGATTGTGTCCATTGGATTCACTGAGATGGATCAATTGGAAATCCATTGAACATCAAAAATGGACCCAATGGATCCATTGAATCCATTGAACACCATTGGAAAATTTTATGGATGTCCATTGGATGTCCAATGGACGTCTATTGGACATGTCCAAAAACCACAGAGCGATTTCCAGTTTCATTCAGGCAGGTGGTCACTGCACTCGACAGTGCTATACCTACTATCAACTCTGGTACGAGGGGATGACTGCTAGGGGGCCTACATCATAAAAAGCTCCCACAATTGAAACATGGCCCTGAAAGCAGAGTTAGGTACCAGACTGATGATGCCTACAACACTCATCTTGGTACAAAACTTTAGTTCGAGGTTCGAACTGTCATAATAAAGAATCATGTAGGTAAACAAGTATGGAGTTGGAGGAAAGTATTGCAGATCATTGATGTCTGTAAGAAAGTTTTCTTTATGATTTGAATATATCTAGAATTATCTTGTTTAATTCATAATTTAGTTTGTATATTTTTGAATTAAAAGAAAACTTTCTTCAAGACATCAATCTCAAGACTTTTCTCCAACCGTACTTGAACTCCAACATGATCCCTTTAGGTAATGCAAGTTTGTATAATATTGTATTATTTCTAAATTGTAGAACTCTTCACATTTCTTTGCAAATTATAATAATGAATAAATAAATAAATACAAAACATTTATTACTTAGACATTGTTAAATACTTTTGGGGTCCTTGAGAGGATAGCAGCATGTTCTCTTATAAGGTGGTCTTGTCCATAGCTTCATCCTGGGTCCAACCCCTGAATTTTTAACTCCCCTTGCCAAAACCTCCCCTGAATTTTCAAACCATCCCCCCTCCTTTTGGGCACCCACTGAATTTCAAAATCTGACCAACCCCCCACCAAAACTTCGA
This sequence comes from Beroe forskalii, assembly GCA_011033025.1. Classification (NCBI taxonomy): domain Eukaryota; kingdom Metazoa; phylum Ctenophora; class Nuda; order Beroida; family Beroidae; genus Beroe; species Beroe forskalii. Next base: position 7,202 of record WFMF01000635.1, on the reverse strand, counting down.
AAATTTTTCTAAGATATGTCCATTGAATTGTTTACACAAGTATCAACCAAAATTATGACCTTAATGACAAGATTAAAGTATGTAAACTAAAAGGTTTTAAAGTCCTTAAGTATAAATAATTGTTGCCATTACATAGTACAAAAAATTCTTCGTTGAATTTTTAAAAATACCCAATTATTAACAAAATTTCAACAACTCCATCCATAGTCTTTGACGGGGTCCGTAGAGATGCCTTCTAAATCTTGTCAAACAATCAAAATGGAAAAAAAAAAGATATTAAAATGGTGGAATAAGCTAACATTCCCCAAAACTTTGACCATGTCGTGATAAGGGTAGTTGATAATGTTTATTGAGTTTAAGGCTACCTATGGTAGAAGGTCAGAAGAGTTGTAAATTTTGTCCAATGGTCCATTGGATCCACCATGGGACATGCCCAAGGGATGCTGGACTCAATGGAATCCATTGAACATGTTCCTGGTAAATTGTCCCAATGATGTTCAATCGATCCATTGGATCACTTTTTGATGTTCAATGGACATGTTCAATGGATCAATGGTTTCAAGGGATATCTAGGGGATAATGAACAATAAAAAATTTTTTGGGAAAGATGGACATCAGTGGGTATTTTGTTCAAGGGACCCAATTTGCCCAATGGATCAATGGATAAAATGTCCATTGATCACCATTGGACATGTCCATTGGATCCATTGGACCCTTACATTGCCCATTGGATCCATTGTCCAATGAATCCATTGTCAATGGACAAAATAATTAATAATAATAATAATAAAGCACATTTTTTAACCCGCTTAACCATAATTAAGAAACTTAATTCTCACTGGGCATCTACTTTGTGACTGTTAAGTGACATTGGATCCTATGGACTGTGTGCAATGGATCCAATGGACATGTCAATGATTGTTCAATAGGACACCAATGTGGACCAAAATATGGATCCATTGGACACTAATGGATCTATTGGATCCAATGGACATAATGGATATATTGAACAAAATACCATACTGATGTCCATCTATCAAACCAGGTTTAGTGATTGTGTCCATTGGATTCACTGAGATGGATCAATTGAAATCCATTGAACATCAAAAATGGACCCAATGGATCCATTGAATCCATTGAACACCATTGGAAAATTTTATGGATGTCCATTGGATGTCCAATGGACGTCTATTGGACATGTCCAAAAACCACAGAGCGATTTCCAAGTTTCATTCAGGCAGGTGGTCACTGCACTCGACAGTGCTATACCTACTATCAACTCTGGTACGAGGGGATGACTGCTAGGGGGCCTACATCATAAAAAGCTCCCACAATTGAAACATGGCCCTGAAAGCAGAGTTAGGTACCAGACTGATGATGCCTGCACAACACTCATCTTGGTACAAAACTTTAGTTCGAGGTTCGAACTGTCACCATAATAAAGGAATCATGTAGGTAAACAAGTATGGAGTTGGAGGAAAGTATTGCAGATCATTGATGTCTGTAAGAAAGTTTTCTTTATGATTTGAATATATCTAGAATTATCTTGTTTAATTCATAATTTAGTTTGTATAATATTTTTGAATTAAAAAGAAAACTTTCTTCAAGACATCAATCTGCAAGACTTTTCTCCAACTCCGTACTTGAACTCCAACATGATCCCTTTAGGTAATGCAAGTTTGTATAATATTGTATTATTTCTAAATTGTAGAACTCTTCACATTTCTTTGCAAATTATAATAATGAATAAATAAATAAATACAAAACATTTATTCCGCACTTAGACATTGTTAAATACTTTTGGGGTCCTTGAGAGGATATTGCGCAGCATGTTCTCTTATAAGGTGGTCTTGTCCATAGCTTCATCCTGGGTCCAATCCCCCCTGAATTTTTTAACTCCCCCCTTGCCAAAACCTCCCCCCTGAATTTTCAAAATCCGCCATCCCCCCCTCCCTTTTGGGCACCCCACCCCTGAATTTCAAAAATTCGACCAACCCCCCACCAAAAACTTCGAAAATTTTTCTAAGATATGTCCATTGAATTGTTTACACAAGTATCAACCAAAATTATGACCTTAATGACAAGATTAAAGTATGTAAACTATTTTATATGTGACTTACAAAAGAAAAGAACATATCAGGCAGGAAATTCAGCTAATTTTGAGCTTTAACACTCATAATAAGATAATAACATGATATTTCTAATGCCTGAAATGGTATTGAAGTTCTCTTTTTATGTCAATTAATTCTTGAATCTATAGGTGAAGCTCCTATGTGACACTTGTCAGGGAATCATGCCTTGAAGACATAAAATCTTGGATGATGTCTAACCATCTGCAACTCAACACAGACAAGACTGAGGCACTTATTGTTAGAGCCAAAAATTACTATGATTCCCAAATGATTGAATCAATTGTTATAAGTCCAGATGCTGATGTATCAAATGGTGTAGTGAAGCCCTCTTCAGTTGTCAAAAGCCTTGGGGTACTATTTGATGATTATTTAACACTAGAAAACCAAATCAATGCAATGATTCAATCATGTTATATTAACCTTCGTAACTTAAGAGCAATAGGGTCAAAACTGAGTTTCAGTCTGAAGAAACAGCTTATTCATTGCTTTGTTTTCTCAAAACTGGACTACTGCAATGCACTCTTGTTTGGACTGCCTAATTGTCTTATTTCTCGGCTTCAGAAAGTTCAGAATGCATCTGTGAGGTTCCTGTTTGGTAAGAAAATTGGCAAATGGGAACATGTCACACCATTTCTGAAAGAGGCACACTTTCTGCCAGTGAAGTATCGCATCAAATTTAAGATTGCCTTACTAGCATACAAGTGTATAAACAACTATGCTCCAAAATATCTCAAAGAGCTACTCCATGTAAAAAGCCAGCCCCAAAGTTTATCATTAAGGAATGATTGTGACTATTTTCTGCTTGATGTTCCTAAGGTCCCTCAACTCAATAGAACAGAAAGAGCTTTCAGTTATGCTGCACCAATTGTCTGGAATAAACTGCCATATTTGCTCAGAACATGTGACAATCTAAATGTTTTTAAGAAAAAACTAAAGTATTAGAAGTATTTGACTATAACTTTTACGAGTCGCTTTAGATGGCTGGATTTTGTTTTAAAGCATAGCGTCTTTAACTTAGGATCTTTAATAGCTTTAAAGCGATGCATAAATGTAGATTATTTATTTATTTATTTATTTATGAAATCAACCGTCAGGAACATTGTCAGCTCAATATAAAATCATAGATACATAATTGATAGATTGATAAGCTGATATGCCTTGTAAATGGCAAGCAATTGAAGCATCAGAGAGATATGGCAGTCTTACAAAAGGAGAGCGGGGGTCTGGGGGCGCAGCCCCCAGAAGCCAGAGGGTCTGAGAAAAAATATTTCTCACGGACATATGATGTTCATCTCGAATTTCGAAATTCTTCTGCCAGATCCCAATCCCCCCCCTTAATATTTTCACTCCCCCCTTCTGTTCAAATCCCCCAGAATCATTGAAATTGGGCCAACCCCCCACCTACCTAATCTGGCCCAAAATCTTCATCCCCCCCTTTTCTTAGGGGGGGGGGGGGATGAAGCTATGTCTTGTCTCTGGCACTTCTTGTGTCACGAGGCAGCTAGCGTAAGTCCTGTTCCACCCTCCGGCTTACTTCGCTCTGCCAGGTGCACCCCGGGTAACGCTAAGGTTCAGGCAGCACAGAGCTGACTCTCATCCAGCTCTGTGTCCATATCATCCCACTTCTCTGTCCCCCCTGTTTTCACCCTCCTCACCTTACTTCACACCACGCAGCCCTTTCCTTGGCTCTCTTCTTCCTTCCCTCGTAACCCCCTTCTTCCCCAGTTCCCTTGAATCCCTTTTCTTGCTTGCAGTTCTGCTACTTTCCTCCTCTCTTCCCCCTTCAGGCATCTCCCAGAGACTGGTGATCTGACACACAGATTAACACAAGGTATACTATGAGTCACAACTCCACTTTGATCGCAAACAGATGCAAATGAAACACCCAGATCCCACCAATTACACCTATTCAAATCATTTTCGAGCTTATCAAGAGCGCAGCACATGCGCATGCAGTGCGTGCGCATGCTGCATGCAGCTTATCAGTTATGTTGTTACCATAAAAGTCTCAACGACCAACCCTTTCAGGAAACCTTTCAGCAACTCTTTCAGGACTACTCCCTAGGTACAATCGATCATGTCCCCTGTGCAGTGTGCAGGCCTCCCTGTACAGCTGTGCATAGGCACTAGCCAATGGAGAACCTGTGCGCAGCACTAACTTTTTGAGGGCATTGTTGCAGCAGTTGGAGCATGTGGAACTACCAGAACACTGGATCCAGTCTAGTTATAGAGACCCACATCCTACCTGGTTTCACTAGACAGGGCCGACTGCAGTCATCACAATCATATCTCTGCACTAGAGCTATGCTAATGCAGAGACGTACTCACTGGAGTACTAAATATGATTACTGCTCGCATACCACCAAGGAACCATGTCGGCCAATGTTTCTGGAAGGGTATGGTCGGGCATATATGTCCTCCAATCCTGTGTGTTGGGGGCACTACGGGGGCTTTAGTAAGCCTTCCGTCAACTATCTATCTATCTATCTATCTACTACTGCTTGAGAAATATTCTAGCCATTTAATAAAAAAAAACCCTTGAACTTTCAAAATTATCTTGTATCATTTGATGATCTGCAAGAATTTTCTCCAACTCTGCACTTGAACACCAACACGATCCATTTAGGTAATGCAATGTGGAGGGCTAAATACTTGGCGGAATCGACTCCCCCGCGGATCCGCGGCGGACCCGCCAGTTCCGCGGCGGATCCGCCGCGGACTCCGATAAATTCCACAATAAAAAATTTTTGGTGGAATTTAGTGGACCCGCGGCGGACTTTTTTAAAGTCCGCCGCGGAATTGCAGGTCCGCCACGGATTTTCCGGGGCTTGGCGGACATTCCACCGCGGAGTCATTCCACCGCCAAAAAAGTCCGCCGCGGAAATTTTAGAGTTCACAGCAAAAGTCCGCCGCGAAATTTTATTCCGCCAGCGGAATCGGCCAACGAACTCCGCTAGTGGACTTAAGTCCGCGGCCGACTTTAGTCCGCGGATTCCGCTGGTGGAATGCGCTATACTTGTGGAATCCCCCGGCGGAATCCGCGGACTAAAGTCCGCCGGCGGACTTTAAGTTAAATGTATAAATAGGATCCACTGGTGGGGTCCGCCGCGGAACTCTGCCGCTGAACTCCGCCGCGGAAGTCATTCCACCGAGAATCTGGACGATTGAAAATAGAAAAAAATATACATGCTAAACCATAAACAAGTAATCGGATATCGGTATCTCCCATGTAGACGGGACTGAGTGACGTCACAGATCTAAAGGTCAATTTTTCTGTATATAAATTGTAAGTGTTTAGCAAGAGTTTTGGTTAGGGTCATGGTTAGGTTTCCGTTTAGGATACAGAAAAATTGACCTTTAGATCTGTGACGTCACTCAGTCTCGTCTACATGGGAGAGATACCGATATCCGATTACTTGTTTATGGTTTAGGGAGCCGTCACATATTACGTCATCACTTTTTTGCCCATTTTCAACCCCGTCCGCCCCGTCATTCAGCATTTGTCATCATTGGCTGACCCCCTCCCCCATGCTGACGTCAGCATTGACCAAACCTTCCTCCATTTTCAAAACAAATTTTGATTATTTCAAATTGAAACAACAGACATAATATTAATATATCAATCATGAACGTGTGGTGTATTTCATATTGTTCGATTCGCAAAAAATTGTTGCGAATTGTTATGGACGAACCTCATTCAATCATAAAATGGCCTTTCACATGCCCAGTTAGTTCGGAAACATGGATATCATATTGCAGAAATGAAATGGGTACTCCAAAACAAAATATTGTGAACGGAAAAGTTTGAAATCGTAAATCAAAAAATAAGAATTTTTGCTGACCGTCAGCAAACCTCAAAACCCCTCCCCCCTGTCATCACCTGTCAGCATTTGAAAACCCCCTCCCCCGGGTGGAGTGATGATATAATTTGTGACGGCTTCCTTAGCATGTATATAATAATTTTCTATTTTCAATCGTCCAGATTCTCGGTGGAATGACTTCCGCGGCGGAGTTCCGCGGCGGACCCCTCCAGTGGATCCTATTTATACATTTAACTTAAAGTCCGCCGGCGGACTTTAGTCCGCGGATTCCGCCGGCGGACTTTAGTCCGCGGATTCCGGGGGATTCCGGCGGACTTTAAAAAAGTCCGCCATGGGTCCACTAAATTCCGCCAAAAATTTTTTATTGCGGAATTTATTGGAGTCCGCGGCGGATCCGCCGCGGAACTGGTGGGTCCGCTGCGGATCCGCCGCGGAGTCGATTCCGCCAAGTATTTAGCCATGTGGAGAGCAGTAATTAACTAATTAATTACTTATAAATACAAACATTGTGTAAAATAAAATAAGACGGTTGTAAACCCACTTGGGGCACCACAAAGGGCTTCTAAAATAAAATTAAATATCAGTAAGAATACATACACAGGTCCCTTCACAGGACACAGCACACCAATAAAGTGGCTGAAAACTGGCCTTCAAACAGTGTTTAGAATCAAAATGATCGTGAGGACCAGCAAGTCCTGTTTACTCACACTGAGAAACTAAATTGCACACCAAACACTCAACAAACCACAACTGAAATTGATACATAGACGCGGGCGGGTTCCCTTTAAATATCACGTAGTATATGCATCACTTTCATGTGCTTTTGGGAACACTACAAATTTTCCCATGTCTGATGAAGTGTCTCTTGTCCGTCTCGACCTCTGACAATCTTTTCATCTCCTTGACCAGTTCCCTCCGCTGTTCCCTCTCTTCTGGTGATCTGTCCGGGTTGATACAATACAAGACTTTCTTGCATTGTACCTGTCAAGAAAGTTCAGCTTCCTCGACTTGGTCAGGATCTGTTCTGCTACCGTGGAAGATACCGTCGTTACCTTCACAGGTCTAGCTTCTCCCCCAGGCTTCTTCTGTCCGACCCGGCAAGCTTCGACTCGCGGCTTCTCTCCAAGTGACAAACATTTCGCTGACCTTGGCAGCAACATCCTCATCACTGGTCTCTTCTAAACCAAAGATCATTACGTTCTTAGCACGGTCCTCACCTTGAACCACATCTTGAACCACTTTCTTCAGT
>WFMF01000634.1:48546-85324 GCA_011033025.1 Beroe forskalii | reverse complement strand
TCATCACCCGTCTAGACTCCCGTATGATGATTCAGCTCTGAGGAGAGGCGAGGAGATGTCAGTGGACTGGTTTCTGGATCCAGGCAACTTAGTCTTGTTCAAATGTAATCAATTGGAATCAATTAAACCAAGCATAAAACAAGGTCGAATATATAAATTCAAACTAATATTTCACGAGAATATTTATGAACGATAGTAGTCCTGAGAGCGACTAAATCTTAAGAATAACAAGCCAAACCTGGTCCAGATAGAACTCTATGTCGTTGATAACAAGCTGAATCAGAGTATTGTCCCGTTCTAGCTGTTTCATCTTGTGAACGTAGCCGAAACCGTGGTGCGATTCTGAGTGGTGTCAAGGAGTAAAGTGCTGTCAAGGCGTCTATATAAAGTGGTGTTAATGTAAACTGGTGTCAATGTGTAGTGGTGTCAATGTTTGGTAGTGTCGATGTAGTGGCGTCAATGTAAACTCTTAAACTGGTGTCAAGGAAAAGAAGTGATGTCAATGCATAGTGGTACCAATGAAAAGTGGTGTCAACACTAGGCGGTGTCAACACAAAGCGATGTCAAAGTAAACTGGTGTCAACACTACCTGAGTAGAGTTTGCACATTTCTCTGAGATGTTTGAGGGACGCCACCACACAGTGGTGATGTCTGATGTTCTGGATACACTTCTCAATCCAGTAGAGTCGCAGCTTGTCCTTATCAGCTGGAACACGTGGGAAGTTAGGAGGCAAGAAAATATACGGCAGCATACAACTCAACCGACCATTCTACCAGGGAATTCCACGATACTATTTCATGGAATTACGATATGATTCCACATTATTTATTTGAAATAACTTGATAATTACTATGATATTTATCAACTTATTTCATCTAAGCATCTAGAAGTGTATTCTGAAGATCAGAATCTTCTGATGAAGAGCGAGCTACCGAAACGAATTTCACTTAATATTCAGACCTCAAAATTCCATATACACGTACTAAAATGTTATTAAAATTCCATAAAATTTTAAAACATGCCCCCTCTTTCCCCCTTACCATGTGAGTAAACGTAGTTGAGTATCTTGATATGGGTGGAGAGCGCTAGGTCTATGATATCCGTACTGGTATCCCGCGCTGTGATCAGTAACCACAGGACTTGGAGTACTTTGTCCGAGATAACGCCCTCTTTGTCGTCCTCCGCAAGACTGTGGAACAGGGGAACAACTTAGCGAGTTATATGTGCGGAAAGGGCAAGAAAGGGCTAAAACTAGGGCTAAACTAGGGTTAAAACTAGGGCTCAAAAGAGGGCGAAAACTCAAATAATCAAAATATTTTGTTGTCCTTATCATTGTCAACATTCTAGTACATATTTCCAGAAATAAATACTGCCACCGGGAAAACTAGTAAATCCCTGTGAAAATGCGCATGGGATGTCGCTAGTTAGACTTACCGCCCCATAAGCTCAAGTAACTTCTCCTTATCTTTATGTGACGCAGTTTCCCAGCTTCTTTGAAACCTGGAATAGGAAATTGGGTTAATTTTCAAAAAGGTCAAAAAAGGGCTGAAACTCAAACATGTACATAATCTCCTTGATTATGTCCGGCAAATAATCACAGGGCAGAATGCGGGATTTAAAAGATAGGATATATTAGTAATAGATACCTGACAAATATAGCATCCAGAGAATCAGGGTTGAGGACCCACGCCAGTTTCGCCAGCAGATCATGGATGTTCTTAACAATGGCTTCGTGTTTGTCGATCTGAGCATCCCAGATAAGGTCGATATCTCGGGTTGAGAGCTTGTCTTCGTGAATCAAAAACTTGGAATTTAAATTCTTAGTTTTTAATTCGGCTAATAAGGTAGATAAATAAATATTTAATGATTTGAGAGAGCTGTAAATCAGAAGATTTTGAAAATCATGTGATTATCGTCATCAGCTGATCAACTGTTAACTTATAAGGGATGTTCGCAGTTCGCCGTATTTTAGTCGTACATCCAAAAAACTGTGTGTGAGAGTTAAATAAAAGCTGCCACTGCAGCGAAGACTTGAGCGTATCAATATAAAGTATGGATTACAATTCCGTCACTGGCTTAACTATTCTTGAATCCTTCGATTGCTGCCATTGGCCGTAATTCTACGAAATATAAAATATCCCAAGTCTCACTTTATCTCCGAGTACCTGTAGCACATACCCTCACCTTGTTTGGTTCTTTTCCATAAGTTCACTGCAAGTCTTCTTCGTTTGGTTCTCTTCGTCAATAAATTCACTGGAAGTCTTCTTAGAAGGCTCTGACACTGTTTCGCTAACAGTTTGGTTCTCTTCTTCCATAGATTCACAGCAACTTGTCTCCCTTCTAGCAGGCTCTAACACTGTCTCGCCAACAGTTTGGTTATCCTCTTCAATAGATTCACTGGAAGTCTTTTTAGCAGGCTCTAACACTGTTTCGCTAACAGTCTGGTTTTCTTCTTCAATAGATTCACTCGAAGTCTTTCTTGCAGGCTCTGGCACAGTCTTGCTAACAGCTTGGTTCTCTTCTTCAATGAATTCACTACAAGTCTTGTTTGTTTGGTTCTCTTCTTCAAGAAATTCACTGGAAGTCTTCCTCCTTCTAGCAGGCTCTGAAGCCGTCTCGCTAACAGTTTGGTTCTCTTCTTCACTAAATCCCCTCCAGGTCCCCTTCCAAGTTATGATAGGCTCTGAAACTGTCTCACTCGCGTCATGGCAGGTGCTCCCTATTGGCTGGTCTTCATAATCATCCACCTGATCCTCATTTTCCACCCACTCCTGATCCTCACAAAGCTCCAACCGCTCCTGATACTCAAAAAAATCAACCCACTCCTTATCCCCCGATTGCTCCTGATAACCAAAATAATCAAGCCACTCCTGATAAGCATCATCCATCCACTGTAGAAAAACCCTACACTCCTCATTGAACTCCGGATCCTCACTATCTATCGACTGCAAAATTTCCCGACACGTGTCATAGTACTCCTTCAAATGCTCCCACAGGGAACTATTACACTCAAAAAGGTTCTCCACCGACTTCCTAAAATAATTCAAATAATAATCCCTATAATGGTCCCTATAATACGCCTTATAATAATCCCTGTAATAATCCACCGACTTATTCACAGTGATAACTTGGTGGTGCAGATCCTTTGTTTTCTTCTTCAGCACGTCATTGGACTGTTTTAAGGTTCTTATCAAGTTGTTCTGCTTTGCAACGTGATCCCATGCTTCAGTGAAAAGTTCCTCGACGACGCACTTTTCTTCACGATTGATATACGACCGTAGTTTGGTTTTCACCGTACATCCCGTTGCTATTCGTTCGAAGTGTGGGCTGACGCCAATCGCCTGCAGGATCTCGCCCATCCATAACGAGGAAGCTTCCGCCCGCATCGGAGAGAGTGGGTCCTTGATGAGACATTATACAAAGTAATTATAGACTATAGTACTTGTATAATGATCAAAGTAGCAAATTCAACATTAACAAGGTGCGATAAGCAGCATTTTGCAATGTATATGAAAAAAGATAAGTGAAAAGAGATAAGCATGGGTGATGTAATCAAATTCATCCGATATACCAGTCGCAGTGCATAAATTCAAATTCTGACGACGATAATCACAAGATTTTCGAAAGCTTCTGCTTATTAAGATTCTCTCGTATCAGTTATAATATCGTTTAAACTTCAATCTCTCAAATTAATCAATTAATATCGTCGGGGTATTTGCTAACCCGTAAGAAACCGAAATGGGTTTCTTTTGCTTTGATCATTAGAAATAATACTGTTACTATGTACACTAATTCGGTGTGGATCCCCCTCCCCCCACTCGGCTTTGCCTCGAGGAATATCCCCAAATCTACACATCAATAGTGTATGTTAACATGTCAGTATATTACTGATGATTTGTTCAAAAGATTTGTAACAAAAACAAAACTCCCACGTCACTATAAATCAACTCACTTGAGTATTTTATCGAGTTTCTCAACGTATTGAGGCAGGTGCAGGTAGTCCGTGAGCAGTGTGTTCAGGATCTTCTGATCTATCAACCAGCAGGCCAAGTCTTCGGAAGTTATGCTGTCCGAGTCCTGGTTCTGTCTCCTGCAAAGAGAAGTGTGCTTGATTTGTAAGACCTTTGAGAATGCTCTATTTCAAAAGATTATTGAGCAATCTGCCTATAGCTATGATTTGATCCAATTGCCATGTACAAGGGTATATGAAAAACATAAAATAAATACTGAATATCGATTTTATAATCCAAGAATCAGCACATAAGTAAGCCGCACGACTACGAAATTTCAGAATGATACCTATTCATTTTTCGATGTAGCGACACTGTTTGCAGAAAAAACGACTCATGATATAATACCTGTTGAATAAGAAGGGAGTGATGATCCTATTGATCTCGTTTAGAGCGTTCATCTTCCCGTTAAAGCTGGACGTCTTTACCAACTTCAGGAGGATGTCCAGATGGAGGATCTCTGCTCCTTGCAACAACGCTTTCCTGAAATGAGGGATTATTCACAAAATAACGTTATATTACTAATCACTAATCAGCCAGGAGGGGGGAACTGATAACGGGGAAGGGGGGGGTTGCCTCGGGCTGGGCCCTTGGAAAGTAGCCCAAAATGGACCCAATACTCGCACGTTTCAATGCGTTTAATCGATAAACTCACTTATCCTGAGGGGCTCGTTGCAGAATCATTTTCAGAGACTGGATGAGGGCTGAGAGAGTATCATTCCGGGTTTCTACTTTAGTTTCCTTCTTGAGCTGCTCGTTAGGGAGGTTCCTTACGTACTCTGATTTGAAAGATGCAGTGAGATCATGGTCGTAAATCAGAAGGACAAAAGAAAACTTTTAAAATCTCCAAAACCATATCATTTTTAAAAGATAACTAAAATGTTATTTTAACATTTCGTTACAGATAACATACGAGTTTGGCATGGTTGAACTTTATTCAATACCTACCAGTGACTTTCTTTGGTACAAGGTATCAGGTAGGTCTGTATACAGGATGAAGTCAGAAGGTCGATACACAGACCAAAGGGTTTGAGGTACATCTCAATCAACTGTATGAGGACAAAATAGATTAATCAGTGCAGTGATAGATAAATCGTTACAAATAACGATTAATCATTGCCATTTCCCACACCGTCACACTTTCTATGCCAAAATTCGCAACTATTTTCTACGCAAAGCAATTCTATTTGATATGTATTCAAGCCAAAGGAATCAAAGTCAACCTTTTGAAATGTTAAGTTCGTTCTAACCTCTAAACTAGGATTGGAAAATGAGTCGAACTTCTCCAAGAGACCCTGGAAACCTCCCTCCGACCCGAAATGGTTGATGAGATCAATCAGCCAGCCTTTGGGAACTCTTAGGTCAGTGGGTCTGGCGAATATGTCAGCTCCTGGGATTTGGGAAGAGGGTGGGACTGTCTTGCTGGACTGAGATGCGTTGTAGTGGTGAAATCTGACGGGGAAAGAGGTGAAGGATTAGATTCAGTAGAAAAACTTAACGAATTTACATAATATTACAAATTGAAAGTGCCATTGAACTAGGACTTACGTCTCAATCATTGATAATATAATATGTATATCATTTAACCATGCAGGTTAATAAATCAGTCACAATCCAGAAATTTATTAATTCATGCTGAATCCATTTGATGGTGGGAACGTACTTAGAAGTAGGGTTGAAAACGGTAGACATCAGGGCAATTAGGGCACTGTTCTCACTCTTCATCTTTATAGCCATCAGCTTCACCAGCAAGATGGAGTTATCGAATATGTAGCCCTGAGAACAGGATGTATTGTTCAGATAATATCACAGCGTGTATATTATTCAGAGCACATGTACCAATTATTTCTGGTGCATTTTGTCATACAGTCAGAGCCAAATATTTGTTTACATAGTACATTGTGAATGCAGTTGATGATCTGTTATCACCTGAATTTCAGGGGTCCAGCTATTAACTGCTTTATCTGTCATTATCTTTTGAAAAGACGTAGTAAGTGTATCTTGATAGAACTTCTGACATCCCTCGTTTTCATCATCCAATTCTGAAGTCAAGGAGGAAATTAACTGGATGACTTTGGTACACTCGATTTTAATAGGTTTTAAGTTCAATTGTTGGATATAAAACTGATTTCGAAATAAATAATAACAGTATTTAAACCTGTTTGTGCAAGTTCCAGACTTGCTTTTAATAAACCTTCCAGCTCTTTCCCAGGCTCAACTGGCACTTTCCAATTGACGTTATTCAACATCCTGATGAGAAATTTGTAAGTCAATGGTTCATATTACATTTAGTTTGACATGCCATTTTATTCAAAACTTCAAAAGAAAGGACAACATCACTAAGAAGTCATAAATCACCACCAAAATAGTTCAGTGTAAGATAAAACCATGTCAAAACAAACCTATCAATTGTTGCCAAATCTGCATATGGGAAATCATCAGAGACCCCACTTGTCACTGATATCCCAGAATCAGTGGCAGGAACTGAGGGAAGCTTGTCCTCAAATGAAGAGCTGTGTTCTTCATGTGGTCCTGTCAAGTTGTTTCATTAAGCACTGAGAAAGACAAGGGAAAATGTAAGATAGGGTTCTTAAGTTTAAAGGCAGAAAATCGGTTTATAAGATACTCAATTATTCCAGTAATTAAAGGAAGGGACACTTACCATATAAAACATTATTGAGTTGGAAGACATCATAAGATGCATTCCTCCTTTGTGATGAGGGTGCAGGGAAGACATTGTCGTCATCATAAAACTCCTGTGTCAGAATAAATAAATTTTCATTAACTTGGATTTTGATACCAAAGTTCAGAATTTAAAGATTTACATGCCTTCAAGTTTGATTGCAACAATAGGTATACTGAAGAAAAACAAGCAAAATGCTCCATGAATCACCTGATCAACTAAATCAGGAGAGTTAGAGGGTACAGGGATATTCCCACACTTAGAATCATCTCCCTCCTCTTCAGCAGTGGTATCTGTTATTACTAGACCATCAAGTGAAATGGCATCTGCATCATTGGTTGCAGAATCCTCACCTAACATCTCATCTTTCTAACATATTATTCTTGGTAGAGTCACATCCTATCTCAAATTTATAGTATGGTGATCTATTATGGTTACATTTGACAATTTATGAGAGATTAATGGAGTAAAACTTATCTCTGTTGAAAGAGAATTAAGGTATGCATAGTTGGTACAAGCTCAGATTAAACTCAAAGAAAAAACTGTATAGAAATAGCAATGGAAGAATAGAATCAATTGTATACATACAAATTGTGATCAATTCTCTATAAATAATTACAAAATGTCTAATGCATAAAATGTCTGAGTAATTGTTGCATATCAAATATCATTTGAACATACTGCGTAAGTTATTGGACATGATACGATCTGATTGCTTAATCTTGTTTGCCAAATGAGATAATAAGTTAAGGGTATCCTTATTCTCTGGATCAAATGCCAATATTCTGTCAATGTCTTCTTGACACTTAGCAAATTCATTTATTTGACAGAGTGCCCAAGCACGTCTATATAACACTTTTATTACATGAGGGGAGTCCTTTAATGCTTCATTAGTGGGATCATCATTTTGTGCAATACAATTGCAATGATATAACACACCCTCTGGTATATTGAGCTTCATGAAACAAAGGCTCAGATTCAATCTTACTTGGTTGATGAGTTCCTTTTGAGCATTATCAGCAGTACACTTATCAGATATTAAAAGCTTCAATGCATGTCCATATTTTTCAGCTGCTATCAGAAAATTTTTGGTTCTGAAGGTTTGTGTTCCAATTTCCTTCATATTCTGAGCTATAGCATGCCTGTCTGATGGTGTCATGAGCCAAATATCAGGTGCAGGTGTAAAGGAATTTAACTGGAGAGTAATATGCATAATTTGATCTAAATAGTTTATGGTGAACTTAGAGCATTCATTGACATTCATTTTCATTATGCAAGTGTCAATTATAAACCAATCAAGTCCTACATTATGCTGAAGCTTGTAGGTAAAGCACCCTCCTGGCTCAAAATTTTCAAAAATGGAGCTGAAAAGAAAGGCATTAAAAATGATTGTTAAGATAAGATCTTCTTTGTAAAGAAGATAAGATTATAACAAAATTCAGCTTTCACAATGGAATGCTGCAAACAAGTTCACATTCCAATTTCCTATGGCAATATTGAAAGAAATTGAAATAAACCAAAGGTACCTGTTAGATTCAAGGAATATGAATTCCACTTTACAAAAGTTGTTTGGGGTAAGTGATCCATTTCCAGGGCAAATAGAGGTTATCTTTGATATCAGCATCATTTAATATTTCCTAATTCCTATGTATTTAGGAAACACGGAAATATAGTTTTCATTTCACTGGATCATGTTAAAGCCATAGGTCCAAACTTGCCAACATTATAAAAGCTTTCAATACAATAATTTGCAAATGGAATGAATTTCAACAATTGCTAGTTAAAATGGCAATGTCAAATCTCCATGGGTGTTGCCCCCAGCCCACCTTCACACACATTCAACAACCTGCTATTTTGAAAATACCCTATTCACGTTTGCACTCAAGCCATCTTCCTGCCATCAGTGTGAAGAATCAGAAAATCAGCCCCATTCACATTCAGAAAACACTTGATGATCTTATTTCCAAAATGCTAATTTACTCCATACATAATTACAGCTTAATCTTACTCCTCAAGTAGTCTGATATGACCTTTTATAAACCAAGCACTGATCTCGACATGGCCCACTGTGACAAAATTTGAAGGAATACTAAAACCTAATAAGTTTTTCCTAACCAGCTAAGTGTATATATTTTGTTTGCTGGTTTTAAAAATCTCCGAAGAGAGTCAAATATTATAAAATACAGGTTGAGAAAGCGCCCAACATATGTAATGAGAGGTGTATCACAAATACAATGATTAAGAAATGATAATATTATCTGAAGTCAAAAATCGTGAGCTAAGCCGTGCCGACTGCCGTTTACAAGTGCGGTAATTGTTTACTTAACCTAACCAGAAACTTACACGTGAGACCTGAAGAAAAACGAAGGCGCGCACGCGCACAAAAGAAAACCGTTTGCCCTAACCAGCACCAGCTATTCCGCATGCGGCGCGCTGTCGTTCCTTCCTAAGGTTCCCCCAACCAGGAGTGTCGCTAACCGCGCCGCGCACGTTTTGCACATGTGCAAAACGTGCGCGGTTTTGCAAAACCAGAGCCCTAATGAGGGCTACAAACAAGGGTATTCGTGTTAAGCATCGTTGTTCCTCCTCAGAATAGCCGTGAGCCGCGCCGCCGCGCGCGCGTAAGCATCTGGTTAGATTCAGGTAATAAAAATAATTTTGCACTAACCATCTCCCTGTTCTGCGAGCGCGGCGCGCGTAAGCACTTGGTTAGGTGAAGTAATCATTGCAATCATAGGTGCGGTGTGTATGGCCGCGCGGCTAACTTCCCTTTGCTTCGCGGAAGCGCGCCGCGCATGAGGCGAACAGGGATAAACGTGTAATTACTCATTAGCAAACTTATATGCCCATACCCCTTGAATTTATATTATTGGCGTTGCGCGCGGCGCACTTCTGTTCTTTTCGAATAATTTGTTTGACCCACTGTAACATTGCTAAACACGGATACCCCTGTGATCGTCGCGCGGCGAGTACACGTACACACACTTATACGGGCTCAGGAAGTTAGTGCAAACTTAGATCTAGTCCATCGGACTTCAGCGAATTTATTTCTTTATTATTGATCACATCTGCAGCTGCATGATCCTAAGCCCGGGCAGCATCCAGGTAATGCAAACAGGTATATACTTGTTTAGCAAATTAAGCAGCTGCCTAGTGATTGCTAAATGGTTCATATATTTCATTTGAATGAGAGCTTGAAATTAATTAACAAGAATGAAATGAAGAATGTATTAATATATTATGACAAGCACATCTATAATAATAACAAAACAACTCAAATTACAAATATTCATCAGGCCCTTGTTAATAATAAACAAATGATCTACTCTTACCACAAATTTGTGATTGCTTTAGTCTATTCATGTGTGGTGAATTTAATTGTAACATTGTCTTGATATTAAAGAGTGGCTATGTATTTACATATAAAAAAACATATTAAATGTGCTATTGGAAGTTTTTCACTTAACAAATCTGTGCATTGAGGCTTCTTGTGCAAAAGTTTCAAAAGCAAAGAACCATAGGTAAAATAACATTTTGTTCATGAATAGCATTAAATATCTTTAGAAACCATGCAAATCAATTTAATATCAAATTTGTTCACAAGAGCATTAATCAAATACCCAACAAGTTCAAGCTAGGATTAGAAATAACAGATTAATACTTCATCACACCAGAAAATTTATTTCATCAAAATTCACATCAACATATCACTCATTCAGCATTCTCTCGGGCATTAATAAAGTATCAATAATGAAAACATACTGCAAATTAATTTTGCAGTCAATACAGTCCTTAAATTGTGTACATGAACTATTCTTAAGCCTAGGTGTGCTAATATTCTTCATCATCTAAATACACCTCTTCCTCCTCTTCCTCTTCTTCATCTTCATCTTGACTGTCTTCTGCACTGCAGTCCTGATAATTGAAACCATTGATAAGCTTAAATGGATACAAAATATGGACATTGGTATCGATTGAAAAGCCCCATTGCAATGAATCATGCTTTCAATGAATGCTCTTTGGATCAATTAAGCAGTCATACCATCATTTATAGCTCCACTGAGTTACCTGGTACTGGATATATTCTTGTATTATGTCTGAGATGTCGCTATCTGCCTCTGTGAATTCCATTTCATCCATACCTTCACCAGTATAGAGATGGAGGAAGACCTGAATAATCAGTCATCTTAAATCACTTATAGATCTAATGAAATTTGCTGATTTAAGAGCTACATAATTTTTGCTTAGCTGAATTATATTTCTTATAATTGACATCTTTATAAATGGTTCTTCCAATGGTGCCATGATAATCACTCACCTTTCTTTTCAACATGGCTTTGAACTGCTCATTTATCCTTGTAAAAAGCTCTTGCATTGCTGTACTGTTCCCAATGAAAGTTCCACTTAGATCAAATCTGAGAATGGATGTGTTTATTAAGAATTCCAATCTTTTCAGAATGATCAAAGTTAAGAATTTAAGATGATAATATTCTAAAAGCATCATCAGTTTATCATGAAACATTTACCCAGGGGGAGCCACATTACAAACAGCTGTTTTCACATTGCTTGGGATCCATTCCACAAAATAGGCTGAGTTTTTACTCTGGACGTTGAGCATTTGATCATCCACCTGGACAATAATACTTTTTAGCAACAACCCTTGTGAAGTTTCTAAGTAGAAACACATTCCAATCATCTATGCCATGAGCAGATTGTAAATGGCCTGATGTAAATTTGTTTCATATGTGCATCATAAATGAAACTAACCTCTTTGGTTGAACATTTCCCTCTAAACATTGCAGCACAAGTCAGATATCTACCATGCCTGGGATCACAAGATACCATCATGTTTTTGCTGTCAAACATCTGGTTGGTTATTTCTGCAACTGTGGCATGCTGAAAAGTGTAAGCACATGATAGATAAATATAATTTGACAAAAGCCATGCCCTTGTTGTGTCATAGGTTTATTCATCATAATATTACACTTACAGGTATATCATTGATCTATTGATGTGGTCTTTTATGAAGTTTATAAACGCATACCTACCTTGAAACTGTCTTTATTTGCTGAGCTGAGTGGAGCAAATCCTGACATAAAGAAATGTAATCTTGGGAACGGCACCATATTTACTGCCAGTTTCCTCAAATCTGCATTCAGTTGGCCTGGGAACCTGCAAGACAACACAGATTAGTATTACTCAATACAATATCTATTTATCAGTTAAATCAAGATCAATGTGTGCCATCTACCTTCATACTTGTGATGGAATTTGTGATAGAAAAGTAAAAACAAGATATATTAAATTGATTACCTCAGGCTGGTAGTTATTCCTGACATGACAGTTGATACCAAATGATTCAAGTCTGCATAGCTGAAGCAATGAATTAATTCAATCTGTATTGCATTGATATGCACTTTACTCAAACAATAATCAATATTTCACTTCTTTAGTTGGAATTAAGAATGATACTAAAGCACTGCTCATTATTATACAGGAAATATAAAATCAAACCTTGGACTCTTTAGTTTGAGTGTGGAAGTGCAGATATTGTAGAGAGCCTCGTTGTCAATGACGTAGCATTCATCTGTGTTTTCCACCAGTTGATGGAAGGAAAGGGCTGCATTGTATGGCTCAACCATAGTCTCAGAAACCTGGATTTCACATGATAAAAAGATAGACAGCGTATTTTTTAGGACTGATGTCATGGATAGCTTGATGATTTTGAGTCCTTGGATAACCTTTAATCATATATCTACAATATTTCAATCCCCTAACTCTCTATTAACCTTAGGCGATGGAGCAACTGAAAAGGAGCACACTATCCTATCAGGATACTCCTCTCTGACCCTCTTGAGGAGTAACGTTCCCATTCCGGATCCTGTACCTCCTCCCAGGGAGTGAGTGAGCTGGAATCCCTGGAGGCAGTCCACTCCTTCAGACTCCTTCCTTATCACGTCAAATACCTGGAGGTTGTGTAAGTCAAACCCATGTTGGGGAATGTGACCTCAATACATGGAGGCAGCTGCAAGGGTATGATTGAAATTGTTAATTAAACTAGTAGTATAACTAGCAGGTAATTTCAGGTAAATGATATTCTCTCCTGACATTTCAGTCATTTTTCAACCCTACAAACTATAGTACATTTAATATTCTCATACTCACTGAGTCCACCAACTCGGCCCCCTCAGTGTAGTGTCCTTTAGCCCAGTTGTTACCAGCCCCTGACTGTCCGGATACGAAGTTATCTGCCGGGATAAAGCATCATCTCAATAATGTTAATAAATCATTGATTATTGATAAGTTATATATGCCTTATTGGCCCTTATTTAACCGGCCCTTATTTAACCAGAACAGAACTGTGTTTATTTGTAAAAATACAATTATTGGTATCATGCTCTTAGTTTGAAACACAAGATAACCAAATCATTGATCACCCTGGTATTTGAATATTTTCCTTAGTTTCAAAAGGCGCTGTGTTTCACGGAGTCCAGGACAGCTGGCTCCAAGTCAACAAGGACTGCTCTCGGGACGTATTTACCACCCTGTAAGGGTAAAATGGGATTAATCAATAGTTTCACTTTTCAGAGGTGCTGGTGTTGAGGTACTATGAAAAATAACGATCAGAAGTGTTATTTCGTAAGTTAAAATTTTACTGAACACATCTCAAAATTTGGTTACCAAGATATGGTTTCAGTAACATCTCAACATGGGTTCAGAATCATGATATTCACTCTATTGTAATCTATAAAACACAGTACAAAGTTGCAGCTAATATAACTCACCGCCCTGTAATTCATTGTAGTACACGTTTATCTTCTCCAGCAGCACATCATCTGAAGCGCTCTCTCCCACAAAGGAGCCGTCAACCCCGATCATGTGCTCTGCAGGGGGAGGGGAAGATGATTAACTAATTAATAAATAAATAAATAATAAATAAATAATCAAATTTATCAGTCTATCATTGCCCTTTCTTTTCAAATATATTAAAATACGAATCACAACAAAATATCTGTATGATATTTTCTAATTTCTTTATGTTTATATTTAAACGTTAACGAGCACTCAGCACTTTCAAAGCGTTAAGTGTGAGTCTTCCTCGGGGACTCGAACCCTCAATGTCATGACTGACAGTCGGGAATCAAGCCCGCTCAACCAATAATTTATTTCATTCTCACTTAGAGAGCTAGCTGTGCAGATTTCACCGAGACGAAGGAAGGCGGTTGCACAGCAGCTGGTAGGTTGGGAGTATGAGAGGTATTCAGTGATCATTATGCATGGAAATCTTGCTTACCCTACTTAAATTGCATAAAGACCAATTTCTGAATGATGTACTTTTCGAATAAGACCTCATTCTTGTTGAATTTAATGAAAATAAGTGCAGGTAACTGAAGCAGAGGATCTCTTCACCCTTAATCACCTTACCTCCAGGAATCGATGTATTGATTACCATGATGGTATGTTAAACATCATAACGATTAATCATAATAACTGATGTGATTCGTTCCCATCCACAGTAGCCCTGGCATCAGGGACCTCCCAGCGGAAGGTCCCGTGCTGGGGTTTCTGCCTGGATCTCTATAGATCCATCCCCCGATTAGTAGATAACGATTTGATGATAATTTGCTAATAACACCCACTTGTAACACCCACTAATAACACTAACAACACCCACCTTTGCAAGCGGTTTCCCAGAACGCCCCGCCAATCTGATTGCCACATTGTCCCGTTTGAATGTGCACTATCTCTCGCACCATTTCCCTGGAGAAATCAATCAATTGTTGAGACTATAATTGACACGAGTTTGGTTGTCTAGTAGATTTCAAATAGCACGTGCTAATCGTCTTTAACACATTATAGGTCAGAGATAAATACATAGATGCGAGAAATTGTAAGCCGTGTCAGGATAGATTACATGTTTACATGCTAGATGGGGTGAAAAGGCTCCGGTGGTGTCTCAAGGTTTAGGATTCCTAAGTCCCACATCACCTACTCTCCTTACGCTCACTCAATGCTAGCTATGAGCAAAACCCGCAGTGAGTTTCATTTTTACTATCAGCCGTGGCCGTTATAAGTATCGTTGGCGTATCAGCTAAATCTTCATAATATCGACCAATCAGCGCCCAAGTTTACGGTTTACTTGCGTGCTGATTGGTCAATGTAGAATGGGCCTTTGGGTAAGCTAATACGCTGTCGACAATAGTGGTGAATGGTAAATCAGATCAAATGAAACATTGAATTAGCTCTCACTAACTTTAGTGGAAGTTCACTATTAACTAATTGAGACTCAAGACGCTAGATAATGATGCTAACAAAAACGCGTTCTTTAACGCTTTATTAATAATGTTTTATTTCCCAGATTATCGTCAATGAAACTAGATCAAGATCAAAGATAAATATTTGTGGACGAGAGTCAACGGACATGATAACCAACTCTTACAGATATCACAGTTTTTGGAGATTCACTTGTTCATTAGTTTCAGTGAGACGAACGAACAACCAAAAAGGAAATGACGAGCATAAATATCTTGCCCTAAACGGCGATTAACCGAACTGAAATCATGTGCCATGAGCCAGATTACTAACCACGTATTGTGGTGCTAGGTCAGAATGGTTGAATATATTCAGCGTATCTGTAAACATATGCACATAATATTAATGTATATATCGTCACCAATGTCGAAGTTGTCTAACTTTTATAGTTAGTCTCAATTAGCGATCATGGAGCAATGGAAGGTGGTATGCCGCGTGAAGTTTTACAAACTGGTGTAACGCCCGCGCACGGCTCGGGCGTTAGGTGCTCTCAAAGTGAGACGGTGTAAGTTTATCATAATTTCATTTCAATTTGAGAATTTTCATGTCAAAAACAGCCGAATAAAGGAAAGCTGGTACCAAATTTGATATTTTTGGGTTGAAAAATTTAATCCTTAGTTTCAGATCGATAGCCTCGGTTTGTCATTCCAAGATCAAAGAATTTTTGGAGCACAACGGTAAGAAAAACGTAAGTTTGATACAATAAAATATTTCAAAAATTTCGCCAAAACTTGCCCGACACACGCTACTAAGAAAATAAACAAATTGCGAAGTGCGCAAGTGTCGACCTACTCACAGTTACTCGCAAACGTAACCTAGAACTTATCAAACAACTAATTAAATTCAATTTAGGTCTATTATCGCGTTTGGAATGAAACACGTGTAACATAAAACAAAACGTAAGTAAGCATACGTACTCGCGCACTAAGTCACCGAACTGTTGATAGAAAGTACAAATAGCATAAAGTAAAGTCGAGAAAAATCTCAAATTTGTATTAAAATATTATTCAATATTATAGCATAGTAGTACTTTTATAAGACAGATGAAAATGGATATATTTAAAACAAAATAGCTGATCAGTTCTATAAATCCCACTCGTAAATCCATAATTTCCAGTCATTAAAATAGGATCTATAAGAGTCGCACGAATTAAATTACCAATTTTGCGTCACTAATTCGCTAGTCTACGCTATGATAATGACGTCACACTCAAATGTCTATTATTTTTCGCGCAACTCCTCTCCCACCCTATCTCTCACGAGATAGTTTGACACTTCGTGTCAACAGCAAGGTGAGATCATGTAGTAATAATAAATGCAGATTTATGTGTGTTTGTGTGTATGTCCGTCCTTTTGTTCGTTCCTGTCTGTTTGTATGTTCGTTTGTTAGTCATTTCCTGTCAATTTGACCGTCTGTTTTTTAGTTGATTCACCCTCCAACACGTTTGGTTTTTTGACAGGGTCAGTCCGTTCAAGTACCCATTGTTAGCTTGAATTATTGTTAAAGTTGACGCACAACGTACGGAGGGATTAAATCATTAATAAAAAGTAAGGACGCAGGTGAGGAGTGTTTGAAACCAATTAACTAATTAATTGATTAGTTAATTGATTAGTTAATTACACGACGATTAAAAGGAGATGAGTAGAGTCAGATTCCAAGGAAACATACTAAACAGATAACAGTACAATGCACGTCAAGATTACGTGTCATACAGGCGATAAGGAAACATAGAAACCCGACAGGGGTTTCTATTTTACGGCTTCACCGTATAATACTTGTCACACAACCCATGCTCCGATGATATGCTGGAAAGAATGACGTCATTATCATGCTTTAAGGTGGTGAATTGATGACGTAGAAGTGGCTATGCTCCGTCCACAGCGCGTTATACGTTAATCTACACTCAACACTTGGTGGCGTGGTCAGGAAAGCCGTATCTAATCTGTGGCGGCTAGCTTACCGTGGTGAAAGTGCAACTACTAATACTTTTTGTTAGAAGAAGAACCATTAACTTTATATATTCGTATATCCGAAGGAGGACTATTAGCTCTGATTTAGTGCCGTGCAATTAACGAATTTGTTCCGATATCGGAACAATCAGTTTTATGTATCGGAACAAATTGTAATTTATCGGAACAGCGGTTTTACCTTTTCTTAGGTTATCTTCAGTTAGCTTAATAATGGTCACGGTTAATATAATAACTTCATGGCATATTTCTAGGTCAGGAAAGCAGTCCTTATTATAACTGACGCCGTTAGTTTTATACCTTATTGAACCGTGACATCGCTCATTATTTCAGAGCAACTCGTAAATAGCATGGATCACTGTTTTGAGAGGTAAAAATAGGGTTTTTGGATTTTACAGGAAAACAAAGGAAAACTGGCGAATATCATTGGTTCAGTGGTTTCAGGCGCATAATTTATGACCAGATACACTTCTATTTAACCACCCATGAGACATCTACGCCCAATAAGGGCGAAAAAGGCGTTTTAAAAAGGCAGTTTTGGGATTCTGAAATGGTATGTTTCTTAGGTCGTCCATGATGGCGTGTTTTTAGCCCCCCGATTTCGGAACAGAAAGAAAATGGCTGAATCACTGTTTTGAGAGTAAAATGGGTTTTGGATTTTACAGGAAAAACAAAGTCGTCCATTGGTTGGCGTTTCAGGCATTTTTAGCTCAATCGGCCAGAGCACCCTTGATTTCGATCTTGGGTGCCTCAGAAATGAAGACCGGCCTGGATCTTTAAACCGTTTGAGAGGTAAAATAGGGGTTTTTTATGTCTTTACAGGTCGTCCACAATGGGAAAACTGGCGAATATCATTGGTTCTTGGGTGGTTTCACCGTCCTGCATAATTTTTGACCAGATACACTTTTGAATTATTTGACCAAAGGATGGACATCTACGCCCAAGGGCATAATTTAAAAGGCAGTTTTTAAGCCGAAAACACGATTTTAAACCCCATACTGGCAAAAGACAGAAAATGAAAAACACATTTCAAACTTCAGAGAAAATGTATGTCTTTCTTAGGGTCGTCCATGGATGGTGCGTGCAAATTTTCAGATCAATCAGCCAAAGCTTTTCGATTTCGGATCTTGGGTGCCTCAGAAATGAAGACCGTCCTGGATCACTGTTTTGAGAGGTAAAAATAGGGTTTTTTGAATTTTACAGGAAAACAAAGGAAAACTGGCGAATATCATTGGTTCAGTGGTTTCAGGCGCATAATTTATGACCAGATACACTTCTATTTGACCACCCATGAGACATCTACGCCCAATAAGGGGCGAAAAAGGCAGTTTTTTAAGCTGAAAACACGATTTCAAACCCCATTACAGACAGAAAATGGCTGATTTCGGGATTCTGAAGTATGGTATGTCTTTCTTAGGTCGTCCATGGATGGCGTGCAAATTTTCAGATCAATCGGCCAAAGCTTTTCGATTTCGGATCTTGGGTGCCTCAGAAATGAAGACCGGCCTCGGATCACTGTTTTGAGAGGTATAAATAGGGTTTTTGATTTTACAGGAAAACAAAGGAAAACTGGCGAATATCATTGGTTCAGTGGTTTCAGGCATAATTTTATGACCAGATACACTTCTATTTGACCACCCATGAGACATCTACGCCCAATAAGGGGCGAAAAAAGGCAGTTTTTAAGCCGAAAAACACGATTTTAAACCCCCATAACAGACAGAAAATGACTGATTTCGGGATTCTGAAGTATGGTATGTCTTTCTTAGGTCGTCCATGGATGGCGTGCAAATTTTCAGATCAATCAGCCAAAGCTTTTCGATTTCGGATCTTGGGTGCCTCAGAAATGAAGACCGTCCTGGATCACTGTTTTGAGAGGTAAAAATAGGGTTTTTTGGATTTTACAGGAAAACAAAGGAAAACTGGCGAATATCATTGGTTCAGTGGTTTCAGGCGCATAATTTATGACCAGATACACTTCTATTTGACCACCCATGAGACATCTACGCCCAATAAGGGGCGAAAAAGGCAGTTTTAAGCCGAAAAACACGATTTTAAACCCCCCATAACAGACAGAAAATGGCTGATTTCGGGATTCTGAAGTATGGTATGTCTTTCTTAGGTCGTCCATGGATGGCGTGCAAATTTTTTAGCTCAATCGGCCAAAGCTTTTCGATTTCGGATCTTGGGTGCCTCAGAAACGAAGACCGGCCTGGATCACTGTTTTTGAGAGGTAAAAATAGGGTTTTTGGATTTTGCGGAAAACAAAGGAAAACTGGCGAATATCATTGGTTCAGTGGTTTCCAGGCGCATAATTTATGACCAGTAGATACACTTCTATTTGACCACCCATGAGACATCTACGCCCAATAAGGGGCGAAAAAAGGCAGTTTTAAGCCGAAAAAACGCGATTTTAACCCCCATAACAGAAAAAATGGCTGATTTCGGGATTCTGAAGTATGGTATGTCTTTCTTAGGTCGTCCATGGATGGCGTGCAAATTTTTAGCTCAATCGGCCAGAGCTTTTCGATTTCGGATCTTGGGTGCCTCAGAAATGAAGACCGGCCTGGATCACTGTTTTGAAAGGTAAAATAGGGTTTTTGGATTTTACAGGAAAACAAGGAAAACTGGCGAATATCATTGGTTCAGTGGTTTCAGGCGCATTTATGACCAGTCACTTCTATTTGACCACCCATGAGACATCTACTTGCTTAAGGGGCGAAAAGGCAGTTTTAAGCCGAAAAACGATTTTAAGCCCCACAACATGAAAATGCTGTTTTGGGATTCAAGTATTTTGTTTTTCTTGGTCGCCCAGGATGGCGTGAAAATTTTCAATCAATCCCCAAAAGCTTTTCGATTTCGGATCTTGGGTGCCTCAGAAAGAAAGCCTGGATCACTGGAGGTAAAATGGGGTTTTTATTTTCGGGAAAACAAAGGAAAAACTGGGAATATCAGGTTCAGGGGCCGGGATTTTTTGGAAATAACTTCTATTTGACCACCCATGAGACATCTACGCTAATAAGGGGCAAAAGCAGTTTTAAGCCGAAAACACGATTTAAACCCCATACAGACAAAATTGATTTCGGGATTCTGAAGTATGGTATGTCTTTATTGGGTCGTCCATGATGGCGTGCAAATTTTGCCCAATCCAAAAGTTTTTGATTTCGGATCTTGGGTGCCCAGAAATGAAGCCCGGGCCTGGATCACTTTTTTGAGGGGGAAAAAATAGGGTTTTTTGGTTTTACAGGAAAACAAAAAAAACTAAATCTTGGTTCAGTGGTTTCAGGCGCATAATTTATGACCAGATACACTTCTATTTGACCATGAGACATCTACGCCCAATAAGGCGAAAAAGGCAGTTTTAAGCCGAAAAACGATTTAAACCCCATAACAGAAAAATGACTGATTCGGGATTCTGAAAAATGAATGGCGTGCAAATTTTTAAGCCGATTTCGGATCTTGGGTGCCTCAGAAATGAAGACCGTCCTGGATCACTGTTTGAGAGGAAAGTATCCAGGAAAAGTAAGGAAAACTGGCAATATCATTGGTTTGTGGTCTCCAGGCGCATAACACCAGATACAGACCAAATCTACTGAAAAAGGCAGTTTTAAGCCGAAAACACGATTTTAAACCCCCTGACGGTGAAAATGGCTGATTTCGGGATTCGTTATGGTATGTCTTTCTTAGGTCGTCCATGGATGGCGTGCAAATTTTCAGCTCAATCGGCCAAAGCTTTTCGATTTCGGATCTTGGGTGCTTGGGTGCCTCACTGTTTTGAAATTTTTGAATAACAAAGAGCTGGATCACTGTTTTGAAAATTTAGGTAAAAATAAAGGTTTTTTTTAAGTTTACAGGAAAATTGCTGAAAGGAAAACTGGCGTCCATGGATCATTGGTTCAGTGGTTTCAGGCGCATAATTTATAAAAATAGGGTTTTTTTGATTTTACCAAGATACACTTCTATTTCGACCACCCATGGACATTCTACATGACATCAATAAGGGGGCGAAAAAGGCAGTTTTAAGCCGAAAAACGATTTTAGACCCCCATAACAGACAGAAAATGGCTGATTTCGGGATTCGATGTATGGTATGTCTTTCTTATTATTGAGTCCATGGATGGCGTTTTTAGCTCAATCGGCCAAGCTTTCAATTTCGGATCTTGGTTCTTGACAAATGAAGAATTTTATCACTGTTTGAGAGGTAAAAATAGGGTTTTGTTTACAGGAAAACAATGAAAATTTGAAAATATCAAATTTCAGTGGTTTCAGGCATAATTTAGACCTCACTTCTATTTGACCACCCATGAGACATCTACGCCCAATTAGGGCGAAAAATATTAGTTTTTTCAGCAAAAGACAGTAAATTTAACCCCATTACAGACAAAAAATGACTGATTTCGGGATTCTATTAATCCATGTCTTTCTTAAGTCGTCCCCTGATGGGCGTGCAAATTTTCAGCTCAATCGAAAGAAGCTTTTCGATTTCGGATCTTTGACGTGCCTCAGAAATGCCATTAAATCCTGGATCACTGTTTTGAGAAGGTTTTTGGAAATAGGGTTTTCGTACCCAAATGGCTTCCTTTTCTACGACACAGTCTGCATCGTGGTTCAGTGGTTTCACGCGAAAAAGGGATTTTAAAAAACATGCTCATCTATTGACCACCCATGATTTTCGCCCCCCCGAATTTGCGAAAAAAGCTTTTATTAAAAACAGTCCACTAACAAAACCTTCAGGGTGTGAAATGGGTTTCAGGATTCTGAATGGTATGTCTTTCTTAGACTCGTCCATGGATGGCGTGCAAATTTCAGTTCAATCGGCCAAAAGGTTTCAATTTAGAATCTTGGGTGTTCACAAATTTCATAACATCCTTCACTGTTTTGAAACATAAAACTGCAGGGTTTTTGGATTTAAAGAGGAATACAAAAGGAAAACTGGTCAAATACATTTAGTTCCAGTGGTTTCAGGCGCTACCAAAACATGTAAGATACCAAATACGTTAAATTTGACCACCCATGAATACATTTGTGCTTTTAAAAGGGCGAAAAAATTTATATTTTAAGCCGGAAAATGACTGATTTTTAATATATCTCCCCTTCGGTCATCCATGGATGATTTCACATTTTCAACTATACATATGTTTTTCGATTTGGTCGTCCATGGAAATGCGTGCAAATTTCTGGACGTGTTTTCTATAGTAAAAGGTGATTTGATTTCGGAAAGTGGTGAATTATTGGCGTATAAATCTTATCTTTTAACATACGTTTTAAAGGGAGCTAAATGTCATCAAATTTTGGAAATCACCGTTTTCAAAAGCATTAAACAAATAAACACTGCACTGGAGAAAAAAATTGGTTCAACTGAAAACTGGGCAATTGCAAAAATTTTGACCAAAAACGGAGTTGAGACAATGTTTCCGAAGGAAATGATAGATAAAATGTCTGTGATATCACTGAAATTTTCTGTATTTTCACCATTTTTCATGTTTTGCATAACACCTACCTAAATGGCTGATTGTAATTCTAAAGTTTAGAATTACAAAATACCTTTCTTAGGTGTCCATGAGGTTTTTACCAAATTTTCAGGAAAAATCGGCCACCTTTCCAATTTTGGATCCTGGGTTCCTCAGAAATTTATAACAACCTGGATCAACTGTTTTTGACATGCCAGGAAAAATCTAGGGCCTAGATTTAAAGGGTCAAAAAAAACAGTTTTCGCAGTTCAAGTGGTTTCAAAACCCCCATAACAGACAATTCTATTTGACCACCCTTGGGACATCTACGACCATACCACACGTGCAAGGCAGTCTTCAACTCAAAACGCGATTTTTCGATAACAGACAAAAAATGGCTGCCTCGTTTTTCTGAAGTATGGTATGTTCTTAGGTCGTAAAATGGATGTTTGGTTTACAGGAAAACAATCGGACAACATGGTTCGTTTCGGATCAAATTTCCTCAAAATTTACCAGCCTGGATCACTTTTGAAAAGGTAAAAATATGGACATCAGAATTGTAAAAAAAGGAAAACTGGCAGAAAAAAACCTTCAGTGGTTTCCCTGGCATAATTTAAAATGGCTGATGTTGTTCTGAAATCGGGAAATCTACGCCCAATTGCAGGGGGGAAAATTTTCAGTTTTAATCCGAAAAACGATTTTATTTCCCCAATACAGACAGAAAACGAGCGATCAGGATTCTGAAGTCTGGTATGTCTTTCTTAGGTCGTCCATGGATGGCGTGCAGAATTTTCAGCACAAAAATTTCGAGGGGTGCCTTTTTGGATCACTGTTTTGCAGGTAAAAATAGAAATTTTAAAGAGAAAACAAAAGCGAATATGATTGGTTCAGTGGTTTCAGGCGCATGATTTATGACCCAGAAACACTTCTATTTGACCACCCATGAGACATCTTCAGAATAATGGGCGAAAAAAAGGCAGTTTTAAGCCGAAAAACCCATTTTAACCCCCCATAACAGACAGAAAATGGCTGATTTCGGGATTCTGAAGTATGGTATGTCTTTCTTCATGGTCAATCCATGGATGGCGTGCAAACTTTCAGCTCAATCGGCCAAAGTTTTCAATTTCGGATCTTGGGTGCCTCAAAGAATAACGTCCTGGATCACTGTTTTGAGAGGTAAAAATAGGGTTTTTTAGTTTTCAGCTCAATCAGCCAAAGCTTTTCGATTTCGGATCTTGGGTGCCTCAGAAATGAAGAACATCCTGGATCACTGTTTTGAGAGGTAAAAATAGGGTTTTTGGATTTTACAGGAAAACAAAGGAAAACTGGCGAATATCATTGGTTCAGTGGTTTCAGGCGCATAATTTATGACCAGATACACTTCTATTTGACCACCCATGAGACATCTACGCCCAATAAAGGGGCGAAAAAGGCAGTTTTAAGCCGAAAAACGCGATTTTAACCCCCGTGCAAATTTTCAACTCAATCGGCCAAAGCTTTTCGATTTCGGATCTTGGGTGCCTCAGAAATGAAGAACATCCTGGATCACTGTTTTGAGAGGTAAAAATAGGGTTTTTGGATTTTACAGGAAAACAAAGGAAAACTGGCGAATATCATTGGTTCAGTGGTTTCAGGCGCATAATTTATGACCAGATACACTTCTATTTGACCACCCATGAGACATCTACGCCCAATAAGGGGCGAAAAAGGCAGTTTTAAGCCGAAAAACGCGATTTTAACCCCCATAACAGACAGAAAATGGCTGATTTCGGGATTCTGAAGTATGGTATGTCTTTCTTAGGTCGTCCATGGATGGCGTGCAAATTTTCAGCTCAATCGGCCAAAGCTTTTCGATTTCGGATCTTGGGTGCCTCAGAAATGAAGAACGTCCTGCAGGATCACTGTTTTGAGAGGTAAAAATAGGGTTTTTTAGATTTTACAGGAAAACAAAGGAAAACTGGCGAATATCATTGGTTCAGTGGTTTCAGGCGCATAATTTATGACCAGATACACTTCTATTTGACCACCCATGAGACATCTACGCCCAATAAGGGGCGAAAAAAGGCAGTTTTAAGCCGAAAAACGCGATTTTAACCCCCATAACAGACAGAAAATGGCTGATTTCGGGATTCTGAAGTATGGTATGTCTTTCTTAGGTCGTCCATGGATGGCGTGCAAATTTTCAGCTCAATCGGCCAAAGCTTTTCGATTTCGGATCTTGGGTGCCTCAGAAATGAAGAACATCCTGGATCACTGTTTTGAGAGGTAAAAATAGGGTTTTTGGATTTTACAGGAAAACAAAGGAAAACTGGCGAATATCATTGGTTCAGTGGTTTCAGGCGCATAATTTATGACCAGATACACTTCTATTTGACCACCCATGAGACATCTACGCCCAATAAGGGGCGAAAAAAGGCAGTTTTAAAGCCGAAAAACGCGATTTTTACCCCCCATAACAGACAGAAAATGGCTGATTTCGGGATTCTGAAGTATGGTATGTGTTTTTTAGGTCGTCCATGGATGGCGTGCAAATTTTCAGCTCAATCGGCCAAAGCTTTTCGATTTCGGATCTTGGGTGCCTCAGAAATGAAGAACATCCTGGATCACTGTTTTGAGAGGTAAAAATAGGGTTTTTGGTTTTACAGGAAAACAAAGGAAAACTGGCGAATATCATTGGTTCAGTGGTTTCAGGCGCATAATTTATGACCAGATACACTTCTATTTGACCACCCATGAGACATCTACGCCCAATAAGGGGCGAAAAAAAGGCAGTTTTAAGCCGAAAAACGCGATTTTAACCCCCATAACAGACAGAAAATGGCTGATTTCGGGATTCTGAAGTATGGTATGTCTTTCTTAGGTCGTCCATGGATGGCGTGCAAATTTTCAGCTCAATCGGCCAAAGCTTTTCGATTTCGGATCTTGGGTGCCTCAGAAATGAAGAACATCCTGGATCACTGTTTTGAGAGGTAAAAAAAGGGTTTTTTTTTTGGATTTACAGGAAAACAAAGGAAAACTGGCGAATATCATTGGTTCAGTGGTTTCAGGCGCATAATTTATGACCAGATACACTTCTATTTGACCACCCATGAGACATCTACGCCCAATAAGGGGCGAAAAAAAAGGCAGTTTTTAAGCCGAAAAACGCGATTTTAACCCCCATAACAGACAGAAAATGGCTGATTTCGGGATTCTGAAGTATGGTATGTCTTTCTTAGGTCGTCCATGGATGGCGTGCAAATTTTCAGCTCAATCGGCCAAAGCTTTTCGATTTCGGATCTTGGGTGCCTCAGAAATGAAGAACATCCTGGATCACTGTTTTGAGAGGTAAAAATAGGGTTTTTGGATTTTACAGGAAAACAAAGGAAAACTGGCGAATATCATTGGTTCAGTGGTTTCAGGCGCATAATTTATGACCAGATACACTTCTATTTGACCACCCATGAGACATCTACGCCCAATAAGGGGCGAAAAAAGGCAGTTTTAAGCCGAAAAACGCGATTTTAACCCCCATAACAGACAGAAAATGGCTGATTTCGGGATTCTGAAGTATGGTATGTCTTTCTTAGGTCGTCCATGGATGGCGTGCAAATTTTCAGCTCAATCGGCCAAAGCTTTTCGATTTCGGATCTTGGGTGCCTCAGAAATGAAGAACATCCTGGATCACTGTTTTGAGAGGTAAAAAATAGGGTTTTTGGATTTTACAGGAAAACAAAGGAAAACTGGCGAATATCATTGGTTCAGTGGTTTCAGGCGCATAATTTATGACCAGATACACTTCTATTTGACCACCCATGAGACATCTACGCCCAATAAGGGGCGAAAAAAAGGCAGTTTTAAGCCGAAAAACGATTTTAACCCCCATAACAGACAGAAAATGGCTGATTTCGGGATTCTGAAGTATGGTATGTCTTTCTTAGGTCGTCCATGGATGGCGTGCAAATTTTCAGCTCAATCGGCCAAAGCTTTTCGATTTCGGATCTTGGGTGCCTCAGAAATGAAGAACATCCTGGATCACTGTTTTGAGAGGTAAAAATAGGGTTTTTAGATTTTACAGGAAAACAAAGGAAAACTGGCGAATATCATTGGTTCAGTGGTTTCAGGCGCATAATTTTTGACCAGATACACTTCTATTTGACCACCCATGAGACATCTACGCCCAATAAGGGGCGAAAAAAGGCAGTTTTTAAGCCGAAAAACGCGATTTAACCCCCATAACAGACAGAAAATGGCTGATTTCGGGATTCTGAAGTATGGTATGTCTTTCTTAGGTCGTCCATGGATGGCGTGCAAATTTTCAGCTCAATCGGCCAAAGCTTTTCGATTTCGGATCTTGGGTGCCTCAGAAATGAAGAACATCCTGGATCACTGTTTTGAGAGAGGTAAAAATAGGGTTTTTGGTTTTAGGAAAACAAAGGAAAACTGGCGAATATCATTGGTTCAGTGGTTTCAGGCGCATAATTTATGACCAGATACACCTCTATTTGACCACCCCTGAGACATCTACGCCCAATAAGGGGCGAAAAAGGCAGTTTTAAGCCGAAAAACGCGATTTTAACCCCCATAACAGACAGAAAATGGCTGATTTCGGGATTCTGAAGTATGGTATGTCTTTCTTAGGTCGTCCATGGATGGCGTGCAAATTTTCAGCTCAATCGGCCAAAGCTTTTCGATTTCGGATCTTGGGTGCCTCAGAAATGAAGAACATCCTGGATCACTGTTTTGAGAGGTAAAAATAGGGTTTTTGGATTTTACAGGAAAACAAAGGAAAACTGGCGAATATCATTGGTTCAGTGGTTTCAGGCGCATAATTTATGACCAGATACACTTCTATTTGACCACCCATGAGACATCTACGCCCAATAAGGGGCGAAAAAAGGCAGTTTTAAGCCGAAAAACGCGATTTTAACCCCCATAACAGACAGAAAATGGCTGATTTCGGGATTCTGAAGTATGGTATGTGTCTTTCTTAGGTCGTCCATGGATGGCGTGCAAATTTTCAGCTCAATCGGCCAAAGCTTTTCGATTTCGGATCTTGGGTGCCTCAGAAATGAAGAACATCCTGGATCACTGTTTTGAGAGGTAAAAATAGGGTTTTTTGATTTTACAGGAAAACAAAGGAAAACTGGCGAATATCATTGGTTCAGTGGTTTCAGGCGCATAATTTATGACCAGATACACTTCTATTTGACCACCCATGAGACATCTACGCCCAATAAGGGGCGAAAAAAAAAGCAGTTTTAAGCCGAAAAACGCGATTTTAACCCCCATAACAGACAGAAAATGGCTGATTTCAGGATTCTGAAGTATGGTATGTCTTTCTTAGGTCGTCCATGGATGGCGTGCAAATTTTCAGCTCAATCGGCCAAAGCTTTTCGATTTCGGACCTTGGGTGCCTCAGAAATGAAGAACATCCTGGATCACTGTTTTTAGAGGTAAAAATAGGGTTTTTTGGATTTTACAGGAAAACAAAGGAAAACTGGCGAATATCATTGGTTCAGTGGTTTCAGGCGCATAATTTATGACCAGATACACTTCTATTTGACCACCCATGAGACATCTACGCCCAATAAGGGGCGAAAAAAGGCAGTTTTAAGCCGAAAAACGCGATTTTAACCCCCATAACAGACAGAAAATGGCTGATTTCGGGATTCTGAAGTATGGTATGTCTTTCTTAGGTCGTCCATGGATGGCGTGCAAATTTTCAGCTCAATCGGCCAAAGCTTTTCGATTTCGGATCTTGGGTGCCTCAGAAATGAAGAACATCCTGGATCACAGTTTTGAGAGGTAAAATAGGGTTTTTTGGATTTTACAGGAAAACAAAGGAAAACTGGCGAATATCATTGGTTCAGTGGTTTCAGGCGCATAATTTATGACCAGATACACTTCTATTTGACCACCCATGAGACATCTACGCCCAATAAGAGGCGAAAAAAGGCAGTTTTTAAGCCCAAAAACGCGATTTTAACCCCCATAACAGACAGAAAATGAGAAAATGGCTGATTTCGGGACTCTGAAGTATGGTATGTCTTTCTTAGGTCGTCCATGGATGGCGTGCAAATTTTCAGCTCAATCGGCCAAAGCTTTTCGATTTCGGATCTTGGGTGCCTCAGAAATGAAGAACATCCTGGATCACTGTTTTGAGAGGTAAAATAGGGTTTTTTATTTTACAGGAAAACAAAGGAAAACTGGCGAATATCATTGGTTCAGTGGTTTCAGGCGCATAATTTATGACCAGATACACTTCTATTTGACCACCCATGAGACATCTACGCCCAATAAGGGGGCGAAAAAAGCAGTTTTAAGCCGAAAAACGCGATTTTAACCCCCATAACAGACAGAAAATGGCTGATTTCGGGATTCTGAAGTATGGTATGTCTTTCTTAGGTCGTCCATGGATGGCGTGCAAATTTTCAGCTCAATCGGCCAAAGCTTTTCGATTTCGGATCTTGGGTGCCTCAGAAATGAAGAACATCCTGGATCACTGTTTTGAGAGGTAAAAATAGGGTTTTTTGGATTTTACAGGAAAACAAAGGAAAACTGGCGAATATCATTGGTTCAGTGGTTTCAGGCGCATAATTTATGACCAGATACACTTCTATTTGACCACCCATGAGACATCTACGCCCAATAAGGGGCGAAAAAAGGCAGTTTTAAGCCGAAAAACGCGATTTTAACCCCCAACAGACAGAAAAATGGCTGATTTCGGGATTCTGAAGTATGGTATGTCTTTCTTAGGTCGTCCATGGATGGCGTGCAAATTTTCAGCTCAATCGGCCAAAGCTTTTCGATTTCGGATCTTGGGTGCCTCAGAAATGAAGAACATCCTGGATCACTGTTTTGAGAGGTAAAAATAGGGTTTTTGGATTTTACAGGAAAACAAAGGAAAACTGGCGAATATCATTGGTTCAGTGGTTTCAGGCGCATAATTTATGACCAGATACACTTCTATTTGACCACCCATGAGACATCTACGCCCAATAAGGGGCGAAAAAGGCAGTTTTAAGCCGAAAAACGCGATTTTAACCCCCATAACAGACAGAAAATGGCTGATTTCGGGATTCTGAAGTATGGTATGTCTTTCTTAGGTCGTCCATGGATGGCGTGCAAATTTTCAGCTCAATCGGCCAAAGCTTTTCGATTTCGGATCTTGGGTGCCTCAGAAATGAAGAACATCCTGGATCACTGTTTTGAGAGGTAAAAATAGGGTTTTTTGGGTTTTACAGGAAAACAAAGGAAAACTGGCGAATATCATTGGTTCAGTGGTTTCAGGCGCATAATTTATGACCAGATACACTTCTATTTGACCACCCATGAGACATCTACGCCCA
Source organism: Beroe forskalii (assembly GCA_011033025.1). NCBI lineage: Eukaryota > Metazoa > Ctenophora > Nuda > Beroida > Beroidae > Beroe > Beroe forskalii. The sequence goes on along the minus strand of WFMF01000634.1, from coordinate 55,568 downwards.
ATAAGGGGCGAAAAAAGGCAGTTTTTAAGCCGAAAAACGCGATTTTAACCCCCATAACAGACAGAAAATGGCTGATTTCGGGATTCTGAAGTATGGTATGTCTTTCTTAGGTCGTCCATGGATGGCGTGCAAATTTTCAGCTCAATCGGCCAAAGCTTTTCGATTTCGGATCTTGGGTGCCTCAGAAATGAAGAACATCCTGGATCACTGTTTTGAGAGGTAAAAATAGGGTTTTTTGGATTTTACAGGAAAACAAAGGAAAACTGGCGAATATCATTGGTTCAGTGGTTTCAGGCGCATAATTTATGACCAGATACACTTCTATTTGACCACCCATGAGACATCTACGCCCAATAAGGGGCGAAAAAAGCAGTTTTAAGCCGAAAAACGCGATTTTAACCCCCATAACAGACAGAAAATGGCTGATTTCGGGATTCTGAAGTATGGTATGTCTTTCTTAGGTCGTCCATGGATGGCGTGCAAATTTTCAGCTCAATCGGCCAAAGCTTTTCGATTTCGGATCTTGGGTGCCTCAGAAATGAAGAACATCCTGGATCACTGTTTTGAGAGGTAAAAATAGGGTTTTTTGGATTTTACAGGAAAACAAAGGAAAACTGGCGAATATCATTGGTTCAGTGGTTTCAGGCGCATAATTTATGACCAGATACACTTCTATTTGACCACCCCTGAGACATCAACGCCCAATAAGGGGCGAAAAAAGGCAGTTTTAAGGCCGAAAAACGCGATTTTAACCCCCCATAACAGACAGAAAATGGCTGATTTCGGGATTCTGAAGTATGGTATGTCTTTCTTAGGTCGTCCATGGATGGCGTGCAAATTTTCAGCTCAATCGGCCAAAAGCTTTTCGATTTCGGATCTTGGGTGCCTCAGAAATGAAGAACATCCTGGATCACTGTTTTGAGAGGTAAAAATAGGGTTTTTGGATTTTACAGGAAAACAAAAGGAAAACTGGCGAATATCATTGGTTCAGTGGTTTCAGGCGCATAATTTATGACCAGATACACTTCTATTTGACCACCCATGAGACATCTACGCCCAATAAGGGGCGAAAAAAAGCAGTTTTAAGCCGAAAAACGCGATTTTAACCCCCATAACAGACAGAAAATGGCTGATTTCGGGATTCTGAAGTATGGTATGTCTTTCTTAGGTCGTCCATGGATGGCGTGCAAATTTTCAGCTCAATCGGCCAAAGCTTTTCGATTTCGGATCTTGGGTGCCTCAGAAATGAAGAACATCCTGGATCACTGTTTTGAGAGGTAAAAATAGGGTTTTTGGATTTTACAGGAAAACAAAGGAAAACTGGCGAATATCATTGGTTCAGTGGTTTCAGGCGCATAATTTATGACCAGATACACTTCTATTTGACCACCCATGAGACATCTACGCCCAATAAGGGGCGAAAAAAGGCAGTTTTTAAGCCGAAAAACGCGATTTTACCCCCCATAACAGACAGAAAATGGCTGATTTCGGGATTCTGAAGTATGGTATGTCTTTCTTAGGTCGTCCATGGATGGCGTGCAAATTTTCAGCTCAATCGGCCAAAGCTTTTCGATTTCGGATCTTGGGTGCCTCAGAAATGAAGAACATCCTGGATCACTGTTTTGAGAGGTAAAAATAGGGTTTTTGGATTTTACAGGAAAACAAAGGAAAACTGGCGAATATCATTGGTTCAGTGGTTTAGGCGCATAATTTATGACCAGATACACTTCTATTTGACCCCATGAGACATCTACGCCCAATAAGGGGCGAAAAAAGCAGTTTTAAGCCGAAAAACGCGATTTTAACCCTCCATAACAGACAGAAAATGGCTGATTTCGGGATTCTGAAGTATGGTATGTCTTTCTTAGGTCGTCCATGGATGGCGTGCAAATTTTCAGCTCAATCGGCCAAAGCTTTTCGATTTCGGATCTTGGGTGCCTCAGAAATGAAGAACATCCTGGATCACTGTTTTGAGAGGTAAAAATAGGGTTTTTTTGGATTTTACAGGAAAACAAAGGAAAACTGGCGAATATCATTGGTTCAGTGGTTTCAGGCGCATAATTTATGACCAGATACACTTCTATTTGACCACCCATGAGACATCTACGCCCAATAAAGGGCTAAAAAAGGCAGTTTTTAAGCCGAAAAACGCGATTTTAACCCCCATAACAGACAGAAAATGGCTGATTTCGGGATTCTGAAGTATGGTATGTCTTTCTTAGGTCGTCCATGGATGGCGTGCAAATTTTCAGCTCAATCGGCCAAAGCTTTTCGATTTCGGATCTTGGGTGCCTCAGAAATGAAGAACATCCTGGATCACTGTTTTGAGAGAAAAAAAATAGGGTTTTTGGATTTTACAGGAAAACAAAGGAAAACTGGCGAATATCATTGGTTCAGTGGTTTCAGGCGCATAATTTATGACCAGATACACTTCTATTTGACCACCCATGAGACATCTACGCCCAATAAGGGGCGAAAAAAAGGCAGTTTTAAGCCGAAAAACGCGATTTTAACCCCCATAACAGACAGAAAATGGCTGATTTCGGGATTCTGAAGTATGGTATGCCCCTTTCTTAGGTCGTCCATGGATGGCGTGCAAATTTTCAGCTCAATCGGCCAAAAAGCTTTTCGATTTCGGATCTTGGGTGCCTCAGAAATGAAGACACACCTGGATCACTGTTTTGAGAGAGGTAAAAATAGGTTTTTTAGGATTTTACAGGAAAACAAAGGAAAACTGGCGAATATCATTGGTTCAGTGGTTTCAGGCCGAATAATTTATGACCAGATACACTTCTATTTGACCACCCATGAGACATCTACGCCCAATAAAGGGGCGAAAAAAGGCAGTTTTAAGCCCAAAAACGCGTTTTTAACCCCCATAACAGACAGAAAATGGCTGATTTCGGGATTCTGAAGTATGGTATGTCTTTCTTAGGTCGTCCATGGATGGCGTGCAAATTTTCAGCTCAATCGGCCAAAGCTTTTCGATTTCGGATCTTGGGCGCCTCAGAAATGAAGAACATCATGGATCACTGTTTTGAGAGGTAAAAATAGGGTTTTTGGATATTACAGGAAAACAAAGGAAAACTGGCGAATATCATTGGTTCAGTGGTTTCAGACGAATAATTTATGACCAGATACACTTCTATTTGACCACCCATGAGACATCTACGCCCAATAAAGGGGCGAAAAAAGCAGTTTTAAGCCGAAAAACGCGATTTTAACCCCCATAACAGACAGAAAATGGCTGTTCGGGATTCTGAAGTATGGTATGTCTTTCTTAGGTCGTCCATGGATGGCGTGCAAATTTTCAGCTCAATCGGCCAAAGCTTTTCGATTTCGGATCTTGGGTGCCTCAGAAATGAAGAACATCCTGGATCACTGTTTTGAGAGGTAAAAATAGGGTTTTTAGTTTTACAGGAAAACAAAGGAAAACTGGCGAATATCATTGGTTCAGTGGTTTCAGGCGCATAATTTATGACCAGATACACTTCTATTTGACCACCCATGAGACATCTACGCCCAATAAGGGGCGAAAAAGGCAGTTTTTAAGCCGAAAAACGCGATTTTAACCCCCATAACAGACAGAAAATGGCTGATTTCGGGATTCTGAAGTATGGTATGTCTTTCTTAGGTCGTCCATGGATGGCGTGCAAATTTTCAGCTCAATCGGCCAAAGCTTTTCGATTTCGGATCTTGGGTGCCTCAGAAATGAAGAACATCCTGGATCACTGTTTTGAGAGGTAAAAAATAGGGTTTTTGGATTTTACAGGAAAACAAAGGAAAAGCGAATATCATTGGTTCAGTGGTTTCAGGCGCATAATTTATGACCAGATACACTTCTATTTGACCACCCATGAGACATCTACGCCCAATAAGGGGGCGAAAAAGGCAGTTTTAAGCCGAAAAACGCGATTTTAACCCCCATAACAGACAGAAAATGGCTGATTTCGGGATTCTGAAGTATGGTATGTCTTTCTTAGGTCGTCCATGGATGGCGTGCAAATTTTCAGCTCAATCGGCCAAAGTTTTTCGATTTCGGATCTTGGGTGCCTCAGAAATGAAGAACATCCTGGATCACTGTTTTTTGAGAGGTAAAATAGGGTTTTTGGATTTACAGGAAAACAAAGGAAAACTGGCGAATATCATTGGTTCAGTGGTTTCAGGCGCATAATTTATGACCAGATACACTTCTATTTGACCACCCATGAGACATCTACGCCCAATAAGGGGCGAAAAAAGGCAGTTTAAGCCCAAAAACGCGATTTTAACCCCCCATAACAGACAGAAAATGGCTGATTTCGGGATTCTGAAGTATGGTATGTCTTTCTTAGGTCGTCCATGGATGGCGTGCAAATTTTCAGCTCAATCGGCCAAAGCTTTTCGATTTCGGATCTTGGGTGCCTCAGAAATGAAGAACGTCCTGGATCACTGTTTTGAGAGGTAAAAATAGGGTTTTTTGGATTTTACAGGAAAACAAAGGAAAACTGGCGAATATCATTGGTTCAGTGGTTTCAGGCGCATAATTTATGACCAGATACACTTCTATTTGACCACCCATGAGACATCTACGCCCAATAGGGGGCGAAAAAAGGCAGTTTTTAAGCCGAAAAACGCGATTTTAACCCCCATTAACAGACAGAAAATGGCTGATTTCGGGATTCTGAAGTATGGTATGTCTTTCATAGGTCGTCCATGGATGGCGTGCAAATTTTCAGCTCAATCGGCCAAAGCTTTTCGATTTCGGATCTTGGGTGCCTCAGAAATGAAGAACATACTGGATCACTGTTTTGAGAGGTAAAATAGGTTTTTTGGATTTTACAGGAAAACAAAGGAAAACTGGCGAATATCATTGGTTCAGTGGTTTCAGGCGCATAATTTATGACCAGATACACTTCTATTTGACCACCATGAGACATCTACGCCCAATAAGGGGCGAAAAAAGGCAGTTTTAAGCCGAAAACGCGATTTTAACCCCCCATAACAGACAGAAAATGGCTGATTTCGGGATTCTGAAGTATGGTATGTCTTTCTTAGGTCGTCCATGGATGGCGTGCAAATTTTCAGCTCAATCGGCCAAAAGCTTTTCGATTTCGGATCTTGGGTGCCTCAGAAATGAAGAACATCCTGGATCACTGTTTTGAGAGGTAAAATAGGGGTTTTTGGATTTTTACAGGAAAACAAAGGAAAACTGGCGAATATCATTGGTTCAGTGGTTTCAGGCGCATAATTTATGACCAGACACACTTCTATTTGACCACCCATGAGACATCTACGCCCAATAAGGGGCGAAAAAAGGCAGTTTTAAGCCCGAAAAACGCGATTTTAACCCCCATAACAGACAGAAAATGGCTGATTTCGGGATTCTGAAGTATTGTATGTCTTTCTTAGGTCGTCCATGGATGGTGTGCAAATTTTCAGCTCAATTGGCCAAGCTTTTCGATTTCGGATCTTGGGTGCCTCAGAAATGAAGACCGGCCTAGATCACTGTTTTGAGAGGTAAAATAGGGTTTTTTATTTTTACAGGAAAACAAAGGAAAACTGGCGAATATCATTGGTTCAGTGGTTTCAGGCACATAATTTATGACCAGATACACTTATTTGACCACCCATGAGACATCTACGCCCAATAAGGGGCGAAAAAGGCAGTTTTAAGCCGAAAAACGCGATTTTAACCCCCATAACAGACAGAAAATGGCTGATTTCGGGATTCTGAAGTATGGTATGTCTTTCTTAGGTCGTCCATGGATGGCGTGCAAATTTTCAGCTCAATCGGCCAAAGGGCAAAGCTTTTCGATTTCGGATCTTGGGTGCCTCAGAAATGAAGAACGTCCTGGATCACTGTTTTGAGAGGTAAAAATAGGGTTTTTTGGATTTTACAGGAAAACAAAGGAAACTGGCGAATATCATTGGTTCAGTGGTTTCAGGCGCATAATTTATGACCAGATACACTTCTATTTGACCACCATGAGACATCTACGCCCAAGGGGCGAAAAAGGCAGTTTTTAAGCCGAAAACGCGATTTTAACCCCCATAACAGACAGAAAATGGCTGATTTCGGGATTCTATATTGTATATCCTTCTTAGGTTGTCCATGGATGGCGTGCAAATTTTCAGCTCAATCAGCCAAAGCTTTCGATTTTCGGATCTTGGGTGCCTCAGAAATGAAGAACGTCCTGGATCACTGTTTTGAGAGGTAAAATAGGGTTTTTGGATTTTACAGGAAAACAAAAAACTGGCGAATATCATTGGTTCAGTGGTTTCAGGCATAATTTATGACCAGGTCACTTCTATTTGACCACCCATGATACATCTACGCCCAATAAGGGGCGAAAAGGCAGTTTTTAAGCCCAAAAACGCAGTTTAACCCCCATAACAGACAGAAATGGCTGATTTCAGGACTTCTAGTATGGTATGTCTTTTCTTTAGGTCGTCCATGGATGGCGTGCAAATTTTCAGCTCAATCGGCCAAAGCTTTTCGATTTCGGATCTTGGGTGCCTCAGAAATGAAGACGGCCTAATCACTGTTTTGAGGGGTAAAATAGGGTTTTTATTTTACAGTAAAACAAGAAAAACTGGCGAATATCATTGGTTCAGTGGTTTCAGGCGCATAATTTATGACCAGATGCACTTCTATTTGACCACCATGAGACATCTACGCCCAATTAGGGGCGAAAAAAGGCTGTTTTTAAGCCGAAAACGCGATTTTAAACTATAACAGACAGAAAATGGCTGATTTCGAGACTCTGAAGTATGGTATGTCTTTAATAAGGTCGTCCATGGATGGTGTACAAATTTTTCAGCTCAATCGGCCAAAGCTTTTCGATTTCGGATCTTGGGTGCCTCAAAATGAAGGACATCCTGGATCACTGTTTTGAGAGAGGTACAAAAGGGTTTTTGGATTTTACAGGAAAACAAAGAAAACTGAATATCATTGGTTCAGTGGTTTCAGTGCATAATGACCAGACACTTCTATTTGACAATCTATGAGACATCTACGCTCAATAAGGCGAAAAAGGCAT
>WFMF01000634.1:0-48446 GCA_011033025.1 Beroe forskalii | reverse complement strand
ATCATTATTTTTGTTCAGTACACTCTGGAGCTATAGGGATAAAAGCAGTTTTCGCCTTTTTTTTTGGCCCTTTTGGAACAATTATAGAAAAAGAAGCCAAATTCAGAAAATACCTGGACAATTGGACTTGGGGAAAACTCTGCGTATAAATGCATCATTATTTGGTTCTAGTACACTCTCTGAGAGCCAGTCACATGGATAAAAGCAGTTTTCAGCCTTATTTTTTGTTTTACAAAAAGGCATTGAGAATAGGTTAGCAGAGATCGTGTATTTTGGGGTTGTGTGTATACTACCTTTACGCGTACTGTTAAATCTGAAATAGGTGGTGTGCTGCGCGCGACAAAAGTTGGTCGTCGTCGTCGTCGTCGTATGCTCCATTTTCATGCATCCAACTGCTCCTTTATAATATCACTCGCGTCAGAGTAGCTTGGTGTAGTGGCATCCTTTGCATTGTGGGCTACAGCTAGCTAACTGGGCTGCTTAGTAGGTATTTGAGTTCAATGCTCGGTAAATTCTTTTTTCAAAATTCTACAATTATTTAATCATCAAATCAAAACAATATCAATTTTTCACGGAATCAATCAAATAATTGATTTGATTTCAATCACACAGTCATTTGGCTATGTTTAAGTAGCGGGCAATTCGGGCCAATTTACAATGGGCAGTATTTGTGCAATCAGTAACGAATGATCTAAAGAATTGACTTGAGAAAGTAAAACATGTTCGAGTTTGTCTCGGTTCGTGATTGATAATAATGATATATCTGAATCTTTTATCTTGGTCAGTAATCATACTGTGTATCTCAATCTTGAAATTATCAAGGCGGGGCACAATAATATCGAACATTACAATGGTTTGATATCTGCAACACCACACAAAAGAAATGTAACGCGTAACGAAAATGTTGATCAAAGTTATGAAACTCTCAACAGCGCAACTAAACAAATCTTGAAAGAGTTCTATGAAATGGCGGGAACGCGCGCAAACATTTGGCACGTGAAACGAAATCGCCCACGTGATATTCAGATCTGCGCGTTAATTCAAATTTGTAGAAGGAAATGTACTATATAGCGCCCGTGCATAACAAGGAATATTTAATGAAACTTATTCAATGATGTTAGTATTGTGATGTGAGTTGTGACTATCATGTGACACTTGAAGTTGATAGAAGAAGCGTTTTATCACGGAAAATTATTTAAGATAACTCTTATTTCTATTAAAGAAAACCTCTTTCTCTCAATTCTCGTCGGTGTACAAACGCGATTGTACCTTGATTTTGAGGTCATATAAGTTTATAGTCAACTCACCATGTCAGTAAATAAGACGGACAATGGTCGTAGATCAAATGACGGCGTGTTTGTGTACCAAGCCCCAGGGAACAGGAAATTAAGCGCCTGCATACGGGAAAAACGGGCTCAAGAAATACGCCGGCAGGCGCAATTCTTGTTGGTCCTTGTGAACAATTATAGACAAAGAAGTCCATTTTAGGCCGAAAATTGGGTTTTTGAGAGGCTGTAAATCGTGAAAATGGCCGAAATTCAAAATTCTGAAAGCAGCATTTTCTTAGTTGGATCAAACTGTACTGACCTGCAAAATTTCATGAGTTAACTAGTAAGTTTAATAGAGGACCCCCCCCCCGGGATACTGATTAAAATTCAGAAAATACTCTGACACAATTGGACTTGGGGAAAACTCTGCGTATAAATGCATCATTATTTGGTTCTAGTACACTCTCTGGAAGCCAGTCACATACTGCAATAGCAGCTGTCTGATGGCTGAAATGAGGAACTCAAGATAAACCTGATCGTTCAATTCTAAACACCTTTTCATAATATGCAAAATAAAATTTTTCACTTTCCTAATGCAGAAAACATAGAAACCTACCAGCTAGGGTGACAGTAGTTCCCTCTGTCAGTAAGACAGCATTGTAAATATTCCTCGTCACGTTATTCCACCAGTACACCATGTCATCTTGGGCAGCTATGTGGGAAATACCTCCAACTTTACCCGGCAGCAGCGGCAGGCCCTGAAGAAGGTTTTTCCTTTTTTTTAACTTTCTATCTTTCTTAACCTGATCATTTTTGAAATTCTTTCGTGGTCGGTACAAAATTTACAATATCGCTGCTATGCAAATTTTGTTCCACAGCAGAATTTAGTTCGCGTAGCGCGCGGATCCTTTTGTAAACTGTACGCGCTGTAAATGCTTTAATCGCGCCGCGCAATTACGAGGGGCGTGGGAATTTCAAGCATTCGCTCACTTCCAGCAGTTTTTAGACAAAAGCTTTTCAATTAATAATTAAGCTTATTGATTCTTGAAAAAAATATCTCGCTAGAAACTTGAATGATAGTATCACAGTGGCGTTGAACATGTAAAAAGGAGCCTTGAAAATGAAAACATGGCATGCAGCAAGCAAAACATGATGCTGGCCATTACCTCGATTTGGTTTGAATTCCCGTTAGAAACATACACCCCAAATCTGTCACCAATGCCGAGGACAATACGTTGTTCTTCGTCTGGGTAGTTTATTAAAGATTAAATCAGAAAAAAGTGGAGATATTCGTTGCCGCCACACTTAGATTCCGGATTCCCATTTCCCAGCTTTTTGTAAGTAAGACTAACAATTTCGTGGGCCATTGATTGCGCCTCTCAACAAAATAACTAAACTAATACCACTCACGATAGCATGAGTTATCCGTAGAGTTGAAGGTGTAGAGTTCGTCACACAAACATCTCGGTTTATCAGTAACCGGATCAGCAATACATATCCCGTTGTTACAGAAGGATGGGTCTCCACAGGCTGTGTTACCCTTGCTACACTCCCACTCTACTTCAAGAATCTAGTAAAGGATTGGGTGTTAAAGTTTAATCTACTGGCTTGAAGGCGTAAACTTACTCATGACTACCATCATATTTGACAACAGGGAGGGAACTGGGAAGGGTGAGATCAATTCCGAATCCATTCATATTTTTGCAAGGGGCGCCACTAATATATCAAGGCTTCTAAGAAGCAGCATCATTCTTCCTACAAAACAAAGTATTCCTACATAAATTCCTTTGAATTTACAAATTAGACTCACCAGTCCCTGGACTTCTTGGCAGTGTTTGATATTCAGATCAGTAGGGGTAATGGAGCAGATGGAGTTACCCCGACACAGCAGCTGATCGGATACGTCCACAGAACACGTTTTAGTGGCAGCTTCACAGGTCCTGATAGGAGGTTTTTTTGCATTTTACAGGAAAACAAAGTAAAACTGGCGAATATCATTGCTTCAGTGGTTTCAGGCGCATAATTTATGACCAGATACACTACTATTTGACCACCCATGAGACATATACGCCCAATAAGGGGCGAAAAAATGCAGTTTTTGGCCGAAAAACGATTTTAACCCCCATAACAGACAGAAATGGCTGATTTCGGGATTCTGAAGTATGGTATGTCTTTTCTTAGGTCGTCCGTGGATGGCGTGTGCAAATTTTCAGCTCAATCGGCCAAAGCTTTTCGATTTCGGATCTTGGGTGCCTCAGAAATGAAGAACGTCCTGGATCACTGTTTTGAGAGGTAAAATAGGTTTTTGGATTTACAGGAAAACAAAGGAAAACTGGCGAATATCATTGGTTCAGTGGTTTCAGGCGCATAATTTATGACCAGATACACTTCTATTTGACCACCCATATGAGACATCTACGCCCAATAAGGCGAAAAGGCAGTTTTAAGCCGAAATGGATCACTGTTTTGAGAGGTAAAAATAGGGTTTTTGGATTTTACAGGAAAAACAAAGGAAAACTGGCGAATATCATTGGTTCAGTGGTTTCAGGCGCATAATTTATGACCAGATACACTTCTATTTGACCACCATGAGACATCTACGCCCAATAAGGGGCGAAAAAGGCAGTTTTAAGCCGAAAAACGCGATTTTAACCCCCCATAACAGACAGAAAATGGCTGATTTCGGGATTCTGAAGTATGGTATGTCTTTCTTAGGTCGTCCATGGATGGCGTGCAAATTTTCAGCTCAATCGGCCAAAGCTTTTCGATTTCGGATCTTGGGTGCCTCAGAAATGAAGAACATCCTGGATCACTGTTTTGAGAGGTAAAAATAGGGTTTTTGGATTTTACAGGAAAACAAAGGAAAACTGGCGAATATCATTGGTTCAGTGGTTTCAGGCGCATAATTTATGACCAGATACACTTCTATTTGACCACCCATGAGACATCTACGCCCAATAAGGGGCGAAAAAGGCAGTTCTTAAGCCCAAAAACGCGATTTTAACCCCCCATAACAGACAGAAAATGGCTGATTTCGGGATTCTGAAGTATGGTATGTCTTTCTTAGGTCGTCCATGGATGGCGTGCAAATTTTCAGCTCAATCGGCCAAAGCTATTCGATTTCGGATTTTGGGTGCCTCAGAAATGAAGAACATCCTGGATCACTGTTTTGAGAGGTAAAAATAGGTAGGGTTTTTTGGATTTTACAGGAAAACAAAGGAAAACTGGCGAATATCATTGGTTCAGTGGTTTCAGGCGCATAATTTATGACCAGATACACTTCTATTTGACCACCCATGAGACATCTACGCCCAATAAGGGGCGAAAAAGGCAGTTTTAAGCCGAAAAACGCGATTTTAACCTCCCACAACAGACAGAAAATGGCTGATTTCGGGATTCTGGAGTATGGTATATCTTTCTTAGGTCGTCCATGGATGGCGTGCAAAATTTTCAGCTCAATCGGCCAAAGCTTTTCGATTTCGGATCTTGGGTGCCTCAGAAATGAAGAACATCCTGGATCACTGTTTTGAGAGGTAAAAATAGGGTTTTTTGGATATTACAGGAAAACAAAGGAAAACTGGCGAATATCATTGGTTCAGTGGTTTCAGGCGCATAATTTATGACCAGATACACTTCTATTTGACCACCCATGAGACATCTACGCCCAATAAGGGGCGAAAAAAGGCAGTTTTAAGCCGAAAAACGCGATTTTAACCCCCCATAACAGACAGAAAATGGCTGATTTCGGGATTCTGAAGTATGGTATGTCTTTCTTAGGTCGTCCATGGATGGCGTGCAAATTTTCAGCTCAATCGGCCAAAGCTTTTCGATTTCGGATCTTGGGTGCCTCAGAAATGAAGAACATCCTGGATCACTGTTTTGAGAGGTAAAAATAGGGTTTTTGGATTTTACAGGAAAACAAAGGAAAACTGGCGAATATCATTGGTTCAGTGGTTTCAGGCGCATAATTTATGACCAGATACACTTCTATTTGACCACCCATGAGACATCTACGCCCAATAAGGGGCGAAAAAAGGCAGTTTTAAGCCGAAAAACGCGATTTTAACCCCCATAACAGACAGAAAATGGCTGATTTCGGGATTCTGAAGTATGGTATGTCTTTCTTAGGTCGTCCATGGATGGCATGCAAATTTTCAGCTCAATCGGCCAAAGTTTTTCGATTTCGGATCTTGGGTGCCTCAGAAATGAAGAACTTCCTGGATCACTGTTTTGAGAGGTAAAAATAGGGCCTTTTGGATTTTACAGGAAAACCAAGGAAAACTGGCGAATATCATTGGTTCAGTGGTTTCAGGCGCATAATTTATGACCAGATACACTTCTATTTGACCACCCATGAGATATCTACGCCCAATAAGGGGCCAAAAAAGGCAGTTTTTTAAGCCGAAAAACGCGATTTTAACCCCCCATAACAGACAGAAAATGGCTGATTTCGGGATTCTGAAGTATGGTATGTCTTTCTTAGGTCGTCCATGGATGGCGTGCAAATTTTCAGCTCAATCGGCCAAAAGCTTTTCGATTTCGGATCTTGGGTGCCTCAGAAATGAAGAACGTCCTGGATCACTGTTTTGAGAGGTAAAAATAGGGTTTTTTTGGATTTTACAGGAAAACAAAGGAAAACTGGCGAATATCATTGGTTCAGTGGTTTCAGGCGCATAATTTATGACCAGATACACTTCTATTTGACCACCATGAGACATCTACGCCCAATAAGGGGCGAAAAAAGGCAGTTTTAAGCCGAAAAACGCGATTTTAACCCCCATAACAGACAGAAAATGGCTGATTTCGGGATTCTGAAGTATGGTATGTCTTTCTTAGGTCGTCCATGGATGGCGTGCAAATTTTCAGCTCAATCGGCCAAAAGCTTTTCGATTTCGGATCTTGGGTGCCTCAGAAATGAAGAACATCCTGGATCACTGTTTTGAGAGGTAAAAATAGGGTTTTTTGGATTTTACAGGAAAACAAAGGAAAACTGGCGAATATCATTGGTTCAGTGGTTTCAGGCGCATAATTTATGACCAGATACACTTCTATTTGACCACCCATGAGACATCTACGCCCAATAAGGGGCGAAAAAAGGCAGTTTTAAGCCGAAAAACGCGATTTTAACCCCCCATAACAGACAGAAAATGGCTGATTTCGGGATTCTGAAGTATGGTATGTCTTTCTTAGGTCGTCCATGGATGGCGTGCAAATTTTCAGCTCAATCGGCCAAAGCTTTTCGATTTCGGATCTTGGATGCCTCAGAAATGAAGAACTTCCTGGATCACTGTTTTGAGAGGTAAAAATAGGGTTTTTTGGATTTTACAGGAAAACAAAGGAAAACTGGCGAATATCATTGGTTCAGTGGTTTCAGGCGCATAATTTATGACCAGATACACTTCTATTTGACCACCCATGAGACATCTACGCCCAATAAGGGGCGAAAAAAGGCAGTTTTTAAGCCGAAAAACGCGATTTTAACCCCCATAACAGACAGAAAATGGCTGATTTCGGGATTCTGAAGTATGGTATGTCTTTCTTAGGTCGTCCATGGATGGCGTGCAAATTTTCAACTCAATCGGCCAAAACTTTTCGATTTCGGATCTTGGGTGCCTCAGAAATGAAGAACATCCTGGATCACTGTTTTGAGAGGGTAAAAATAGGGTTTTTTAGTTTTACAGGAAAACAAACGAAAACTGGCGAATATCATTGGTTCAGTGGTTTCAGGCGCATAATTTATGACCAGATACACTTCTATTTGACCACCCATGAGACATCTACGCCCAATAAGGGGCGAAAAAAAGCAGTTTTTAAGCCGAAAAACGCGATTTTAACCCCCCATAACAGACAGAAAATGGCTGATTTCGGGATTCTGAAGTATGGTATGTCTTTCTTAGGTCGTCCATGGATGGCGTGCAAATTTTCAGCTCAATCGGCCAAAGCTTTTCGATTTCGGATCTTTGGATGCCTCAGGAAATGAAGAACTTCCTGGATCACTGTTTTGAGAGGTAAAAGTAGGGTTTTTTGGATTTTACAGAAAAACAAAGGAAAACTGGCGAATATCATTGGTTCAGTGGTTTCAGGCGCATAATTTATTACCAGATACACTTCTATTTGACCACCCATGAGACATCTACGCCCAATAAGGGGCGAAAAAAGGCAGTTTTTATGCCCAAAACGCGATTTTAACCCCCCATAACAGACAGAAAATGGCTGATTTCGGGATTCTGGAGTATGGTATGTCTTTCTTAGGTCGTCCATGGATGGCGTGCAAATTTTCAGCTCAATCGGCCAAAGGTTTTCGATTTCGGATCTTGGGTGCCTCAGAAATGAAGAACATCCTGGATCACTGTTTTGAGAGGTAAAAATAGGGTTTTTTAGTTTTACAGGAAAAAACAAAGGAAAACTGGCGAATATCATTGGTTCAGTGGTTTCAGGCGCATAATTTATGACCAGATACACTTCTATTTGACCACCCATGAGACATCTACGCCCAATAAGGGGCGAAAAAAGGCAGTTTTAAGCCGAAAAACGCGATTTTAACCCCCCATAACAGACAGAAAATGGCTGATTTCGGGATTCTGAAGTATGGTATGTCTTTCTTAGGTCGTCCATGGATGGCGTGCAAATTTTCAGCTCAATCGGCCAAAAGCTTTTCGATTTCGGATCTTGGGTGCCTCAGAAATGAAGAACATCCTGGATCACTGTTTTGAGAGGTAAAAATAGGGTTTTTGGATTTTACAGGAAAACAAAGGAAAACTGGCGAATATCATTGGTTCAGTGGTTTCAGGCGCATAATTTATGACCAGATACACTTCTATTTGACCACCCATGAGACATCTACGCCCAATAAGGGGCGAAAAAGGCAGTTTTAAGCCGAAAAACGCGATTTTAACCCCCATAACAGACAGAAAATGGCTGATTTCGGGATTCTGAAGTATGGTATGTCTTTCTTAGGTCGTCCATGGATGGCGTGCAAATTTTCAGCTCAATCGGCCAAAAGCTTTTCGATTTCGGATCTTGGGTGCCTCAGAAATGAAGAACATCCTGGATCACTGTTTTGAGAGGTAAAAATAGGGTTTTTTGGATTTTACAGGAAAACAAAGGAAAACTGGCGAATATCATTGGTTCAGTGGTTTCAGGCGCATAATTTATGACCAGATACACTTCTATTTGACCACCCATGAGACATCTACGCCCAATAAGGGGCGAAAAAAGGCAGTTTTAAGCCGAAAAACGCGATTTTAACCCCCATAACAGACAGAAAATGGCTGATTTCGGGATTCTGAAGTATGGTATGTCTTTTCTTAGGTCGTCCATGGATGGCGTGCAAATTTTCAGCTCAATCGGCCAAAAGCTTTTCGATTTCGGATCTTGGGTGCCTCAGAAATGAAGAACATCCTGGATCACTGTTTTGAGAGGTAAAAATAGGGTTTTGGATTTTACAGGAAAACAAAGGAAAACTGGCGAATATCATTGGTTCAGTGGTTTCAGGCGCATAATTTATGACCAGATACACTTCTATTTGACCACCCATGAGACATCTACGCCCAATAAGGGGCGAAAAAAGGCAGTTTTAAGCCGAAAAACGCGATTTTACCCCCATAACAGACAGAAAATGGCTGATTTCGGGATTCTGAAGTATGGTATGTCTTTCTTAGGTCGTCCATGGATGGCGTGCAAATTTTCAGCTCAATCGGCCAAAAGCTTTTCGATTTCGGATCTTGGGTGCCTCAGAAATGAAGAACATCCTGGATCACTGTTTTGAGAGGTAAAATAGGGTTTTTGGTTTTACAGGAAAACAAAAGAAAACTGGCGAATATCATTGGTTCAGTGGTTTCAGGCGCATAATTTATGACCAGATACACTTCTATTTGACCACCCATGAGACATCTACGCCCAATAAGGGGCGAAAAAAGGCAGTTTTTAAGCCGAAAAACGCGATTTTAACCCCCATAACAGACAGAAAATGGCTGATTTCGGGATTCTGAAGTATGGTATGTCTTTCTTAGGTCGTCCATGGATGGCGTGCAAATTTTCAGCTCAATCGGCCAAAAAGCTTTTCGATTTCGGATCTTGGGTGCCTCAGAAATGAAGAACATCCTGGATCACTGTTTTGAGAGGTAAAAATAGGGTTTTTGGTTTTACAGGAAAACAAAGGAAAACTGGCGAATATCATTGGTTCAGTGGTTTCAGGCGCATAATTTATGACCAGATACACTTCTATTTGACCACCCATGAGACATCTACGCCCAATAAGGGGCGAAAAAAGGCAGTTTTAAGCCGAAAAACGCGATTTTAACCCCCATAACAGACAGAAAATGGCTGATTTCGGGATTCTGAAGTATGGTATGTCTTTCTTAGGTCGTCCATGGATGGCGTGCAAATTTTTCAGCTCAATCGGCCAAAGCTTTTTCGATTTCGGATCTTGGGTGCCTCAGAAATGAAGAACATCCTGGATCACTGTTTTGAGAGAGGTAAAAATAGGGTTTTTGGATTTTACAGGAAAACAAAGAGAAAACTTGGCGAATATCATTGGTTCCAGTGGTTTCCAGGCGCATAATTTATGACCAGATACACTTCTATTTGACCACCCATGAGACATCTACGCCCAATAAGGGGCGCAAAGGCAGTTTTAAGCCGAAAAACGCGATTTTAACCCCCATAACAGACAGAAAATGGCTGATTTCGTGATTCCTGAGAGTATGGTATGTCTTTCTTAGGTCGTCCATGGATGGCGTGCAAATTTTCAGCTCAATCGGCCAAAGCTTTTCGATTTCGGATCTTGGGTGCCTCAGAAATGAAGAACGTCCTGGTTCACTGTTTTGAGAGGTAAAAATAAAGTTTTTTGGATTTTACAGGAAAACAAAGGAAAACTGGCGAATATCATTGGTTCAGTGGTTTCAGGCGCATAATTTATGACCAGATACACTTCTATTTGACCACCCATGAGACATCTACGCCCAATAAGGGGCGAAAAAAGGCAGTTTTTAAGCCGAAAAACGCGATTTTAACCCCTTATAACAGACAGAAAATGGCTGATTTCGGGATTCTGAAGTATGGTATGTCTTTCTTAGGTCGTCCATAGATGGCGTGCAAATTTACAGCTCAATCGGCCAAAGCTTTTCGATTTCGGATCTTGGGTGCCTCAGAAATGAAGAACATCCTGGATCACTGTTTTGAGAGGTAAAAATAGGGTTTTTGGATTTTACAGGAAAACAAAGGAAAACTGGCGAATATCATTGGTTCAGTGGTTTCAGGCGCATAATTTATGACCAGATACACTTCTATTTGACCACCATGAGACATCTACGCCCAATAAGGGGCAGAAAAGGCAGTTTTAAGCCGAAAAACGCGATTTTAACCCCCATAACAGACAGAAAATGGCTGATTTCAGGGATTCTGAAGTATGGTATGTCTTTCTTAGGTCGTCCATGGATGGCGTGCAAATTTTCAGCTCAATCGGCCAAAGCTTTTCGATTTCGGATCTTGGGTGCCTCAGAAATGAAGAACTTCCTGGATCACTGTTTTGAGAGGTAAAAATAGGGTTTTTGGTTTTACAGGAAAACAAAGGAAAACTGGCGAATATCATTGGTTCAGTGGTTTCAGGCGCATAATTTATGACCAGATACACTTCTATTTGACCACCCATGAGACATCTACGCCCAATAAGGGCGAAAAAAGGCAGTTTTAAGCCGAAAAACGCGATTTTAACCCCCCATAACAGACAGAAAATGGCTGATTTCGGGATTCTGAAGTATGGTATGTCTTTCTTAGGTCGTCCATGGATGGCGTGCAAATTTTCAGCTCAATCGGCCAAAGCTTTTCGATTTCGGATCTTGGGTGCCTCAGAAATGAAGAACATCCTGGATCACTGTTTTGAGGGGTAAAAATAGGGTTTTTTGGATTTTACAGGAAAACAAAGGAAAACTGGCGAATATCATTGGTTCAGTGGTTTCAGGCGCATAATTTATGACCAGATACACTTCTATTTGACCACCCATGAGACATCTACGCCCAATAAGGGGCGAAAAAGGCAGTTTTAAGCCGAAAAACGCGATTTTAACCCCCATAACAGACAGAAAATGGCTGATTTCGGGATTCTGAAGTATGGTATGTCTTTCTTAGGTCGTCCATGGATGGCGTGCAAATTTTCAGCTCAATCGGCCAAAGCTTTTCGATTTCGGATCTTGGGTGCCTCAGAAATGAAGAACATCCTGGATCACTGTTTTGAGAGGTAAAAATAGGGTTTTTAGTTTTAGGAAAACAAAGAAAACTGGCGATTATCATTGGTTCAGTGGTTTCAGGCGCATAATTTATGACCAGATACACTTCTATTTGACCACCCATGAGACATCTACTACGCCCAATAAGGGGCGAAAAAAGGCAGTTTTAAGCCGAAAACGCGATTTTAACCCCATAACAGACAGAAAATGGCTGATTTCGGGATTCTGAAGTATGGTATGTCTTTCTTAGGTCGTCCATGGATGGCGTGCAAATTTTCAGCTCAATCGGCCAAAGCTTTTCGATTTCGGATCTTGGGTGCCTCAGAAATGAAGAACATCCTGGATCACTGTTTGAGAGGTAAAAATAGGGTTTTTTTGGATTTTACAGGAAAACAAAGGAAAACTGGCGAATATCATTGGTTCAGTGGTTCCAGGCGCATAATTTATGACCAGATACACTTCTATTTGACCACCCATGAGACATCTACGCCCAATAAGGGGCGAAAAAAGGCAGTTTTAAGCCGAAAAACGCGATTTTAACCCCATAAACAGACAGAAAATGGCTGATTTCGGGATTCTGAAGTATGGTATGTCTTTCTTAGGTCGTCCATGGATGGCGTGCAAATTTTCAGCTCAATCGGCCCAAAGCTTTTCGATTTCGGATCTTGGGTGCCTCAGAAATGAAGAACATCCTGGATCACTGTTTTGAGAGAGGTAAAAAATAGGGTTTTTGGATTTTACAGGAAAACAAAGGAAAACTGGCGAATATCATTGGTTCAGTGGTTTCAGGCGCATAATTTATGACCAGATACACTTCTATTTGACCACCATGAGACATCTACGCCCAATAAGGGGCGAAAAAAGGCAGTTTTAAGCCGAAAAACGCGATTTTAACCCCCATAACAGACAGAAAATGGCTGATTTCGGGATTCTGAAGTATGGTATGTCTTTCTTAGGTCGTCCATGGATGGCGTGCAAATTTTCAGCTCAATCGGCCAAAGCTTTTCGATTTCGGATCTTGGGTGCCTCAGAAATGAAGAACATCCTGGATCACTGTTTTGAGAGGTAAAATAGGGTTTTTGGATTTTACAGGAAAACAAAGGAAAACTGGCGAATATCATTGGTTCAGTGGTTTCAGGCGCATAATTTATGACCAGATACACTTCTATTTGACCACCCATGAGACATCTACGCCCAATAAGGGGCGAAAAAAGGCAGTTTTAAGCCGAAAAACGCGATTTTAACCCCCATAACAGACAGAAAATGGCTGATTTCGGGATTCTGAAGTATGGTATGTCTTTCTTAGGTCGTCCATGGATGGCGTGCAAATTTTCAGCTCAATCGGCCAAAAGCTTTTCGATTTCGGATCTTGGGTGCCTCAGAAATGAAGAACATCCTGGATCACTGTTTTGAGAGGTAAAAATAGGGTTTTTGGATTTTACGGAAAACAAAGGAAAACTGGCGAATATCATTGGTTCAGTGGTTTCAGGCGCATAATTTATGACCAGATACACTTCTATTTGACCACCCATGAGACATCTACGCCCAATAAGGGGCGAAAAAAGGCAGTTTTAAGCCGAAAAAACGATTTTAACCCCCATAACAGACAGAAAATGGCTGATTTCGGGATTCTGAAGTATGGTATGTCTTTCTTAGGTCGTCCATGGATGGCGTGCAAATTTTCAGCTCAATCGGCCAAAGCTTTTCGATTTCGGATCTTGGGTGCCTCAGAAATGAAGAACATCCTGGATCACTGTTTTGAGAGGTAAAAATAGGGTTTTTTGGATTTTACAGGAAAACAAAGGAAAACTGGCGAATATCATTGGTTCAGTGGTTTCAGGCGCATAATTTATGACCAGATACACTTCTATTTGACCACCCATGAGACATCTACGCCCAATAAGGGGGCGTAAAAAGGCAGTTTTAAGCCGAAAAACGCGATTTTAACCCCCATAACAGACAGAAAATGGCTGATTTCGGGATTCTGAAGTATGGTATGTCTTTCTTAGGTCGTCCATGGATGGCGTGCAAATTTTCAGCTCAATCGGCCAAAGCTTTTCGATTTCGGATCTTGGGTGCCTCAGAAATGAAGAACATCCTGGATCACTGTTTTGAGAGGTAAAAATAGGGTTTTTTGGATTTTACAGGAAAAAAAAGGAAAACTGGCGAATATCATTGGTTCAGTGGTTTCAGGCGCATAATTTATGACCAGATACACTTCTATTTGACCACCCATGAGACATCTACGCCCAATAAGGGGCGAAAAAAGGCAGTTTTTAAGCCGAAAAACGCGATTTTAACCCCCATAACAGACAGAAAATGGCTGATTTCAGGATTCTGAAGTATGGTATGTCTTTCTTAGGTCGTCCATGGATGGCGTGCAAATTTTCAGCTCAATCGGCCAAAGCTTTTCGATTTCGGATCTTGGGTGCCTCAGAAATGAAGAACATCCTGGATCACTGTTTTTTGAGAGGTAAAAATAGGGTTTTTGGATTTTACAGGAAAACAAAGGAAAACTGGCGAATATCATTGGTTCAGTGGTTTCAGGCGCATAATTTATGACCAGATACACTTCTATTTGACCACGCATGAGACATTTACGCCCAATAAGGGGCGAAAAAAGCAGTTTTTAAGCCCAAAAACGCGATTTTAAGCCCCCATAACAGACAGAAAATGGCTGATTTCAGGATTCTGAAGTATGGTATGTCTTTCTTAGGTCGTCCATGGATGGCGTGCAAATTTTCAGCTCAATCGGCCAAAACTTTTCGATTTCGGATCTTGGGTGCCTCAGAAATGAAGAACATCCTGGATCACTGTTTTGAGAGGTAAAAAATAGGGTTTTTTGGATTTTACAGGAAAACAAAGGAAAACTGGCGAATATCATTGGTTCAGTGGTTTCAGGCGCATAATTTATGACCAGATACACTTCTATTTGACCACCCATGAGACATCTACGCCCAATAAGGGGCGAAAAATGCAGTTTTTAAGCCGAAAAACGCGATTTTAACCCCCCATAACAGACAGAAAATGGCTGATTTCGGGATTCTTAAGTATGGTATGTCTTTCTTAGGTCGTCCATGGATGGCGTGCAAATTTTCAGCTCAATCGGCCAAAGCTTTCGATTTCGGATCTTGGGTGCCTCAGAAATGAAGAACATCCTGGATCACTGTTTTGAGAGGTAAAAATAGGGTTTTTGGTTTTACAGGAAAACAAAGGAAAACTGGCGAATATCATTGGTTCAGTGGTTTCAGGCGCATAATTTATGACCAGATACACTTCTATTTGACCACCCATGAGACATCTACGCCCAATAAGGGGCGAAAAAGGCAGTTTTAAGCCGAAAAACGCGATTTTAACCCCATAACAGACAGAAAATGGCTGATTTCGGGATTCTGAAGTATGGTATGTCTTTCTTAGGTCGTCCATGGATGGCGTGCAAATTTTCAGCTCAATCGGCCAAAGCTTTTCGATTTCGGATCTTGGGTGCCTCAGAAATGAAGAACATCCTGGATCACTGTTTTGAGAGGTAAAAATAGGGTTTTTGGTTTTACAGGAAAACAAAGGAAAACTGGCGAATATCATTGGTTCAGTGGTTTCAGGCGCATAATTTATGACCAGATACACTTCTATTTGACCACCCATGAGACATCTACGCCCAATAAGGGGCGAAAAAAAGGCAGTTTTAAGCCGAAAAACGCGATTTTAACCCCCATAACAGACAGAAAATGGCTGATTTCGGGATTCTGAAGTATGGTATGTCTTTCTTAGGTCGTCCATGGATGGCGTGCAAATTTTCAACTCAATCGGCCAAAGCTTTTCGATTTCGGATCTTGGGTGCCTCAGAAATGAAGAACATCCTGGATCACTGTTTTGAGAGGTAAAAAATAGGGTTTTTGGATTTTACAGGAAAACAAAGGAAAACTGGCGAATATCATTGGTTCAGTGGTTTCAGGCGCATAATTTATGACCAGTTACACTTTTATTTGACCACCATGAGACATATACGCCTAATAAGGGGCGAAAAAAGGCAGTTTTCAAGCCGAAAAACGCGATTTTAATCCCCATAACAGACAAAAAATGGCTGATTTCGGGATTCTGGAGTATGGTATGTCTTTCTTAGGTCGTCCATGGATGGCGTGCAAATTTTCAGCTCAATCGGCCAAAGCTTTTCGATTTCGGATCTTGGGTGCCTCAGAAATGAAGAACATCCTGGATCACTGTTTTGAGAGGTAAAAATAGGGTTTTTTGGATTTTACAGGAAAACAAAGGAAAACTGGCGAATATCATGGGTTCAGTGGTTTCAGGCGCATATTTTAAGACCAGATACACTTCTATTTGACCACCCATGAGACATCCACGCCCAATAAATGTATAAATGGCGAAAAAAAGGCAGTTTTTAAGCCGAAAAACGCGATTTTAACCCCCCATAACAGACAGAAAATGGCTGATTTCGGGATTCTGAAGTATGGTATGTCTTCCTCAGGTCGTCCATGGATGGCGTGCAAATTTTCAGCTCAATCGGCCAAAGCTTTTCGATTTCGGATCTTGGGTGCCTCAGAAATGAAGAACATCCTGGATCACTGTTTTGAGAGGTAAAAAATAGGGTTTTTAGTTTTACAGGAAAACAAAGGAAAACTGGCGATTATCATTGGTTCAGTGGTTTCAGGCGCATAATTTATGACCAGATACACTTCTATTTGACCACCATGAGACATCTACGCCCAATAAAGGGGCGAAAAAGGCAGTTTTAAGCCGAAAACGCGATTTTAACCCCCATAACAGACAGAAAATGGCTGATTTCGGGATTCTGAAGTATGGTATGTCTTTCTTAGGTCGTCCATGGATGGCGTGCAAATTTTCAGCTCAATCGGCCAAAGCTTTTCGATTTCGGATCTTGGGTGCCTCAGAAATGAAGAACATCCTGGATCACTGTTTTGAGAGGTAAAATAGGGTTTTTAGTTTTACAGGAAAACAAAGGAAAACTGGCGAATATCATTGGTTCAGTGGTTTCAGGCGCATAATTTATGACCAGATACACTTCTATTTGACCACCCATGAGACATCTACGCCCAATAAGGGGCGAAAAAAGGCAGTTTTAAGCCGAAAAACGCGTTTTAACCCCCATAACAGACAGAAAATGGCTGATTTCGGGATTCTGAAGTATGGTATGTCTTTCTTAGGTCGTCCATGGATGGCGTGCAAATTTTCAGCTCAATCAGCCAAAGCTTTTCGATTTCGGATCTTGGGTGCCTCAAAAATGAAGAACATCCTGGATCACAGTTTTGAGAGGTAAAAATAGGGTTTTTTGGATTTTACTGGAAAACAAAGGAAAACTGGCGAATATCATTGGTTCAGTGGTTTCAGGCGCATAATTTATGACCAGATACACTTCTATTTGACCACACATGAGACATCTACGCCCAATAAGGGGCGAAAAAAGCCGGGAAAATGCAGTTTTAAGCCGAAAAACGCGATTTTAACCCCCATAACAGACAGAAAATGGCTGATTTCGGGATTCTGAAGTATGGTATGTCTTTCTTAGGTCGTCCATGGATGGCGTGCAAATTTTCAACTCAATCGGCCAAAGCTTTTCGATTTCGGATCTTGGGTGCCTCAGAAATGAAGAACATCCTGGATCACTGTTTTGAGAGGTAAAAATAGGGTTTTTGGATTTTACAGGAAAACAAGGAAAACTGGCGAATATCATTGGTTCAGTGGTTTCAGGCGCATAATTTATGACCAGATACACTTCTATTTGACCACCATGAGACATCTACGCCCAATAAGGGGCGAAAAAAAAGGCAGTTTTAAGCCGAAAACCGCGATTTTAACCCCCATAACAGACAGAAAATGGCTGATTTCGGGATTCTGAAGTATGGTATGTCTTTCTTAGGTCGTCCATGGATGGCGTGCAAATTTCAGCTCAAT
Organism: Beroe forskalii; assembly: GCA_011033025.1. Taxonomy (NCBI): domain Eukaryota; kingdom Metazoa; phylum Ctenophora; class Nuda; order Beroida; family Beroidae; genus Beroe; species Beroe forskalii. The sequence continues at coordinate 31,024 of WFMF01000634.1, read as the reverse complement.
CGGCCAAAGCTTTTCGATTTCGGATCTTGGGTGCCTCAGAAATGAAGAACATCCTGGATCACTGTTTTGAGAGGGTAAAATAGGGTTTTTGGATTTTACAGGAAAACAAAGGGAAAACTGGCGAATATCATTGGTTCAGTGGTTTCAGGCGCATAATTAACGCGATTTTAACCCCCATAACAGACAGAAAATGGCTGATTTCGGGATTCTGAAGTATGGTATGTCTTTCTTAGGTCGTCCATGGATGGCGTGCAAATTTTCAGCTCAATCGGCCAAAGCTTTTCGATTTCGGATCTTGGGTGCCTCAGAAATGAAGACTGTCATGGATCACTGTTTTGAGAGGTAAAAATAGGGTTTTTTGGATTCTACAGGAAAAAAAAGGAAAACTGGCGAATATCATTGGTTCAGTGGTTTCAGGAGCATAATTTATGACCAGATACACTACTATTTGGCCACCCATGCGATCTCTATGGCGAATAAACGGCAGTTTTCAGGCTGAAAAACAGAACAGGTTTTAGTGGCTGTTTCACAGGTTCTGATAGGAGTTACGGGACTCGTTCCCATCCACAGTAGCCCTGGCAACCGGGACCTCCGAGCAGGAGGTCCCGTGCCGGGGACTCTGATTGGATCTCTTGTAGATCCATCCCCCGTTTAGTAGTAGATAGGAGTTACATCAGCTGATTCTACAGGCACAAACTTTACAACACTACTTTATACAATCAAATTTGAGGACATTATATCAATGGTTCAATTGGCGGTTTCCTAGGGGCACGAAGTGCTCAAAACGTTTCCGGGCTTCACCATTGATGTTCTGTCTACTTAAGTAAAAGCTCTGCGTTTCTCTGTTTTAATAGAATGAAATAGTTCTAAAGTAAACATCGGAGACCCTGATTTAACAACTATAATTACAGAATATGGTAAGTTTTTCAAACTTACTGGAGGTGGGGGGAGGACATGATGGTTGCTCGGACGGCAGTGAAAGTACTGCCCTGCACCGGACACGATATTGTTTTGGTGATTTCTGAGGGGCAGAATCTCTGGACAATCCTGAAATGGGCGGGGGTTAAAGTTTATCTGACTTTAATTCTGATAATTTCAAGTTACAATAATGAGAGCAGAACTTCAATTAATTGCAGGGGCAAGATAAACCAAATATATGAGTCAATATAATTGACCATACTTAAAAAAGAGGGAAAATCAGACAAACTTAGAGTTTCAATGCATTACTGACTGGGGCAAGTTGGCCTCCAGACAATATGCTTCGATATTTAACGACAAAGTCATGGAAATTTAAACTGAAAGAGACCCACCCCTTGGGTCGGCTTCCCTTCCTCAGCACTTTGATTCCCGTTAGCATTGTATCGAACTTTATCTGCAGTCCTCTTCCTAGCATCCCCGTGTACTTGTTGATCGTAATGATGGTGTTATCGTTGATAATGTACAGCATATCTCCTGAGAGGCGTTACATTTACATCTTAAAATTATATTTAACTCATCCAAGTCACAAGGCATAAAGGGGATTCTTTGGCTGTGTTAAAAAGGTCACCGATGAAAGTTGGGATGTCATAGGTATGGATGGTAAGTTTTTGCACCTACAATTTAATTTGTCTAGCTCAAAAAATTTCCGATTACTCAACGAAAAGCCAGTTTGTCGTACCTGCTAGATCCATCTGCCTGGCGTAAACCCCATCACCGAGCGAAAACCGCCTCTCTACTCTTCCCTCATCCTTACCAACCGAAATAACCGTGATGAACCCAAAATGATGATAATTATAACACCCTGGTCTTCGGAAGGCATCCCTAGAAAAATTTAAGGTGGCCTTGGCCATAACTGGCTCAAGAACATATGATTTACCATTGGAGTTTAATATATATTTGATAGGTAATTGAGAGTGTAAATTATAAAATTCGTTTGAAATAATGTATTTTATTGTTTGCACTTTGCACCTACCCAACGTTATCCTCGACATGACTGAAGTACACCCTACCCTCCACCACATCCACTGTCAGACTAAGAGGCTGCATTACACTGCTAAGTTGTCTGGGTCTAGAGGAGGGTGAGGCGAGGGAGAGGGCGTACACTCCACCAGCAGTACCTCCAGTGGTGTGGTCTACTACTGTCCAGTACACTTCATTGAGTGAGAGAAGATGAGGGTTAGAGGAGGACTTTGGATGGATCATTGATTTGATTTTATAATTTCGGTGAAATCTTCAACGCAGCGGTCGCAGTTGAGTAGTTCAATTCGCGTAGCGCGCGAATACTTTTCCCTATCTGTATGCACTGTAAATGCTTTAATCGCGCGGCGCAACATGCGTTGTTTCGCCAGTTAACAGCACAATTTGAAACAAACAGCTACTCTTGAAGCTATTCCCTTACCCCCACAAATGCTCCACCATTTGAAAGGTAAACTTAAACCTCTCATATTACTTCCTACTTATTTGAAAAACCTTGAACTTGAACGCATAGCTAGGAATGTCACAAACTCAGGGTATGTTGTTGTCACAATGTTACGTTGTCACAAACATCAGGTAATGTTGTTGTCACATAACGTTGTCACTTACTTGAGGTAAGGGTTGACAACAAGGCCCTCTGACCTTGTTGTCACGTTACGTTGTCACTTACTTGAGGTAAGGGTTGACAACGAGGCCCTCTGACCGTATTGTCGCATTACGTTGTCACTTACTTGAGGTAAGGGTTGACAACGAGGCCCTCTGAGCTTGTTGTCACATTACGTTGTCACTTAGTTGAGGTAAGGGTTGACAACGAGGCCCTCTGAACGGCTTAAGATTCTGGGTTCCCCAATTTCAACATACAGTGCTGCTCGGTGGTTACTGAGGGATAAATGTGGTAAGGAAACAATACACGAATTTCATAGGGATTGAAAGCTCCGGCTATGAACTGATATGTTGACTTGTTTATCATCATTTTGAGGAAACACTGACGGACAGTCACTGGACTTACCCGTCAAGGGAAGCTACGAAGATTCCTAGCATGGCATCCAGCCAGATGATGACCTGGTTAACCCAGTCGTACGCTACACTCGTGATTACCCCGCCACCTGCACAGAAGAATGAGAGAGAGGTAAAACAAGGAGAGTGCGAGCTTTAAAGGGCGGATGCCAGTAAATGAGGGAGGGAGAGAAGGGAAAGCTTCAAGCATGTGAAATGGAGGCACCTGGACGAGAGTGTGAGATTTGAGGGGGGGCAAGCAACGTAGGGAGAGCTACTGAGACAACGAGGAAATGCAAAAAAGTGAGTCTGAGACATGTGAATTCGATAAATTTTCGTAATTGGCAATCGAGAGTTTGAGTTATAACCCAAAGTATTGACTACTGATCGACACTTCAAACAAGGAACATTTGAGTTTCAGTGATTAAAAGGGAGCGCAAAGGATTATTAATCAGTTAAATAAAATGAAATATGCTGTGCCAAACACATTTAAAACTCCAGCAGGAAAGTGAAATGGTGAAAATAACGGGAAAAATGTTGGACGGATGTCATCAAAGTGTGCTGGGATACATTTCTTAATACATTAGCGCTGCTTGACACAGATAACCCTGGAGCTAATTGATCACTAATTAGCTCCATCTTTTGACACAGATACACGGTATCATTCACATATTACGTTAACGACTTCCACGGTTCCACGGATACTACGGAATACCCTATTACCAGAAAGAAGGTGGAGAAAAGCGATTCTGAAAAAATCTCAATTATTTCTTGTCGTCTACATTGCTGGCACTAAGGTATCCGATCCCTATTAAACGGAATATGTGAACGATCCGGCAGTGGATGATATCGGCACATGTACCACCTACCGGAACTCAACAGGGTGGCCCTGAGAGAGCCGTCTAGAGACGACTTGGATATCCGGGACCCTGGTTTTGTGGTTAGTTTTATTTCACAAAGTTCATGCAGAGGAATCATCAATGAAATCTGGGTATGTCCACATTCTCGTTACTTTACGCCAAAGTATTAAGTAATATGAATCTTAAATTTACATACTCAATGAAAGCGAGATCTGGGCAAAAGGTATGCCCAGATTCTCGTTACATTCCACCAAACTATTGTAAATCTTAAATTTACATAGAATTATGCATACTCTACGACGCAGTTGAATACGGACAGTACAAGCATGCAATCGATCCTAGCATATCATTTCAATTCGATCTCTTCAATCCACACACGACAGTAGGAAAACACAAGAAAATATCAAAAGTTATAATCTTACCATGTTTCAGGAAGTTCTTAGGATTCCTTCCATCAGCATCGGCTATTCGGACAGCCCTGAAGTTGGGTTCTGCCCAGATGATCTGATCGAGTGGCATCACATTGGTCATTTCAGTGTCAGAATCCCGCACGAAGATGTAGTCCATGCTCGCGATCAGACTCTCATCTTGGACAATCTGAAATATCAGGGACTTTAGTATTTGATTTAGATTTTAGGCAAACTTTTATTTGAACTCTTGCTAACCAAATACTCTTCGTATTGGAATTTGGCGCATCGACCGAGCAATGCATTTCCAATACGCAGACTTTATAATATAACTGGGAAGTCAGGAGTTGATCTGCCGAAAATAATTGAAAATACCATCTTAATTTGCCGATTCAATCTAACTGACCTTCTTGGTTTTCTGGGTAGTCTTGATATCTCCACCGAGCTCCAAAGCCAGGATATCGAAGGTTGCACTCAGTAGCAAATGATCGTGCTTGGCTGGGAGGGATACACAAAATCAGAAATGGTTATTAAAGATTTATTTGAAAAATAGGGATGGATGTAAGAGATTACAGTATCTCGTCTTGTCGCTTGATATTGGCCGGCATATTAATAGGTTAAACTCACTGCACTTGACTCCCAGTGGATCCAGGTCCCCATCGCAGGCACAGCTTCTGCCAGTTGGTGTCAGGAGACACAACCCATCACAGCCCCCGTTGTTAACGTGACACGCGGACACGTAACCAGGACACAGCCAGGATTCAGAGCCGGACTCGGGGGACAGAACTGAAACACAAGGAAATATTTACTTAAGCGTTCTATTTTAATTGATATCGCTCTAATTCACACTGACACCATTTTGCACAGACACCAGTTCACACTGACACCAGTAAACACTGACACCAGTTTACCCTGACACCAGTTTACATTGACACAATGAGTTAACGCTGACACCAGTTTACTCTGATACCAGTTGGCATTGACATCAGCTTATACTGACAATTGCTACCTTTTCGGATAGCAAAATGAAGTTTTCTCCTCACCTGCTTTGGTGATGGTATGCGCTTGATCATGGTTGAGTTTTATCAGCACATTCTCTTCATCGTTCATCCCGGAACCAATAGTCAGTGTCTCACCTGAAGGTGGGAAGTAAAGAGAATAATGTGGGTGGAAGTAGGCCGGGCGATCTAGTCAATATATTGGTCGGTTTAGAAACAGGACAACGGTGTCTTCCTCGACCAATGTTATAAACTGCGTATAAAATGGAAACGAGAAGCAGATTTTTAAAATATCTGGATACATTCCATGCGGACAGCACTCAAACCAGCATTCAAGATACATGCATCCAGAAGTGGGCACGGGAGTGAAGTTAATAATGAGGAAACAGCAGTCACAAGCTCTGGAAAATGGCTTTATATGGTTATTGATGCAGCACCGAAATGGTGTCATCAGCATTCATTTTTTACACAGCGAGCAGAAAACTTTTCCATTAAGAAATATCGATAGCATACCAGCTTGCAAATTTGGCACATCACAGAAAACGTACTACATTTAAACATTTACATCACATCATGATACTCACAATACATTCAAGTTCACAAACATTCACAAGGATTTTCACGATGGTAATTATCATTCATTACACATTTCGAAAAAACAATCTACATAATTTTAACCACGTTACGCACTAACACTACAAATCAGCTAGATGCACAGCAGGGGCGGGGGTAAGGCAAACTTTGGCAAACTTTGGCAAACTTTGGCAAACACTTTTTTTGGCAAACTCCTAAATTTAGGGATTAATTTGCCAAAATTTGCCAAAGTTTGCCAAAAACTACATGACTTCTCAAACCATTTGTAAGAATTTTTTCACTTGAAGAAGTGTCAGATGGTAATCCAATGTATTATCTATAGACTTATCAACATTCAGAGAAACGAAAAAGGCATCAGTTAGTCATTGAGTAAAGGATCGAGGTGATCTATATTGGTATAAAAGATTAATATTAAACCAGGAATGTAATATATAGGCTGATAGGGGTGGGTTATGGGTGGAAAGGGGTGAGTCATGAGTCGAAAAGGATGGGTTATGAGTGGAAAAAGATGGGTTATGAGTGTAAAGGGGTGGGTCATAAGTGGAAAAAAGGAGGGGTTATGAGTGGAAAGGGTGGGTTATGTGGAAAACGATGGGTTGTGAGTGTGAAGGGGTGGGTAATGAGTGGAAAGGAGTGGGATAAAAGTGGAAAGGGGTGGGATATGTGTTGATTGGGCTAGGTGAAAAGGGGTGGGTTATGAGTGGAAAGGAGTGGGTTATGAGTGGAAAGGGGTGGGTTATGAGGAAAGCGATGGGTTATGGGTTGATTGAGGGTAAGAAGTTGGGGTCGGAGTGGGTAATGCGTTGCTTGGGGTGGGTTTTGAGTTGGTCAGGGTGGGTTATGAGTTGATTGGGATGGTTTATGAGTTGATTGGGGTGTTAGAAGTGTATAGGGGTGGATTATCAGTGGAAGGTATGGGTTATAAGTAAGCCTAACATACTCCTAAGTAAGCCTATCGGCTATCACACTCCTAGAAGTGAGCCTATCATACTCCCTACGGTCGTAAGGTATCACCCTAAGCAAGCCCTATCACACCCTAATTAATTGCTTATCACACTCCCTTAGTTAGTCTATCACACCCCTCATAAGCCTATCACACCCTAAGTGAGCCTATCACACTCCTGCTAGCCTTCATCACACCTATCCCTCCCTTTGTTACCCTATCGCACTCCTAAGAAAGTTTATTGCCTTAGCACACCCTAAAAGCCTTATCAAGTTAATTGAAATCCTAAGATAGCATATCATACTCTTGAGCAAGCCTATGACTCTCTTAAGGAAGCCTTTCACACTCCTATGTTAGCCTATCTCATCGCACCCTATCGCACTCCTAAGAAAAGTTTATTGCCCCTAGCACACCCCTAAAGCCCTTATCAAGTTAATTGAAATCCTAAGATAGCATATCATACTCCTGAGTAAGCCTATCACTCTCCACAGAGTGAGCCTCACCATCCTAAGTGAGCCAATCACACTCCTAAGTTAGCCTCACACCCCTAAGTAAGCCTATCACACTCCTAAGTGAGACCATCACACTCCTAAGTTGGCCTATCACACCTCTAAGTAAGACTATCACACTCCTGAGTAAGCCTATCACTCTCCTAAGTAAACATATCATACCCCGAAGTAATTCTATCGCACTCGTATGTGAGCCCATCACACTCCTCAGTGAGCCTATCACACTCCTAAGTTGACCTATGACACCCCTAAGCAAGTCTATCATACCCATTATTAAGTTTATTACACTTGTTATATTTTAGCCTATCACACACCTAAGTAAGCCTATCACACTCCTGAGTAAGCCAATCATACTCCATAGTAACTGGTAAGCCTATCACACTCCTGAGTCAGCCTATTCTACTCCTAAAGTCCTAAGTAAGTATATTGTAATTGTACTGTAAAATGATATTCAAATTCAAATTCAAGCCTATCACACTCGTAAGTAAGCCTATCACTCTCCTTAGTAAGCCTATCACACACCTAAGTAAGCCTATCACACTCCTAAGTAAGCCTATCACACTTCTAAGTAGTGAGTAAGCCTATCACACTCCTCAGTTACCCTATCACACTCCGAAGTAAGCCTTTTACACCCCTTAAGTACGCCTATCACACTCCTGAGTAAGCCTACCACACTCCTTAGTGGGCCTACCATACTTCTAAGAAAGCCAATCACACTCCATAGTAAGCCTATCACACTCTTGAGTCAGCCTATCCTACTCCTAAGTAAGTATATTGTAATTTTACAGTAAAATGATATTCAAATTCAAATTCAAGCCTGACACACGCGTAATTAAGCCTATCACTCTCCTAAGTAAGCCTATCACACACCTAATGGCATAAGTAAGCCTATCACACTCCCTAAGTGAGCCTATCACACTTCTAAGTAGAAAGTAAGCCTATCACACTACTCAGTTACCCTATCACACTCCTAAGTGGGCCTATCACACACCTCCTGAGTAAGCCTCCAACACTCCCTTAGTTAGCCTACCATACTTAAGAAAAACTATCTTACTCAGAGTTAGCCTATCACACCACTTATTAAGCTTATCACGTCTTAGTTAGCCTATCACACCCCTTAAGTGAGCCTATCACACTCCTAAGTGAGCCAATCACACTCCTAAGCTAGCCTATCACACCCCTAAGTAAGCCTATCACACTCCTAAGTGAGACTATCACACTCCTAAGTGAGACTATCACACTCCTAGGTTGGCCTATCACACCTCTAAGTAAGCCTATCGCACTCCTAGGAGTAAGCCTATTACACTCCTGAATAAGCCTATCACACCCCTAAGTAAGCCTATCATACCCATTATTAAGCTTATTGCACTCGCTATTTAGCCTATCACACCCCTGAGTAAGCCTATGAAACTCCTGGGTAAGCTAATCACTCCATAGTATTAGTAAGCCTATCACACCCCCTGAGTCAGCCTATCTACTTCTAAGTAAGTATATTGAATTGTACTGTAAAATGATATTCAAATTCAAATTCAACTGTCACACTCGTAAGGCAAGCCTATCACTCTCCTAAGTAAGCCTATCACACCTATGTAAGCCTATCACACTCCTAAGAGAGCCTTTCACACCTAAGTAGTAAGTAAGCCTATCACACTCCTCAGTTACCCTATCACACTCCGAAGTAAGCCTTTACACCCCTAAGTGGACCTATCACACTCCTGGAGTAAGCCTACCACACACTCCTAAGTGGAAGCTTAACATACTTCTAAGAAAGCCTATCTTACCCGGAGTTAGCCTATCACACTCCCTAAGTATGCCTATCAGGTTTGATGCCTATCTGGGTAAATTGAGCGATCCGTCGAGGCCAGTATCGCGCAGTATCCAGGTGCCAGCCAGTTGCGCCAGTTCAGTATCCTGCGCCTTTATCACGCGCCAGTATCGCGCCGAATGGCACGCCAGTAGCACGCCAGTAGCGCGCAGTAGCACGCCAGTATCGCGCCAGTAGTACGCCAGTATCACGCCAGTGGACACTAACTTATAGCCAGGACGCCAGTAGCACGCCAGCCTTCAGATCGCCATACTGGCGTGTTACTGGCGTCCTGGCTTAAAGTTAGTTCCGACTGGCGCGATAATGGCGTGATATTACGTGATACTGGCGTGAATTATGCGTGCTACTACTGGCGTGCTACGGCGTGCTACTGCGCGCGATACTGGCCTGATAACGGCGTGGTAGGCCTGATACTGGCGCGGTACTGGCCTGATACTGGCGCGGTACTTGCGCGGCGTGATACTGGCGCAATACTGGCCAAATGGATGAAAATGGATATTGGTAATGTGATTATTGAGTGGGCAATAATCCTCCAGTGCATTTGCATTTGAGTGTCAGGGGAATATGGAAATGCAGCAGCAGTAGCAGCAATATCACTAACGGTCATCACGCAACGAACGGAAATCAGGAGCATTCGCAACATCACGAGACAAAAAAGGAAATTAAGAGCGACAAAAGTAAATTAAGAGAATTCCTAATCTGATCTATCCATGCCAGTCATTCCTCAGCAGCGACATGAACACAAGAAATACCAGGATGCAAGGGTCATGTCAGGAAAGAATTGCACACTAGCATGATCTTCAGAACGGTAGGCTATAGATGCATCACTCAGTGAACTTTGGCAGGTAGTGATATCAGCATAGTAACCGGTATAAATATTACCAAATATGGTCATGTCATGACGTCACCAACTGCCAACTTCACACATTTACAATGGTTACTAAGACTCATGAAGGAGATGGATCGTACTTTGTCCGTTAGAACAGAGGGTTTTGACCCATGAGATCTCATTGATAGCACTGACGACGGGTTGAGTTCCTTGTCTTAGGGAGAATTTGTAGAGTTTCGCATTGTCAGGTTCGTAAGTTATGCCTCCGCAATCTGAGAGTGAGTTGTGTAGCCATGCAAACGAAATGCAAACGAAATGCAATCGCAATGCAATCGCGATGCAATCGCGATGCAACCGCAATGCAATCGCGATGCAATCGCGATGCAATCGCAATGCAACCGCAATGCAATCGCAATGCAATCGCAATGCAATCGCAATCGCAATGCAATCGCAATGCAATCGCGATGCAATCGCGATGCAAACGCAATGCAAACGCAATGCAAACGCAATGCAAACGCAATGCAAACGCAATGCAAACGCAACCGGTATATTTTAATCTATGAACTACAGTACAGAAGTGCTGTAGTCCGATCAGTCCATATCTCAGGGTTACAAAAAGCAATATAAAATGAACGATTATACGTGTAACCATGCAAGGTTAAATCATATGTATTTATGTAATATCATTCCAGTCATTCATGCTTAAAAGGATTCTATGATTTTTAATAAAAATTTAAGGCCTGAAAGTGAACGTTAGTGCTCTAGGGCTAACATGGGTCATCAGTTGGGCAAGGGTGATTGTGCAGCACAAAGTGTACCACACACGATTTTTCGGCCTCCAAGCCCAAGAAACCTACACCCCGGAGGCCGCACATATAGAAGGTGAAACCATTCCATATGTACCCCGAACCGTAACCAAACTAATAAAAAAGCTCCCAGTTCAATGAAAAGAGTTAATGGAAAACAAAGAATTATAGATAAACATATAATTAAGTAAACATCCCATTTAATGTGTTAAAACTTACTTTAATTTGTACTCATTCACCAAGACAGTAAATAAAGAACGTATTAAGTACGTAAATGTAATAGAATAGAAGCAAACTTGAAGTAAGTGTAAGCGAAGGAAATAGGGGGAAGTAGAAAAACAATCATGGGACGCAGCTAAATGTAATAAAAGGCATTCTTCATGGAAAGCAAATCATAGCATAAATTATTAATAAAGGTAATGTAATTAATGCTGGAGTAAGAGGGAAATTGAATAAGATATCCAAGTTAAGGACTCAAATCTTGGAAAAAAATTTTCCGAGTAAGTTGAATAAGTACACGCTTTTGAAGACAAATTTCACGATACTCTCCGAGCAACTTGATACCCTTGAACAATGAACACCCTTTGATGAAATTTCCTTCGCAGAGCTATAAGTGTAGCAGAAGATAAACTTACCGTCGCCGTAGGACTGACAAGCCTCCTTAGCCCGCTCTAAGTTTCTATACCCTCGCCTTCTTCCCGAGGTGAAACCGGGGAGTAGCTTGTTTCTATAGCGAGTGTAGCAAACTGGAAGGAGGGGGACGGGGTGAGAAGGAGGAGGAAACAGGATAGAGGACAGGAAATGGGGATCGAAAAGAGAGGAAAGGATGAGAGAGGGAGTAGAAATAAAGAAAAAACAGGACTGAAAGTGATAGGACAGAACTGGGAGGATGAAGAAGGATAGCAAAACGGGTTGATGAAAGAAGGACGTTGACCTTATAATTTACTCGAGTTTCCGATGCAACGATTTTAGGAACAACTTTGCGTTGAAAATTGAAGATCGACGAAAACAGCAAGGAAACGGAAACACAGATTAGTTTTGTTGCGCGGTTGGCACTTTTCAGCGGCCAGATATACGGGAACAGCTACATAAGAATTAACAAATTCAGTGTCTACAGCTACAACGACAGAAGAGAAGTTATAAGCCGTGCATAAACAAGTTATACGTAACAAACAGCCCCCAAAAAGCCAGCCCCAAAAGCATGGAAATGGGTAGTTTACGAATTCATTCTAATAGTAATACCAATCAATTATAAGGCTCAATTTTAAGACTACGAAATAATCAACACTAGGCTACTAGGCATATAGACAGCATAGACATGACAATACAGAGTTATTGACCCTTGAACATTTGAGACAAAACATACACAAGTAGTTATTTGGAAACATTGAAAACTATTTTGTACGTAAACCAGTCCGAATACTTTTCTACCTAGACCAACGCATATTTTCAATTTCAATTCCTTCAAATTCCTTGAAAGTTTTATTTCAATTCCATCTTTTTGTTTTCTTTTCTAGAAAACCATGCCTCTCAACCACCCCCTTACCTCCATGAGAAATGTAGAAATACTTTACGTAATCCTTTTCATTTCCCGGGTACTGTGTTAGGGGCAGGTCTGCTACGTTTGAGGGGTTGTTGGCAGCTGTCTCCAACACCTGCAGAACTCCCGGCCGGATTTCCAGCTGGAGATTCTTCTCGGAGTTCTCCTGGGGAAAGTGGAATTTGGAAGGAAAACTAAGGGTTTTCCTGAGAGATGTGAAGGTACTTTGGCAGGAAAACTCATGGCTCTCCAGGTGGGAATAGTTGGAATTTGGTAGAAAATGTTAGAAATCAGTTAGTTTCTGACCAATTGTTCTGATATCCTTAGACCTTAGTTTTGGTTAACATTTTTGAATATTCTACGATTTTCAGACTCACAAATTGCACAGTGAAGTTAAGTGTAGCTCTCTCCCCTTTAACCCCCACGTAGTACGTAGTGTGAAGCATATCGTACTCAGGAACCTCCCTTCCTTCTCTATAGCAGGGACCTGAGATAAGAGTGGTCAGTTGGTGTAATGGTATCAAGTCTGGCTCGCGATCGATATATCCCGATTTCAATTCCCTGCCATTCCCACTGAGCTTCCAATAGCAGGACTTGAGGGGAGAGTGGGTTAGCAAGGGGTCATTGGCCCCTATCGCAGGAAACTTGGAATTGATGAAATGAATCAAATTGTTACGCTTTACGGATATTTTGGGATTATTATCTACTTGTTGTGAGACCAGAAACCAACGATAGATTCATTCTGCTAAACCTGGCATCTGATGATCAGGAGCTCGGAAAGCGATGTCCATAAGGGAACTCTCGAATGAAGCCAGGCTCTGGTAGTTTGATCCACTCTTGTGTATCTGAGAGAATGAATCACATTTATTTTTATCATTCGAGGCCTAAGTAGTACGAAACAACTTTCGCCTTTCAGAATTTCCAATATTTATGGCCGTCCAAAAATTGATCACTGATCAGTAGTGATAAATCATTTGATATATTCTTCAAACTCCAAATATACGCTTGTAACATTCCACTATCTTTTTGATAGACTGAGACGTCCAGTCAGTCCAGTAGATGTGATCGTTGAAGAAGTGGAAGCCGTAAGGGTGCTGAATCTGAAATAGAGGAGGAATAGTTATAGGAGAGTGAGAATTCACTCATTTCAAGAGACAAAACCTCGTTTGAGGGACGCGCACTTTCAATTCCTATCTCCTCGTAACCATCTTAAATCCTTAGATTGGAATATAAGTCAAACCTTGTAAATGAAATTAAATACTCACTAGGGTGCGCCCTTTTTTCAAAGTTTTTTAGGCTCTTTGACTCGATTGTAGATCTCAGTGAGCTGATCACGAGGATATCAAGTTTTTTGAAATTGGACAATGTCTTCCTTTGCCTCTGGGCGTTTTTCTGTTTCAGACGTCACATCACGTGACCTGTCACGATCCGCCTGCTAGTACTTTGTGCGCGCTCTGATTCCGCGCGCGCAATTGCAATTTATGCGCGTTCGCGGATCTTAGTTGTCTGTGTCAATTCTGTGCTATCTATGGCATTGGTAAGACTTATCTTTATTGAATAATAGAATTTTCTGTTACCAATCTATGATAGACGCAGATAGCAAATAATTTAAGGATCAGCTTATCTTGCCAGTGACATTTTCAAGCTGATAATTGCGATTACTTGGAAAATGGAAGCTCAAGTTTATACATTGAGAGCTGAGAAGTACATTAGTACTATACAGGGTTAAAATTGTACATCCCAATCAGGAGTGTCCCCAGTCAGATCACATGACAAAGCAGAGGACACTCCCTCAACCATTGATAGAGCAGAACAAGGTTCACGTGACTGATAGAGGAGGAAGCAAGCAGTATCTCTTTGACCATGAAGAAATCCAGTTAACGGTGACCTAGTTTGTCATATTTTAACGAGTACTGAGTAGGCACTCTTGCTAATTCTATTTCATCGTTCGGCAGTCTTGAAGCTTATTCCGATCCCGAGATCTGTGAAATGTGAAACACAAAAAATCCGTTTTATTGTTTTGTATTTTTTGTCTGGCGTTGCTACACCCCCTGGGTCTGAAAAAGGCGGACAAAGCGGATTCAAAACGACGGAATGTCGCTCGGAATAATGAGAATCGACGTCTAATCCCATAGTCAGGAATGTGGGTATCTCCATGGTCTTGTTTAGTATTTGAAGTGTTGTTATTGTAATTTGTATAAAAATAGACCCTTTGAACCATGGTTATGTTTACTAGTGATGTTATCTGATTTCTGAATTTAGTTCCGATTTAAAATTAAATTTAATAAGGAAAACGAACTACCAAAACCTTTGAAAGTAGGAAACAAATCGTGAAGTTTTGATGTAGGTAGCTTTACACCTTGTTGTACCTTGTTTTGCAAACCTGGTACCTTAGCTCCAGTGTTCAGGAGATATTTGAGAAGAATCAGCTAAAATATTCCCATTTTTCAACATGTCATTTAAAACAACATAAAACCTCAAAACATCATCAAACTCAAACAAAAACCAGCGCACGAATCAGTGTTTTTCTCCAATCGCTTATATCTCTCACTTACTTTTCTAATGGGCTAAAGTCTTGCTCAGTATTGGATCTGTGAAAGTTGTATCTCCGTGAGCTAACCTGGACAACCCTTCTTGCGGTCGATATAACCAATCCTCGTATGGTTCTGGGTGCCAAGCTCCAAATATAGACATTTAAGAGTGACGTCATTATCATGGTTTAGAATGGTTAATTGATGCCGTCACACCGCCTTCTTTCCGTTTATAATTTGTTATATATAATAAACGGCTTCGTTCGCTACTGGTTGGAAATGCGACAATTTTATAGGCCGATGCCAGTAAATGCGCTAACTGTTTGCAATTCGTCCGTTTGTGGCGTTTAACCTCACTCCTATTTCACATTTGGCTACTTCTGAGTCATTAAGAAGGGGTTTCCAGGTACTTTCCGTGCCAAACAGTGAACTCTGAACTCACGCCATTTAATAACTCCGTATTTATATACCAAAGAGCACTGGTTTTTTGCACCATCAGCCGAATTTGGTGAGTAAGGTGATGAATAAATTTTTTTGGTTTTTCACTAATTCGCCACAATTAATTTTTTCCTATATTTTCAGTTTGACGGCTCCGATCCTAAGACGGTGGTGTCAGGACTTAAAGTGCCTGATGGAATTGCTGTGGACTGGTTGGTCGGAAACATCTACTGGGTCGACACGGGTCCAGGTAAAGACTAAAATAGGATTAAACAGGATTATAATACTGTTAAATCCTGTTTGTAGTGTAGATCCAGGTAAACACTAACAGCTCTAGGTAAATTGAAGACCGCAAAATAAGTTTTTGAAAGCTATTTTTAGGGTTTATAACGGCAATATCAAGGGACCAATAGCGTTTTGTCTGTTCTTGTCTCGAAAGAGATTAAACATTTTATTTTCGGCGTCGGATAGACAAAACATTTCGTTTTTGTCTCCGGATAGATAAAAACATTTTGTTTTCGACTTGAATGAGATAAAACATTCTGTTTTTGTCTCGGGAAGGAGTCTCTGATTCTCTGAAAGATATCTGTGACGTCATCAGAATGCACGTGTTTTGTCGTAGTAGTGTGATGCAGTGGTGAAGAACAAATGTTCTGAACTCTCAAATAGCTTCATGTAATGAGTTCATGCTACTTAGTGTGAACTACAACTTAGTTCATGCCACTTTGTTCATGATACTTAGATGGGACTGTCGAGTTTGTTCGCAGTTTACCCATTAACCAATTCTAAGAAATATATTCGAAAAAGTGATACTTTTTCTTACGTAACTTGCTTGAAGTCGCGGATTTTTCGAATGACTAATCTGTTATCTGAGATATAGCAACACCAATGGCGTGAAGGACTTTCATGATAACTGATAATCTCACATTGGGCATTTCTCTTGATCGCTCTTATAACACTTTCTTCATGTCCCTAGACTCAAGCATGACTCCTAACTTCAAGAATTATGTCTATAAGTCCGTGTATTTTCAGACAAGATATTTGTTGCTCGTTCTGATGATGGGAGCAGTCAACTCACCCTCAAGATCATGGGACTGGACAGACCTCGAGCGATTGTACTGGCACCTAGTGTCAAGTAAGTCGGAGTCTTTAACATCTCATTTCAGCTATTATGACTTGAAGTTAAGTGTCACCGTAAGGGTATCAAATTCTAGACTGGCCTCGAGCTACAATCGATGAAGTTGAAGCATTTCACTGAATGCCATGTTCACAATTCATATATCACCCAGTCAATCAATGTAGATAAATATCTGGACTGACTGGTTTAATCTTTACTCTTAAAGCATCTGTTCTGGACTGATTGGGGAGTGAACGGAGCGATAGGACGCTCTGATATGGACGGTACTAACCAGATTCTACTGGCGGACGTTGGTCTGGGATGGCCCAACGGATTAGGTATTGCGCAAAATCCGTCAAGCAGTCAAAACCTGCAATAAGCTTTAAGATTGAGTAGAACTTTAGTACAATGCACTTTATTTATAGCCAAATAAAAGAAAGAATTGCACAATCGAGTGAAAACTATAAATTAAATAGTAGTTTCGTAGAATGTACTTTATATTCTAGTTTAATTTGAACTTTTACCGTCCGTCGCAGCGTTTGATCCTGCAGAAGACACCCTCTACTGGTCGGATGCACTGGAAGACAGGGTCGAGAGTGTCAAGATTGACGGGAGTCAGCGGAAAGTAATCGCTAGTGACAACGTGAGCTATGATTTTTATATTCACTAGGTTTTTCTTCTTTTCCAATCTAAGGATTCAAGATGGCTACGGGGGTTAATTCCTAGTTTATTGAATTGAAATAGAGAGTTGAAAGTGTGCGTCGCTCAAAAGAAGTTTGTATTAGTTGTGAAATGAGTGAATTCTAACTTTCCTCTACCATCCATCCATTTTAGATCCAGCACCCTTACGGCTTCCACTTCTTTAACGACCACATTTACTGGACTGACTGGACGTCTCAGTCTATCAAAAAGGTTGTGGAATCTTACAAGCGTATAATTTGGAGTTTGAAGGAGTTATCAAATGATTTATCAGTACTGATAAATTTTTAGACGGCCATGAATATAGGAAATGAAGGGATATAGCGAAATTCTGAAAGACAAAAGTTGTTTCGTACAACTTAGGCTTCGAATGATAAAACTAAACTCCTCGTCTCAGATACACAAGAGTGGATCCAACTACCAGAGCCTGGCTTCCTTTGAGAGTTCCCTTATGGACATCGCTTTCAGAGCTCCTGATCATCAGATGCCAGGTTTAGCAGAGTGAATCTATCGTAATATACCATTAATATGACGGATCACAAATAGTAGATAATAATCCCTAAATATTCGTAAAGCGCGATGATCTAGTTGACACTTAGCTCAGTGGGAATGGCAGGGAATCGAACCCGGGATCTTTCGATCACGAGCCAGACAAGATACCATTACACCAACTGACCACTCTTAAGACCACCCTTTTCCCAGGTCCTTGCTATAGAGAAGGTCGGGAAGTTCCAGAGTATGATATGCTTCACACTACGTACTACGTGGGGGTAAAAGGGGAGAAAGCTACCCTTAACTTCACTGTGCAATTTGTTAGTCTGAAAATCGTTGAATTTCTATCACATTTCATAATGAAAATGTTGTAAGTAATGACATTGAAAAATAGGTCAGAAACTTGCCGACAGAAGAACCCGAGTTTTCTCTCCAAAATAATCCAAATTCAGGAGAACTCTGAGAAGAATCTCCAGCTGGAGATCCGGCCTGGAGTTCTACAGGTGTTGGAGACTGCTGCAAACAACCCTTCTAACGTGGCAGACCTGCCCCTAACACAGTACCCGGGCAATGAAAAGGATTACGTAAAGTATTTCTACATTTCTCATGGAGGTAAGGGGGTGTTTGAGTGGCATGATTTGTTTTTTAAAGGAAAATAGAAAGTTGAATGAAGGAGTTGAAATAAGAATTTGAAGGAATTGAAATTGAAAAGAATTGAAATATGCGTTGGTCTAGGCTTCTAGGTAGAAACGTATTCGGTTTGGTTTACGTATAGTTTGAATGTTTTATGATGTTTCCAAATAACTACTTGTGTATGTTTTGTCTGAAATGTTCAAGGGTCAATAACTATGTATTGTCATGTCTACGCTGTCTCTATGCCTAGTAGCCTATTGTTGATTATTTCGTAGTCTAAATTAAGCCTCAAAATTGATTGGTATTACTATTAGAATGAATTCGTAAACTACCCATTTCCATGCTTTTTTGGGGCTGGCTTTTCGGGGCTGTTTGTTACGTATAAAACTTGTTTTTGCACGGCTTATAACTTCTCTTCTGTCGTTGTAGCTGTAGAAACTGAATTTGTTTATTCTAATGTAGCTGTTACCGTATACGTGGCCGCTGAAAGGCGCCAACCGCGCAACAAAATAATCTGTGTTACCGTTTCCTTGCTGTTTTCGTCGATCTTCAATTTTCAACGCAAAGTTGTTCCTAAAAAATCGTTGCATCGGAAACTTGATTACATTATAAGGTCAACGTCCTTCTTTCATCAATCCGTTTTGCTGTCCTTCTTCATCCTTCCAGTTCTCTCCTATCACTTTCAGTCCTGTTTTTCTTTATTTCTCCTCCCTCTTTCATCCTTTCCTCTCTTTCGATCCCCTTTTTCCTGTCCTCCATCCTCCTCCTTCTCACCCGTCCCCCTCCTTCCAGTTTGCTACACTCGCTATAGAAACAAGCTGCTCCCCGGTTTCACCTCGGGAAGAAGGCGAGGGTATAGAAACTTAGAGCGGGCTAAGGAGGCTTGTCAATCCTACGGCGATGGTAAGTTTTATCTTCTGCTACACTTATAGCTCTGCAAAGGAGTTTTCATCAAAGGGTGTTCGGAGAATATCGTGAAATTTGTCTTCAAAAAGCGTGTACTTATTCAACTTACTCGGAAAATTTGTTTCCAAGATTTTGGTTTTTACTTTGGATATACCGGTTGCGTTTTGCGATTGCATTGCGTTTGCATTGCGATTGCATTGCGTTTGCATTGCGTTTGCATTGCATTGCGATTGCATTGCGATTGCATTGCGTTTGCATTGCGATTGCATTGCGTTTGCATTGCGATTGCATCGCGATTGCATTGCTATTGCATTGCGATTGCATTGCGTTTGCATTGCGTTTGCATTGCTACACAACTCATTCCCAGATTGCGGGGGCATAACTTACGAGCCTGACAACGCCAAACTCTACAAATTCTCTCTAAGACAAGGAACCCAACCCGTCGTCAGTGCTATCAATGAGATCTCATGGGTCAAAACCCTCTGTTCTAACGGACAAAGTACGATCCATCTCCTTCATGAGTCTTAGTAACCATTGTAAATGTGTGAAGTTGGCAGGTGGTGACATCATGACATGACCATATTTGGTAATTTTTATCCCGGTTGCTATGACAATGTTCCTGGTTTCACTACCTGCCAAAGTTCACTGAGTGATGCATCTATAGCCCACCGTTCTGAAGATCATGCTAGTGTGCAATTCTTTCTTGGCATGATCCTTGCATCCTGGTATATATCTTGTGTAAATGTCGCTGCTGTGGAATGATAGGCATGGATAGATCGGATTAGGAATTCTCTTAATTTCCTTTTGTCGCTCTTAATTTCCTTTTTTGTCGTGTGATGTTGCGAATGCTCCTAATTTCTGTTCGTTGCGTGATAATCGTTAGTGATATTGCTACTGCTACTGCTGCTGCATTTCCATATTCCCTCAGACACTTATATATCCCAAATGTCAAATGCAATTGAAGATTGGGTGGACAATAATCTTAGATTATTGCCCACCCAATCATCAATATCCATATCCATTCATTTGGCCCTATGCTGACTCATTTGCTTATCGATTTATTCACTGATTCACTTGGTTTTTGAAATGCTTGAAATCCGCTGTGCATCTAGCTGATTTGTAATTCTAGTGCGTAACGTGGATGAAACTATGTAGATTGTTCACTGTTTTTTCGGAATGTGTAATGAATGGTAATTACCATCGTGAAAACCTTGTGAATGTTTGTGACCTTGAATGTATTGTGAGTATCATGGTGTGATGTAAATGTTTAAATTTAGGACGTTTTCTGTGATGTGCCAAATTTGCAAGCTGGAAAAGTTTTCTGCTCGCTGTGTAAAAAATGAATGCTGATGACACTTTTTCGGTGCTGCATCAATAACCATTTTCCAGAGATTATGACTGCTGTTTCCTAATTAGTAATTTTACTACCCTGCTAACATATAAACGCATGTATCTAGAATGCTAGTTTGAGTGCTGTGCGCATGGAATGTTTTCACGTTTCTGCTTCATACCTTTTCAGAAGAATTCAATGAAATTATATTTCATTTCTCTATTAACAGTTCATAACGTCGGTCGAGAGTGACTTACTTAGTTCCTTAGTGACTTACTTAGTTCCTTGTCCTGGTTCCTAAACCGAACAATACTCTGTCACCCGACCTACTTCCACACACCTTTACTCCCCACATTCAGGTGAGACACTGACTATTGGTTCCGGGATGAACGATGAAGAGAATGTGCTGATAAAACTCAACCACGATCAAGCGCATACCATCACCAAAGCAGGTGGGGGAGAAAACTTCATTTTCCTACCCAAAAGTGTAGCTAGTGTTGATGTCAAGTGGTGTCAGTATAAACTGATGTCAGGGTAAACTGGTGTCAAAGGGAAACTGGTTTCAGTTTAAACTGGTGTCAGTGTAAAGTAGTATCAATTTATTTCAGTTCTTATTAATCCTGAATCTAATAAACATTTCCTTGCGTTTCAGTTCTGTCCCCCGAGTCCGGCTCTGAATCCTGGCTGTGTCCTGGTTACGTGTCCGCGTGTCATGTTAACAACGGTGGCTGTGATGGGCTGTGTCTCTTGACACCAAGTGGTAGGAGCTGCGCCTGTGATGGAGACCTGGATCCACTGGGAGTCAAGTGCAGTGAGTTTTAACGTATTAATATGCGGCAAATAGGAAATAATATAAAACGAATGGAGATAACTTCAAAATGCATTTTTGTGTAACAACCCAAAAACAGTGATGTTGTTCGGGCTGAAGGAGCTGACAGATTATGAGAAGGAACACGACGCTGAGGATTAAGGGATGGTGGAGGAGATTGTCAGAGAGCTCAATGTGTCTCCTAACCTCGTTGGAGAGATTGAAGGAGTAGGTGAACGGAGAGAGATGGGTTCATTCGCCCCATGAAGGTGAGGATGAGACGACTGAAGGACACTGAGAAGTATTCGTCTGTTTTCTTGCCCCTGAAAGGACGAGGGAAGAGAGCTCTGCTCACAAGGAGCGTGTGGAACTTCTGAAGAGGCGCCGAGAAGAGAGTCTTCGTGTTTTACCTCAGAGGGGATCTTCAAAGGGGATAGGACCTGTGAGAAGCCACGAGGCTGACGCTTCTTGATCCCCTTGAGATCACTTTGGTGTGGATTTTGCTACTGTTTGAGGGCATGACTAATTGTTAGTGACGATTTGCAAGTTATTTTTTAATGAGATTCTATGCTGATAAGGTTAATTCTTGATATTTCGTAGCTAGAAAGGTATGAAGCTAGAAAACACCGCTTGATACTTCACTCGAAGCTGACGACGATAATCACAAGATTTTCGAAAGCTTCTTGTTTAAAGAAGTTTTATTGTTTAAACTACCATCTCTTGAATATGAAGTATGATTTTTACCGCATGAGCTATACTTTATTTTGGCCGATTTGTTAATTTCAGTTTATTTTTGAGGATCGGGTCAAGGCTTGAAATTCCATGTTTTGGTTGTTTTCAAGTTGAGATATTTGCAGACTTTTTGCTTTGTTATCAATATATTTTATTGAGGCACATGCCGGCGCTCACTGGGCGTTTTCAATCAATCAATCAGAATTCAGAAACCTTTCAGCGATGAGACGAGGTAATCTCTTACATTCATCTCCATTTTTCAAATAAATCTCTTATAATCATAATTCTGATTTTGTGTATCCCTCCCAGCCAAGCACGATCATTTGCTACTGAGTGCCACCTTCGATATCCTTGCATTGGAGCTCGGTGGAGATATCAAGACTACCCAGAAAACCAAGAAGGTCAGTTGGATCGAATCAGTAAATTAAGATGATATTATTTTCCAAGATTTTTGGCAAATCAACTCCTAAAACTTCCTAGTTATATTAAAGTCCGCGTATTGGAAATTAATGCATTGCTCGGTCGATGCGCCAATTTTCAATACGAAGAGTTTGTAGTTGGCAAGAGTTCCAATAAAAGTTTGCTTAAAATCTAAATCAAATACGCAAGTGTAAAAGTCCCTGATATTTCAGATTGTCCAAGATGAGAGTCTGATCGCGAGCATGGATTACATCTTCGTGCGGGATTCTGACACCGAAATGACGGATGTGATGCCACTCGATCAGATCATCTGGGCAGAACCCAACTTCAGGGCTGTTCGGATAGCCGATGCTGATGGAAGGAATCCTAAGAATTTCCTGAAACATGGTAAGATAATTACCATTCATATTCTTGTGTTTTCCGACTTTCGTGTGTGGATTGAGGAGATCGAATTGAAATGATATGCTAGGATCGATTGCATGCTTGTACTGTCTGTACTTTGTGATAAATTCAACTGCGTTGTAGAGTATGTAAATTTCTATGTAAAAATTTAATATTTACAATAGTTTGGTGGAAAGTAAGGAGTATCTGGGCATATTTATTATTTGTTTTAATTGATAATTAGGACTGATAACTCTGCATGAACTTTTTGACATAAAACTGACCACAAAATTTAAATTTAACAATAGTTTCGCGGAATTTGGGCATACTTTTTGCCCAGATCTCGTTTTCACTGATGATTTCTCTGCATGAACATAAAACTAACCACAAAACCAGGGTCCCGGATATCCAAGTCGTCTCTAGACGGCTCTCTCAGGGCCACCCTGTTGAGTTCCGGTAGGTGGTACGTGTGCCGATATCATTCACTGCAGGATCGTTCACATATTCCGTTTATAGGGTTCAGATATATTCAGAAATGTAGGTGACCAAAAAACTAAGCGCAAAATACTAATTGTGGCAATCGCCTAAGTTTTTTGTCATTTGTATTTCTGGTTTTTAGGTATGAGAACGTAATATGTGAACGATCCCCTTTATATCTGTGTCAAAGGAAGGAGCTAATTATTGATCAATTAGCTCCCGGTTATCTGTGTCAAGCAGCGCTAATGTATTTAAGAAATGTATCCCAGCACACTTTGATGACATCCGTCCAACCCGTTATTTTCACAATTTCCCGCTGTAGTTTTATATGTGTTTGGCACAGCATATTTAATTTAATTTAACTGATTCATCCTTTCCTTAAAATCACTGATACTGGAGAGTTCTTTGGTGTATGGGTCAATACTTCGGGTATTAATCAAGTTAATAATCTATGCGGTGTTCACATGTCTCAGACTCATGCCCATCATTCCCTGGTTGTCTCTGAAGCTCACCCCAGCCCCATGTATCACTTCCTTGTCCCCCTCACATCTAACATTTTATTCCCCCGCCCTTTCACTCCTCTGAACCTCCCCTCTCATCCTCTTCTGTGCAGGTGGCGGGGTAATCACGAGTGTTGCATACGACTGGGTTAACAAGGTCATCATCTGGCTGGATGCCATGCTAGGAATCTTCGTAGCTTCCCTTGACGGGTAAGTCTGGTTACTGTCCGTCAGTGTTTTCTCAAAATGACGAGTCTGTTGACCGATTTCAGACGCTGGAGGTGCGGAATTTCCTAATTTCACTTACGGTAGGCCTCGATTGATGGAAGATAGGGAATTTGGATGAAAACTATCGACGAAAATTGAATCAACTTGATTTGACTCTATGAAATCTTGAATTCTATCCTTACCATATTTCTCCCTCAGTAACCACCGTGCAGCACTGTATGTTGAAATTGGGGAACCCAGAATCTTAAGCCGCTCAGAGGGCCTCGTTGTCAACCCTTACCTCAATGAAGTGACAACGTGATGTGACAACAACATACCCTGAGTTTTGTGACATTCCTAGCTATGCGTTCGAGTTCAAGGTTTTCAAATAAGTAGGAAGTAATATGAGAGGTTTAAGGCTACCTTTCACATGGTGGAGCATTTGTGGGGGTTAGGGAATAGCTTCAAGAGTAGCTGTTAGTGGCAAATTGTCTAGTTAACTGGCGAAAAAACGCATGTCGCGCCGCGCGATTAAAGCATTTACAGTGCATACAGATAGGGAAAAGCATCCGCGCGTTACGCAAACTGAACTACTCAACTGCGACCGCTGCAGGCTTTCAGTCCCAAATCCAATGTCCAACTGCATGGGAGATTCAGTTCAACCGAAATTAAAAACAAACCACTCATTCCACAAAGACTCTGAATTTAAAGATGGAGTTCACAGTTCTGGCTTCTTGTATAGTCTGCTTATCAAAAGAAAACATTCAATTTAATCAATGTAAATTCTTCCATATTAACGTTCCTTCCCCCCCCTTAGCGAAGTGTACTGGAAAATAGTAGATCCATTAACTGAAATTTTCCTCCACTCAACGAAGTGTACTGGACAGTAGTAGACCACACCACGGGAGGTACTGCTGGTGGAGTGTACGCCCTCTCCCTCGCCACTCCCTCCTCTAGACCCAGACAACTTAGCAGTGTAATGCAGCCTCTTAGTCTGACGGTGGATGTGGTGGAGGGAAGGGTGTACTTCAGCCATGTCGAGGATAACGTTGGGTATGTGCAAAATGCAAACAATAAAACAAATGGTCGTATGAAAGTATACCAATGACCACCTACTGAATCCCTGGTGAACCCCCTGCTGTACCCTCTACTGACCTCCTGCACTCCTGCAGGGGGTTATTGGTATACTTTCATACGACCAGACAAATTATTTTAGTATTTTAAACGAATTTTATGATTTACAGTCTCACTAACCTATAACGTATTATATCAAACTCCAGTAATGGATTATGTTTTTGAGCCAGTATGTGCTGAAGCCACCTAAAATCTTTCTAGGGATGCCTTTTGAAAACCAGGGTGTTATAATTATCATCATTTTGGGTACATCACGGTTATAGCGGTGGGTAAGGACGAGGGAAGTGTAGAGAGGAGATTTTCGCTCGGTGATGGGGTTTACGGCAGGCAGATGGATCTAGCAGGTACGAAAAACCGGCTTTTCGTTGAGCCAGACGATTCAAATTGTAGGTGCAAAAACTTACCATTCATACCTATGAGGACCTTTTTGACACAACCAAAGAATCCCCCTATGCAATTGGTTATGCCTCGTGACATGATAAAATATAATTCACGAGATTATCTAACGCCTCTCATCAGGAGATATGCTGTACATTATCAACGATAACACCATCATTACGATCAACAAGTACACGGGGATGCTCGGAAGAGGACTGCAGATAAAGTTCGATACAATGCTAACGGGGATCAAAGTGCTGAGGAAGGGAAGCCGACCCAAGGGGTGGGTTTATCTGATTTTTTATGCTTATTTAACCTTACTTCAGCCAACAACTCTTTCAGTTTAGATTTCCATGGCTTTGTCGTTAAGTATCGTTTGGAGGCCAACTTGCCCAGGTAATGCAATCATGCATTGAAACTTTTAGTTTATCTGATTTTCCCTCTTTTATTTAAGTTTACTTTAACTGACAGTACGGTCAACTATATTGACTCATATATTCGGGTTATCTTACCCCTGCAATTAATTGAAGTTCTGCTCTCATGATTGTACCTTGAAATTATCAGAAGTTAAGTCAGTGACTATAAACTTTAACCCCCGGCCATTTCAGGATTGTCCAGAGATTCTGCCCCTCAGAAATCACCAAAACAATATCGTGTCCGGTGCAGGGCAGTGTCTTCACTGCCGTCCGAGCAACCATCATGTCATCCCCCCACCTCCAGTAAGTTTGAAAAACTTACTATATTCTATAATTATAGTTGTTAAATCAGGGTCTCAGATGTTTACTTTAGAACTATTTCATTCTGTAGTACTCATTTGTACCTGTAGAATCAGCTGATATAACTCCTATCAGGACCTGTGAAGCTGCCACTAAAACTGTTCTGTTTTTCAGCCTGAAAACTGCCGTTTATTCGCCATAGAGGTCGCATGGGTGGCCAAATAGAAGTGTATCTGGTCATAAATTATGCGCCTGAAACCACAGAACCAATGATATTCGCCAGTTTTCCTTTGTTTTCCTGTAAAACTAAAAACCCTATTTTTACCTCTCAAAACAGTGATCCAGGAAGTTTCATTTCTGAGGCACCCAAGATCCGAAATCGAAAAGCTTTGGCCGATTGAGCTGAAAATTTGCACGCCATCCATGGACGACCTAAGAAAGACATACCATACTTCAGAATCCCGAAATCAGCCATTTTCTGTCTGTTATGGGGGGTTAAAATCGAGTTTTTCAGCTTAAAAAACTGCCTTTTTCGCCCCTTATTGGGCGTAGATGTCTCATGGGTGGTCAAATAGAAGTGTATCTGGTCATAAATTATGCGCCTGAAACCACTGAACCAATGATATTCGCCAGTTTTCCTTTGTTTTCCTGTAAAACCAAAAACCCTATTTACCTCTCAAAAACAGTGATACGGGATGTTCTTCAATTCTGAGGCACCCAAGATCCGAAATCGAAAAGCTTTGGCCGATTGAGCTGAAAATATGCACGCCATCCATGGACGACCTAAGATAGACATACCATACTTCAGAATCCCGAAATCAGCCATTTTCTGTCTGTTATGGGGGGGTTAAAGTCGCGTTTTTCGGTTTAAAAACTGCCTTTTTCGCCCCTTATTGGGTGTAGATGTCTTATGGGCGGTCAAATAGGAGTGTATCTGGTCATATATTATGCGCCTGAAACCACTGAACCAATGATATTCGCCAGTTTTCCTTTGTTTCCCTGTAAAATCCAAAAAACCCTATCTTTACCTCTCAAAACAGTGATCCAGGACGTTCTTCATTTCTGAGGCACCCAAGATCCGAAATCGAAAAGCTTTGGCCGATTGAGCTGAAAATTTGAACACCATCCATGGACGACCTAAGAAAGACATACCATACTTCAAAATCCCGAAATCAGCCATTTTCTGTCTGTTATGGGGGTTAAAATCGCGTTTTTTCGGCTTAAAACTGCCTTTTTCGCCCCTTATTGGGCGTAGATGTCTCATGGGTGGTCAAATAGAAGTGTATCTGGTCATAAATTATGCGCTTGAAACCACTGAACCAATGATATTCTGCCAGTTTTCCTTTGTTTTCCTGTAAAATCCAAAAACCCTATTTTTTACCTCTCAAACAGTGATCCAGGATGTTCTTCATTTCTGAGGCACCCAAGATCCGAAATCGAAAAGCTTTGGCTGATTGAGCTGAAAATTTGCACGCCATCCATGGACGACCTAAGAAAGACATACCATACTTCAGAATCGCGAAATCAGCCATTTTCTGTCTGTTATGGGGGTTAAAATCGTTTTTCGGCTTAAAAACTGCCTTTTTTCGCCTCTTATTGGGCGTAGATGTCCATGGGTGGTCAAATAGAAGTGTTTGCACGCCATCCATGAACGACCTAAGAAAGACATACCATACTTCAGAATCCCCAAATCAGCCATTATCTGTCTGTTATGAGGGGTTAAAATCGCGTTTTTCAGCTTAAAAAATGCCTTTTTTCGCCCCTTATTGGGCGTAGATGACTCATGGGTGGTCAAATAGAAGTTTATCTGGTCATAAATTATGCGCCTGAAACCACTGAACCAATGATATTCGCCAGTTTTCCTTTGTTTTCCTGTAAAATCCAAAAAACCCTATTTGTACCTCTCAAAACAGTGATCCAGGATGTTATTCATTTCTGAGGCACCCAAGATCCGAAATCGAAAATCTTTGGCCGATTGAGCTGAAAATTTGCACGCCATCCATGGACGACCTAACAAAGACATACCATACTTCAGAATCCCCAAATCAGCCATTTTCTGTCTGTTATGGGGGGGGGGGGTTAAAATCGCGTTTTCGGCTTAAAAAATTGCCTTCTTTCGCCCCTTATTGGGCGTAGATGTCGCATGGGTGGTCAAATAGAAGTGTATCTGGTCATAAATTATGCGCCTGAAACCACTGAACCAATGATATTCGCCAGTTTTCCTTTCTTTTCCTGTAAAATCCAAAAACCCCTATTTTTACCTCTCAAAACAGTGATCCAGGATGTTCTTCATTTCTGAGGCACCCAAGATCCGAAATCGAAAAGCTTTGGCCGATTGAGCTGAAAATTTGCACGCCATCCATGAACGACCTAAGAAAGACATACCATACTTCAGAATCCCGAAATCAGCCATTTTCTGTCTGTTATGAGGGGTTAAAATCGCGTTTTTCAGCTTAAAAAATGCCTTTTTTCGCCCCTTATTGGGCGTAGATGTCTCATGGGTGGTCAAATAGAAGTGTATCTGGTCATAAATTATGCGCCTGAAACCACTGAACCAATGATATTCGCCAGTTTTCCTTTGTTTTCCTGTAAAATCCAAAAAACCCTATTTGTACCTCTCAAAACAGTGATCCAGGATGTTATTCATTTGTGAGGCACCCAAGATCCGAAATCGAAAAGCTTTGGCCGATTGAGCTGAAAATTTGCACGCCATCCATGGACGACCTAACAAAGACATACCATACTTCAGAATCCCGAAATCAGCCATTTTCTGTCTGTTATGGGGGGTTAAAATCGCGTTTTTCGGCTTAAAAACTGCCTTTTTTCGCCCCTTATTGGGCGTAGATGTCTCATGGGTGGTCAAATAGAAGTGTATCTGGTCATAAATTATGCGCCTGAAACCACTGAACCAATGATATTCGCCAGTTTTCCTTTGTTTTCCTGTAAAATCCAAAAACCCTATTTGTACCTCTCAAAACAGTGATCCAGGATGTTCTTCATTTCTGAGGCACCCAAGATCCGAAATCGAAAAGCTTTGGCCGATTGAGCTGAAAATTTGCACGCCATCCATGGACGACCTAAGAAAGACATACCATACTTCAGAATCCCCAAATCAGCCATTTTCTGTCTGTTATGGGGGGTTAAAATCGCGTTTTCAGCTTAAAAATGCCTTTTTTCGCCCCTTATTGGGCGTAGATGTCTCATGGGTGGTCAAATAGAAGTGTATCTGGTCATAAATTATGCGCCTGAAACCACTGAACCAATGATATTCGCCAGTTTTCCTTTGTTTTCCTGTAAAATCCAAAAACCCTATTTTTACCTCTCAAAACAGTGATCCAGGATGTTATTCATTTCTGAGGCACCCAAGATCCGAAATCGAAAGGCTTAAAAACTGCCTTTTTTCGCCCCTTATTGGGCGTAGATGTCTCATGGGTGGTCAAATAGAAGTGTATCTGGTCATAAATTATGCGCCTGAAACCACTGAACCAATGATATTCGCCAGTTTTCCTTTGTTTCCTGTAAAATCCAAAAAACCCTATTTGTACCTCTCAAAACAGTGATCCAGGATGTTCTTCATTTCTGAGGCACCCAAGATCCGAAATCGAAAATCTTTGGCCGATTGAGCTGAAAAATTTGCACGCCATCCATGGACGACCTAAGAAAGACATACCATACTTCAGAATCCCGAAATCAGCCATTTTCTGTCTGTTATGGGGGTTAAAATCGCGTTTTTCGGCTTAAACTGCCTTTTTCGCCCCTTATTGGGCGTAGATGTCTCATGGGTGGTCAAATAGAAGTGTATCTGCTCATAAATTATGCGCCTGAAACCACTGAACCAATGATATTCTCCAGTTTTCCTTTGTTTTCCTGTAAAATCCAAAAACCCTATTTTGTACCTCTCAAAACAGTGATCCAGGATGTTATTCATTTCTGAGGCACCCAAAATCCGAAATTGAAAAATTTGGCCGATTGAGCTGAAAATTTGCACGCCATCCATGAACGACCTAAGAAAAGACATACCATACTTCAGAATCCCCAAATCAGCCATTATCTGTCTGTTATGAGGGGTTAAAATCGCGTTTTTCAGCTTAAAATGCTTTTTCGCCCCTTATTGGGCGTAGATGACTCATGGGTGGTCAAATAGAAGTGTATCTGGTCATAAATTATGCGCCTGAAACCACTGAACCAATGATATTCGCCAGTTTTCCTTTGTTTTCCTGTAAAATCCAAAAAACCCTATTTGTACCTCTCAAAACAGTGATCCAGGATGTTATTCATTTCTGAGCATAGCTGCCAAACTTTAGAAATCCTTCGACAGGGCATAAAAATGGACCAAAAAGCAGGGCAAATGCAGAAGAAAACAGGGCATATATCCTGGGCATTTTTTTTTTTTTTTTTTTTTTTTTTTTAGACGCCACCCTTTTAAAAATCCGAGGTAGTGTTTTTTTTTTTTTTTTTTTTTTTTTTTTTTTTTTTTTTTTCATGAGAATTCGTTCAGCAAAGGTATATTTTACTTTATTACGTATATTTCCAAAATTTATCCGAGACAGTGCTTAATAGGTATATTTCAAAATCCATCCGAGACAGTGCTCAATAGGTATATTTCCAAATTCAACCCGGAACAGTGCTTGATAATTTAATAAATTAAAAAATCCATCCAGACAGTGTTAATCAAAAAAGGATTTTTTTTAAATTCCTTAACATTTTTTTAATTTTTGGAATTTCTTTTTCCAAACAGTGGATTGAAAAAAGGTTTATTTCAATTCCATCGAGACGGGTTTTAATTTAATAAAAATTAATTTCCAAACCAAAAGGTTAAATAAAAAAATTAATTTTCAAACATTCAAACATTTCAAATTTAAAAT
>WFMF01000633.1:0-85518 GCA_011033025.1 Beroe forskalii | reverse complement strand
AAATGATTTCTACTTATATGAGATGGGTGTTGACCCCTGGTGGGTGCTGGTCACGTGACTCATATGACTAGAATGCAAGGTTGGACAGATTGAGACTGTCTGGTAGGACTGATTGGGTGTCTGGTTCGCTCTATGTAATGTCAGGCCAATAGGTCACGTGACCAGCTGGCATGCCATTACACACTTTTTCGAGCTAGTGGGGGCCAAGGCCCCCCCTAGATTTTTTCTAGGGGGGGCCTTTTGAAAACTACGGGGGGCCAAAATTTACATAAACAAATTTTCATTTTCCAAAGCCCTACTTTTCACTATTTTGCATAAAAATACAACTAAAATCATGTTTTATTCATTGATTCAACTCTAAAAAGGTGATTCTCAGGAAAATTTCTTTCTAAATGAACTAAATTTTCAATTCCTTTCTATGTTCAAATTTTTTGAGAAAATCTTAGGTAGGGCCAAGGCCCCCCCTAAGATTTTTCTACAGGGGGCCTTTTGAAAACTAGGGGGGGCCTGGCCCCCCCTAAGGGGGGGCCGTGTAGTCCCATGCCAGCAGGGGTCAACACCCATCTCATTATAGAACTTTCTCAAATAAACCTCCATTCATTGCCTAATTGAAAATGGTAACAAGCCAAACACACGCACGAGCAAACACACAGAAACGAACTGTGAACAAGATTTGTCCGCTCTCAGTCTCTCGCATCCACCACACACAGCACACGCGCGCATTGGTTATTGTCACGTAACAGTGCTGCGGTACCTCTTTCGTAGACAGTAATATACTTTTTTACACCCTCTTGGGGTTTTTCTTTATAGAAATCCATTTTTGAAGATAGAGACTTGGGACCTTCGAATCGATAGAGGATAAAATTCTGCAGTGTAGGTTGATCATAGATTTTTGATATCATGTTCCTGAGCTTCACAGTGAATCAATGAACGTGGCGCTACTGGAAAACCTTGTTTTCTGCTGCGAGGTGTTATTGATCATAACTTCTGACATGAAAGCCCTATTCCAATGATCTTTACACTACTGAACTCCCTGTGCTGTGCTCTATTGAATGGCCATCTTCCAGATCACTCTATCTGAAGTTTAGTCCATGAAATGGGGCAATATCGTTGCAAAATTGCTGCGTTTCCCAAAACTGCGCACAAAGTACTAGCAGCTGCGGTACCTCGCGTTCCGGGGGTGATATATAGCCCTGGCCAGTTACGTTACTGTAGCGTGCGATTTAAGTATACGCGTATCTATAAGAACGGTTGTTCTAGACCTAAAATTTTACGACGAATCGTTCTAGATAGGTCCCGACTCTCTATTTCTTTTTATTTTTCTGATATGCAGGGGGTTACCGCCCTGGCCAGGGCGGGAATTAGTATACTGTGACACCGAATTGTCTCATATATAGCCCTGGCCAGTTACGTTACTGTAGCGTGCGATTTAAGTATACGCGTATCTATAAGAACGGTTGTTCTAGACCTAAAATTTTACGACGAATCGTTCTAGATAGGTCCCGACTCTCTATTTCTTTTTATTTTTCTGATATGCAGGGGGTTACCGCCCTGGCCAGGGCGGGAATAAACCAGATTAGAATTTTCTTCTGCAAGAAACAGGAGCGCCCAACCACATTTTGCAGCATCTTAATTCTAAAACAGACAATGCAAGTGGTATCATAAAAAGGTTCAATGATGTTCAAATAATTTAAGGCTAACTAAGGGTCATCATCAAGGGCAACCATGAGGCACAAAGGTTACCGTACTTTACCGTTTTTCAGCTCTTTGGCCCTATGACTTTTTATTCGATGGTAAAACGGACAAAAATTCAATAAATTATAATTATAGGTAAATTATGCAGACTCAATAATAGTGAATAATCGTCAATATAAAATGTAAAATATACTTGGATAAGCTGATATAATACATTAAGTCAATATAAGATAAGAAGAGACATGAGTTGATCGAATCACTGCAACTTTGTAATTGTACTGTGTTTTGTAGATTAAAATAAAAAGCAGACTCCTTAACAAGAATACAGAATAACTGGCCCCCATGACTCATTGACACACTTTCTATAGTGCTATTTTGTAATAAATTACTGATTACATGCCCCAGTTAATCTGTTACAGATGAGGTATTTCCCCACATATTCATACATCTGTCACATTCCTCAGTCCAGTAACTGCACGTGCTCTAACGATTTCACAGGTGCCGTGGACACTCAACATGATCCTTTTAAAACCCGTATCATAGCGTGACTCTAAACCATGCGTGCGGAAGAAATATAGCCGGTCACAACGTCATCAACTCACCACTTTGAGGTATGATAATGACGTCATAGCAACTGCAAATTGACAACTAACTATGTTACGATATAGCAGAAGAGTACTTGAGTGCCAGTAAAACTCCTTTATAACAGCTGCAGTCTGCACCTTACACCCAATACTACTGCAGTAGAGTGTAATTTGAAGGAATGACCTGCAGGGTGCACGGCAAAGGTCACGTGATATTGTGTCACGTGAAATGTCACGTGACCCTTGGAAAAGGTCACGTGACCTGCAGAGTGGAGGATGCGGCAACTCCTCTACAGATCCCCTGCGGAGCTTTGAGGTGCAGTACCCCGCTGACACCCCTAATACATTCTTACCTTCGATGTGCACTATTCATTGCTTTAATGCTTTAAGGGGCCGGGGGGCGGGGGGGTCCGAGGTCGGTTTTCGGGTTTTTGTTGTTTCTAATAGAGGAGAACGCCAGCTACCAGTAGGTTTATACCCCATGCAAGAATAATGAATATGAAGTTATGAATTTTTCAAATCGCGATTTCGCCTGTAATTACAGTGCGCGGGCAAACTTACAATGCGATTTGCCATAAATTATCTTTAAAATCTATCTCCTCGTACAGTTTTTGAGGATAATCCTTGAAACTTGGTAGTTATGTTCTAGGGGATAAAACAAAACTTTGATTGGACAGATTTTTGATTTAGGCCTCAGAAGTGAAAATATGGGCTTTTTAAATGTGAAAATCGTCATTTTTGACCATTTTTTGGACAGGAGCCAACTTTGAAAATTCATATTTTTACTTCTGAGGTCTAAATCAAAAATCTGACCGATCAAAAGTTTCTCTTTATGCCCTAGAACATAACTACCAAGTTTCAAGGGTTTTCCTCAAAAACTGTAGGAGGAGAAAGATTTTAAAGTTGATTTTCGGCAAATCGCATTGTAAGTTTGCGCGCGCACTGTAATTACAGGCGAACCCGCGATTTGAAAAATTCATAACTTCGGCTAGGAACAATATTTTTTCATGGGGTAAAAACCTACTGGTAGCTGGCGTTATGCTCTTTCAGAAACAACAAAAAACCGGAAATTAACCTTGGACCCCCCGGCCCCCGGGGAGAGCAATCGGGATTTAGAATGTCGACATCTAACAGCAGATTATTGTTATTATCGGTTGCAGATATAAGATATTAGAATTATAATGGTTCCAGATGAATGAGATATGCTGGGGCACGGGACTACACACGTCCCCCCCTCCCCTCTAAGAAGAGACAGGCTCCTAGAAAGATCTTGGGGGGGGGGGGGGCTTATAACTTTATATAAGCAGTAAAAGGCTATCGACTGGCTTCAACAGGGTTATATGGTCCAGCTACATGTTGCATTAAGTTAATTACTGTTCACACGCCTCTACCGTTAAAACACCAATTGCTATTGCCCTCTCGCCAGCCTTCCTGATAAACTGAAACATATACAGCAGAAACTAGAAAATCATCAATAAACGTTATAAATAAGAATAAATTCTTATAAATTCTATAATCATAAATATTCATAATTATTCAAGGCTCCACTACTGTATTACCTTTATATTCATTGCCCTCATCAGTGAAAATGGCCGGTTTAACGTCATCAAAGCACCATTCTGAGACAAGACAATGACGTCATTGTCAACAGGCTCTTATCTGTGAGTCTGGCTCACACACCTCACAAGAGCCATTGTCATCATTGAACCATTGACTCATCCAATATAAGAACATATTGACTAATTGAATATAACGTGTAAATACAAATGTCACGGTGTGAAATAAAGGGGGTGGTGAGCCTTGAATAATTGTTCACACATGAATGGCTGTATAGTGTATAATTAGTATATTGGCTAACACAAATGTAGTGAATAATTTGGCCGGGGACTGGACCTACGATCTCTAACTCAATATCAAATCATCATTGCATAACGCTTACGTAAAATGGCCTTAAAGTCAGGAAACAATGAATGCCGAAAGTATGGACAAGAACAGATGGGACCTGGTAAGCTTTATAGGTAGCATCCATGATAATACTATAAACAAATGTAGTGAATTGGTTATACCTAATCATAAGCACGTGTAACTGCGTCTAATCATTTCGACGCGTCCAATAACCAAAAGAATTTCAAAGCGTTGAAATGAGTGAAATATTAAAATTACGAATTTATGAATTTAGAAGTTACGGCAACCTGTCAAAACGGTGACTATAAATAGGGTATGATTAACGACAGCTCACAAACAAATAACAAATATAACTTAGAATGGACCAATATAAACTCGGAATCAAGTTAGCGGTACAAATATAGCTAAAGTTTGAGACCGACTTCAGAGTGTCTGATGTCAGGAAATTAAAAATAGGAGTAAATATAGACTTGATTATGGGGCTGCGCATCAGATGGGAAGCTGGGATAGTGGGATTTCGGGATAATAATAAGATGTTGACGTATTGGCAGCGTAAGACAGAACGAAGTGATTCAGCGAATTTGTCAGATTACAGATTCAGCACTTAACAATATGAGGTATGAGGAATATCCAAACAATTCTTCAATTGCACACTGCACACTAATAGAGAAGTAGGAGTAAGCTATTACATTATTAGGAGTTTATTAAGGAAAGAATGTTATTGGACCTTCCAGGAATGGCACATTCAGTTAATTACTATACTCGATTCTATAGTCTAGAAAAAATATTATTCTTTGCATAATTCCGTAGATTGCATAGCATCGCATAACAATGAAAAAGAATTATAAAAAATTAATAGAACAATAAAAAATATTTTACATAATAAAAAGGATTTAAAAACATATAGAATTTCATCATCCTTGCAGTTTTGCAGCCACATAACACGAATCTGAGATGACAATAGCCCAATACTTTTTAAGAAAAAATAATAGATATTCAGCTGTCCCTTTCAGAGTGACATGACCTTTTATTCTTTTCGTACAATGCCATTGTGAAGTTGTAGTGAAGTATAGTATAAGAGATAAGAATACCTATTTCGCGCAATGATAACGACATCAACAACTCAACACTTTGCGCTATGATAATGACGTCATCACGTAGTGACAAAGGGAGTATTCCACAGTGTTCCTGCCAGGGTTACAGGTAAAACAAAAGGTGTTGTGATGCCATTTACCTATGTTACCTTAGCAATGCCATGGTTACACATGGCAACCTCAACTTCTCATTCTGTCACATAGTTTTAAGCTCACTGGTTCACTTTACCCACCAATACCATGATAATATCAAGTACCTATGATGCTGTTCGCCTAAAAACAATACCCTGTTAGCTCTCTGCTCTGTATCTAAAACCAGGATAACAAAGAACACACAATACTCTGGAGCTACACTACTCAGTATCTACATCCCGGGGGCTATTGTTAAGTAGTTTTACTTCTATATTTAGAACTCAGCACGTCACCAAGGTACCACCACCACCAGCTTCTCAGCTTATTTGAGAATAGTGGATACTTAGTGGATGCGTCATCAACTCACTACATTATGTTATGATAATGACGTCATCCTACCCGCCTATTTCTCGTGCACGGCGTATAGAAGATCATTCCTCATGGGGCACTGAAGTGCTCATAACCCATCAAATACCAAAAACCAATGCTCTATTAAAATTATTAAAATTCGACCTCCGGTTAGAATTACTTGGGTCACAGGAAGCAACTCTATGATACGAGCTTATTTAATGTCGTACTGGGGGAAGTACATGGGTCACGATTTTAAATACGTGAAAAATACGTAATTTTACGTATTTTTAAAAAATACGTATTTTCAAACCTTTAAAACATGGGGCATTAGAACGATAAATTTTCTAATTTCAGAGTTTTAGGTGCGCAATCTGATGAAATTCATATCACATAGTTTGGTTGAAGCGTAAGGACTCTTCATAATGGGTAAAAAGCTTGGCGCTTCAATTCAGCTCTAATCAGGTAAAACTGGCTTTAGTATGGCGGCTGGTTAAAAGTATTTATGGATATAAGTAAAATTATCACAGTTAGGTAGGAAATGACTAAATTCTTTAATCACAGCTAAAGTTTTCACTATACAAAATATGTTCAGCTAATGGAACCGTTTAGTATTAAGTTTAGCAGTAAATATTAGATTTTACGCACGCGAAAGAAAGGAGGTATTGAACATTGAACACTCCAGAAACTCTTTCCACCTCAAGAACTTATATTGACTATTGAATATAACGTGTAAATACAAATGTAGAAGTATTGAGAAATAAAGGGGTGGTGAGCCTTGAATAATTGTTCACACATGAATGGCTGTATAGTGGTATATTCACCACAATGCTGTGGTGGTTATAATCATAAGCACGTGTAACTGCGTCTAATCATTTCGACACTTCAACGACCAAAAATTTCAAAGCTGAAATAAAATAATAAAATTACGAATTTATGAGTTTAGAAGTCACGACAACCGTCAAAACGATAATAAATGGGTATGAAACAAAGTGCGATCAACGACGACTCACAAACAAACGCCAACAAATAACTTAACTTATAAACCCCATAAACCCCAAAATTTAACCCCCATTTGCCTTTTCGATATCACTTGGGGTTTATGAGGTTTAATTTTCAAGTACCATTTCCAAAATGATCAAAATTTCAGACAAAAATGGCTCAATTGTGGTGAAAATGTGTCATTCTTGTGATCCTGCTCAATTTTAAGGCGGTTTTAAACTAAGAAGCGAAAGAAAGGGAGGAAGAGTTAAGCCAAAATCTCTAAAAAAGGGTACCATTCTAGAAAAAGGTCGAAAATCATCAAAAAAAAATGGTACCATTTCAAAAAAAGGGCCCCAAAAATGGTCTTCTTCCCAGAAAAGGTTCGAAAATCATCAACGAAAATGGTACCATTTCAGAAAGGGTCGAAATCATCAATCGAAAATGGTACCATTTCAAAGAAGGGCCAAAAAATCGTCAACAAAAATAATTTTTAATTTAGAAAGGCTAAAAATCTCCAACAAAAAAATGGTGCCATTTCAAAAAAGGGTCAAAAATCATCAACGAAAAATGGGTACCAATTTAGGAAAAGGGCTAAAAATCTCAACAAAAATGGTACATTTCAAAAAAAAGGTCGAAAATCATCAACAGAAAAATGGTACCATTTCAGAAATGGGTCGAGAATCATCAATCGAAAATGGTACCATTTCAAAGAAGGGCCCAAAATTCGTCAACAAAAATGGTACCAATTTGAAAAGGGCTAAAATCTCCAACAAAAAAAATGGTACGCCATTTCAGAAAGGTCTAAATGGTACCATTTCAGAAAGAGTTTCGAATACACGCAACAAAATGTGGTACCATTTCAGAAAAAGTGACAAAATCTTCAACAAAATGGTACCATTTCAGAAAAAAGGTTGAAAATCGTCAACAAAAATGGTACCATTTCAGAAATGGGTCGGAAATCATCAACGAAAAAATGGGTACCATTTTAAAAAAGGGCCGACAATCGTCAACAAAAAATGGTACCATTTCAGAGAAAAGAACGAGAAAATCTTCAACAAAAAAATGAGGTTGCCATTTCAGAAAAAGGGTCAAAATCATCAACAAAAAATGGTACCATTTCGGAAGGGACCAAAAATGGTACCATTTCAGAAAAAGGGTTTAAAAATCGCCAACAAAAAATGGGTACAATTTCAGAAAAGGGTCAAAAATCATCAACGAAAAAAATGGTACCATTTTCAGAAAAAGGTCCCGAAAATCCTCAACAAAATGGTATGCCATTCCGTAAAGAAAGCCAAAAATCGTGCAAAAAATCAATCATAAAACAGCAAAATTTAACTAAAATTAAGCCCCCATAAACCCCGTAAACCCCCAAAAATTAAACCCCCATTTGCCATTTTTCGATATCCACCGGGGGTTTATGGGGGTTGCCCCCCCCCCCCATATATTGACTAATTGAATATAACGTGTAAATACAAATGTCACGGTGTGAAATAAAGGGGGCGGTGAGCCTTGAATAATTGTTCACACATGAATGGCTGTATAATTAGTACAATTCACTTACACAAATGTAGTGAATTGGTTATAATCATAAGCACGTGTAACTGCGTCTAGTGCGTCTTATCATTTCGACACTTCCAACGACCAAAAGAATTTCAAAGCGTTGAAATAAAATAATAAAATTACGAATTTATGAGTTTAGAAGTCACGACAACCCATCAAAACGGTGACTATAAATAGGGTATGAGGAAACAAAGTGCGATCAACGACAGCTCACAAACAAATAACAAATAACTTAGAATGGACCAATATAAACTCGGAATCAAGTTAGCGGTACAAATATAGCTTAAGTTTGAGACCGACTTCAGAGCGTCTGATGTCAGGAAATTAAAAATAGGAGTAAATATAGACTTGAATTTGGGGATGCGCTTCAGATGGGAAGTTGGGGTAGTGGGATGTTAGGGATGTTGACGTATTGGCAGCGTAAGACAGAACGAAGTGATTCAGCGAATTTGTCAGATTACAGATTCAGCACTTAACCACGATGAGGTATGAGGAATATCCAAACAATTCTTCAAATTTTGCACACTATAATAGAGTAGTAGGAGTAAGCTATTAGCTTATTAGGAGTTTATTAAGGAAAGAATGTTAATGGACCTCCCAGGAATGGCACATTAAGTTATTACTATAGTACTCGATTCTATAGTCTAGAAAAATTTATTATTCTTTGCATAATTCCGTAGATTGCATAGCATCGCATAACAATAAAAATTAGAGAATAATAAAAAAAATATATTAATAGAACAATAAAAAATATTTGAATAATAGAAAGGATTTAAAAACATATAGAATTTCATCATCCTTACGGTTTTGCTGCCACATAACACGAATCTGAGATGACAATAGCCCAATACTTTTTAAGAAAAAATAATATATATTCAGCTGTCCCTTTCAGAGTGACATGACCTTTTATTCTTTTCTACAATGCCATTGTGAAGTTATTGTGAAGTATAGTATAAGAGATAAGAATACCTATTTCGCGCAATGATAATGACATCATCACCTCACTACTTTGCGCAATGATAATGACATCATCAACTCAACAATTTGCGCAATGATAATGACATCATCAACTCAACAATTTGCGCAATGATAATGACGTCCTCAACTCAACAATTTGAGCTATGATAATGACATCATCAACTCACCACTTTGCGCAATGATAATGACGTAATCAACTCACCACTTTGCGCAATGATAATGACGTAATCAACTCAACACTTTTCGCTATGATA
Organism: Beroe forskalii; assembly: GCA_011033025.1. Taxonomy (NCBI): domain Eukaryota; kingdom Metazoa; phylum Ctenophora; class Nuda; order Beroida; family Beroidae; genus Beroe; species Beroe forskalii. The sequence goes on along the minus strand of WFMF01000633.1, from coordinate 75,984 downwards.
ATGACGTCATCAACTCACCACTTTGAGCTATGATAATGACGTCATCAACTCACCACTTTGCGCTATGATAATGAGTTAATGACGTCATCAACTCACCACTTTGCGCTATGATAATGACGTCATCAACTCAACACTTTGCGCAAAGATAATGACGTCATCAACTCAACACTTTGCGCTATGATAATGACGTCATCAACTCACCACTTAGCGCTATGATAATGACGTTATCACGTAGTGACAAAGGGAGTATTACACACTGTTCCTGCCAATTGCCATAGTTACCTACAGGTAAAACAAACAAAAGGTGTGGTGATGTCATGTTTACCTGTGCTACCTTAGCAATGCCATGGTTACACATGACAACCTCAAATTCTCATTCACATCCTATCATAGAGTGGTTCACTTTACCCACCAATACCATAATAACATCAAGTACCTATGATGCTGTTCGCCTAAAAACAATACCCTGTTAGCGCTCTGCTCTGTATCTAAAACCAGGATAACAAAGAACACACAATACTCTGGAGCTAAACTACTCACTACTCAGTATCTTCATCCCGGGGGCTATTGTTAAGTAGTTTTACTTCTATATTTAGAACTTAGCACGTCACCAGGTATACCACCAAGGTACCACCACCAGCAGCTTCTCAGCTTATCTGAGAATAGTGGATGCTTAGATACTGGAAGATCATTCCTCATGGGGCACTGAAGTGCTCATATAACCCAAATACCAAAAACCAATGCTCTATTAAAATTTTTGTAATTATTCTAACAATGCTGCACAGAACCTGCTGGTTGATGAGAAACCCGGGCCGGGGAACGGACATTTCATCTCACGACACTTCATCTCACGACACTTTATCTCGCAATATGTTAGCTCTACAGTCTATGCAAAGGTAAGGGTCAGGGTTATGGTTTGGGTTAGGGTCAGGGTTAGGGTTTGGGTAAGGGTTATGGTTAGGGTCAGGACAGGGAGATGAAATGTCGTGAGATGTCGCCCACCCAGAAACCCTACTTGTAAGTGGATCCTGTGTTGTAAATGTTGTGTGGTAAAATAATGTGTGGTTAAGGAAATTTGGCTACTACGACATAAGCACTACGATAAGATAATAGTAACTTGAAACTTCAAGTTGATAAGTAGATAACTTCAAGTCGCGACTAAGTTTCGACCTCCGGTTAGAATTACTTGGGTCACAGGAAGCTACTCTATGATACGAGCTTATTTAATGTCTTACTGGGGGAAGTACATGGACCACGATTTTAAATACGTGAAAAATACGTAATACGTATTGTAATTTTGCCGTATTTTTAAAAAAATACGTATTTTCAAACCTTTAAAACATGGGGGCATTAGAACGATAAATTTTCTAATTTCAGAGTTTTAGGTGCGCAATCTGATGAAATTCATATCACATAGTTTTACAGTTGAAGCGATAAGGACTCTTCATAATGGGTAAAAAGCTTGGCGCTTCAATTCAGCTCTAATCAGGTAAAACTGGCTTTAGGAATAGGATGGCGGCTGGTTACAAAGTCTTTATGGATATAAGTAAAAATTATCACAGTTAGGTAGGAAAATGACTAAATTCTTTAATCACAGCTAAAGTTTTCACTCTATACGAAATATGTTCAGCTAATGGAACCGTTTAGTATTAAATTTAGGCAGTAAATATTAGATTTTACGCACGCGAAAGAAAGGAGGTATTGAACATCGAACACTCCAGAAACTCTTGATTACATAACCATATCAATGGCACAGAATAAGAGAATATATTGTGTAAAATTCTCAAATAATCCATCGTGCAGAATTTAAGAGGGTAAAAGCGTTAAAATACTTTCATAACTCAAGTTACTCAGGAGAAGCCACTCAGTACACAACTACACACAGCTTTGTGAAAGGTTTCGAAATGCAAAGGGCCAGAGTTAAACTGCTGCAACACACTATTGAGACTTTGGGAATATTCCTCGAGGAGAAGCCGAGTGGAATATAGAAAATCCACGTCACCGAAATAGGGTGTAGTAACAGTATCATTTATAATGGTTGAAGCGAAAGAAACGAGTCCGCTCCGTAAACTTTATTTCAAACTCGTGGAAAAAGCCGAGAATTAAATAAATAATGACAATGAATTAGAGCTATTGAGTTAATATGAGACAACTTAAACTGCTGTATAGACTGCGTTGTTGTGGCGTGAAACATCTACCATCATACTTACACAAGTATCAGACTCGTTCACACACTCGAAACATATGACATCTGGTGGCGATATTTTAGGAGTTTATTTTAATCTACAAACCACAGTACAGAAGTGTAGCAGTGATTTGATCCGTTCATATCTCTGTTTTATTAATGCTAAATATCAAAAATAGACAACGGATTCTAGGTCTTCTGGCCTAACTGGACATTTGGCCTAACGCCTAAAACTGCTATTTAGGTCACCTGTCCATGCAGGTCCAGAGACCGTTCTGCAGTCATTTGGCCTAATTTTAATTTTAATTTCCTTCTTTTTCCATCCCATGGCCAATGGGACCCTGCGATCCGAGTGAGCTGAGCTAGTGTGACATGATAGGACCCGATATAGCATAGTGGTGTCATTTAAACACAGTTCACACCACTAATTATACCCTTGATTAGGCCGCTTTTCCGCGATAAGGTAAAGGATGAATGGCCTAAAAAGTAACATTTAAGGTGGAATGAAAGTTGGAATGTGTTTTAAGCCAAATGTCCACTTACACCAGATGACCGCAATTTGATTAATCAGCTCAATTTGAAACCCATTTGTCCAGTTAGGCCAACTGACCAGTTAGGTCAAATGACTGACTACCTAGACAACGAAACCAGTACTTGCGATTTATAACTATAATTATGCTGCATAATCACTTGATTAAAATGTTATTTCATGAATCATATCGAAACTTAGCTACCATTGAGGTTGAAGTATAGCTACCAGCCTAGTCAATTTGATTAATCAGCTCAATTTGAAAGTTTAAATTAGTCCTACTTATAATATTCCCGTAGCGAGCACTGTGTCAGAAACTGCTAATTACTTTATTGACGAAGCGGTGTGATACCTAGTTGATAGGCATTTTCTTTTATAAAATCATCTTTTTACAGCAGAATTTCTGAATTTCTACGAGCTTGGCAAGAATATAGGCATGCCAAATGGAATACAACATTGGATTTGGAGCTGCAATATCACGCAATAACATAATTCAGTAAAAAGCTTTTACTAAAAAGCTGTAAGAACATTCTAAGTGATATTTACCACCCATAATGCAAGTTAAATTATCGACTAAAATCTGTGCGCAATTAGGTAAAAATCATGAGGCTGCAGCACCAGATGTAGGATTTCACCAGGACTACGTCACAGCAGGGGCGTAATTACGGGTCATTGTGTAAAGCACCTAACTACATAATGGATCACAAAGAAATAGACTTTAACAAAGCATCTACCTAATATAATGCAGGGGAGAGTTCTCGCCAGAGACAATGCCTTATTCCTGGTAAAGCACAAAGAAATGGCAGCAGGATTTATACCATTGTTAAAGCTTTAATGGGATACGAGGATGAATTTACAATTTAATAATTTATTGCTATTATAATCGAACTTGAAACTTAGTAAATTACAGGCTGCGACTGCTGAGAGGGTACTTAATAGAGAAGGACTTTTAAGAAAGCTCCATTTCCATTCAAAACTCGATTTTAAAGAATCTTAAGACATCAGATTCTTCGAAAACTCAAGCCAAGAATTTAGATCAAAACTTGTAAAGTTAGAAATCTGTGAAATGTACCGAATCTCGAGAATGGAAAACGCTGATATCACCGAACAAAATTGAAAATAAAGATGTCAGCCCTCAACAGCTTTCAACTTAAGTTTAAACTTTTAAACTGTAGGTAAATCTTGAAAAACGACCTCGAAATTCTAGAAATCGTAAGGAATGTCGAAAACTACCCATGCAACTGATGAAATGCAGTGAACGTGCGCAGCGGAACGATTTCAAGTACACAAAGAACTATGAACGCCTGTTGCCTGCTTCTGCTAGCAGGCGTTCACTGCTATTCCTTGGTCTCACGTGACTGCGCGCCACGCGCATCCGCTGCTCTGATTGGCTGATTTGCTCACACGTGACCGTGGTACGCGGCGCTGCGTCGCGTGTGTGGGTATTCTCAGTATTTCATCGCTCTTTTCTCCTTTTTTTCGGTCGGATTCATCCAAGTCGGTTTAGAACAACGCCAGAATCTCGTCTGGCATTTTTCACGTGGTCATCATTCACCCTGAAGCTTGTTTCAATCCTGCCGTGAAAATGTTGTTTCCTTGTCGAGATTTGAGCTGAGCTTGAATCCTCAAGGACGGGACGAAGACTCGAGCTGCATGGCAGATGGGAAGCCCAAGCCAGATGAGCGATGACTCCCACCGCTTAGTCACGAACCTGGACGAACTAAGGAACTGATGAACTGTGAGTACTTACTCAGTAAGCACCCATTATTATTGCATTTTTGACGGATAATGATTGGCCTAAATTTCACTTTCTAGTTTCCCCGCGTAATTTTGTAAATTCCACAAATCTGCGTTACAGATTTTCCATGAATTATTTCCCATTTTGCACCATTGGATAGTTTAGTTGATTTTAGGGATTAGACAACAATTTTAAATCTTAATAAGTTAACATAAGTCAAATATAATTTCTCATTGATATATCCCAAATAAAATGCATATGCTTGCTTACTTCGAACATCATTCTATCATTGCATACAATCAACATTGCATTATGGCAAAGATGTAGCTATGGATGTTCTAAACAAAAGTATCTGTGAATAGGAAATGTTCCCTACTCATTACGCTGATAACTCCCTTAACCCTCCTAAATTTCTTATTATCCTTTAGACACAACGCACAATGTTCATTGTTCATTAATCATTTGTGTCGTTTCGTGTGTCGGTCCAATAAAATCGGTCTATTTCTGCGTGAAAGTTGATTTTGAAGCAGAATCCATATTTCAATTCGTGCTTTATTTCAAAATACTATCACTGGTTGTCTTTCGGTTTCATTGATTACCATGGTAACTGGTTATATAGTGGTAAGTGGTTGCCTGTGCGAATCATGGTTACCATGGTAACCGATCAGTGCACGTTCCTTATTCTCGTAGTATCGCAGTAAACTCTGCTCCAAAATATCGTTAGTGTTAGGACAGAAGAGGGTACGATCGTGTAGTGAAGTGGTGGGGACCTTGTGCAGAGATGACATCTTGTAGACTGGTTCGTCAGACTGGTTCATCTCAGGATGGTTCATCTCCGTGTGGTTCATCTCAGACTGGTTCAGCTCAGGGTGGTTCAAGTCAGCAGACCGGTGTTGATCTGGGTGATGGAGCTCCGTAGGGTGGTACTCTGTCGAGTACTGGTCTGGGGTGTAGGAATAGTACCCACTTCCCTTTGCAGGTTGCTTAGCAACCAGACTGTCCCCTGAGCAACACTTAGCAACCAGTGTCCCATCTGAGAATCTCTTAGCAACTAAGCTCTCCGCACCTTCTCTCACTGTCTCATACACGTGACGATCCAGCGTGCTGTAGCTGAAGATAGGGAGCAGAGGTTACGATATTGAGTTTTACAGCGACTATTATCATATGATAAGGGTCTATGAAGAAGTTCAAATGAGCAAACGGACTATAAAATATACGAGATAAAATCATGAGATAGTCACATGTTTCTGGCGGTAACGTTGGGATGTCTGTTCCTGTGTGCTTGATTCAGCTTTCTGTTCTTTTTCCTGATCATGAAGAGCAAGACAAATCCTGAAATGGGGATTCAGGTTTTAAAGTTTTAACTTCCATTTTGCAACTTTCTTCCCAAGTTAGCAAGTTTCATCACTTTATTTGATGGGTATTATCATAGTATTTAAGTATTAAGCACGTGAAAGAGGCATTTCTATGCCTCACTTTTGGATAAAATGACTGCGCAATGCGTATATACCCAGATAGTAAGCCTCGTTTCTCGCTACTAACCGCAGATAACCAGCGCTGTAACTACAGCTGCTAGCACTATAAGCAGGACTGTGTTGGTGTGTACATGAGACTGTTCCACGGCTTTGGGGGTCCCACCACTACTCCTTTCCACCTGACGGGAGGTTAGTGCTGATATTCGTGTTTACTTTGGAGATTTGGAGATATGTTCAACACCAAAATATTCCTCCACATAAATATCCCTCGTGTGGTACTTAGGATTGACTTTGGAGTAGTTTCTGCACTTCTTGCATTCTTATTGCGACACACTTATATTTAATGGTATCACATCAAATATCGTGATATCTTCATTTCTGTAATAATGTAAATTTGAACTGTAATAGACAATGGTTGCTATTCACTCCACAACATTTGTAAATTTCCTTCTGAATTGCTTTAATAAAATAATAATGCACGCTACTGTGTCTGCTTCATTCTCATTCCTTAAGAACAAATTGGAACATTCGGCGCGCAAAATTGGTCATTACAAGTTCTTTTGTGGAAATTTGTCTACTTTTTTATTCTTTTTTTTAATTTAAACTACTTTTGATCGCCGATTGATCTGGTGGCGTCATCGCACAATCTGAATAAACTGTGAAGTTGTAAGTCGTGACAGCGTACCTGTATGTTTTGTCGTGTGGTATAGTTCGTTAGAACGAGTCTCTGAACGATGATCTCCACCAGGTCAGCCGTCTCTGTCATCTGAATGTCTTTGTCTTCTATCACTAGGTGCAGAACACCTGCAAGAGGGTGCGTGAGATTAGTTGCTAAAGATTGCTTTCATTTGGAAGGGAACCACTGTCTTTCACTCTGTCTTTCAATCTGTAGCAATCGCTGTAAAGGATTTCTAAATCTTCTATCAAATGTCATTTTTGTATTTTAGTAAGGGAATTATATTGTTATGTGTAGGGTATCTGCAAAAAAATTCCTTACAAAGGTTTTAGTGGCTCAATCGACTATATCAAATTTCATTATACATCTCCATATAATAGCCATTTTCTTTGTTGAGAATTGAGATTGGAAGATTATGCTAACCTTTGAGTATGCCCATCTTGAGTGTGTTTGGGTTGGTTTGGTGGGAGATGAGACTGGAGAGGTCCAGCTGCAGAGCTCTGTAGGACTCGTGGTAGTTGACTGGAAGGGTGATCAGGGTGCCGCAGAAGGCACAGCACATTGCTGGTGTTGACACTGGAATAGAATATTGGGCTTCGAGAGAAAGCACTGATTAATACCTTATGACTTTTCCATATAAAAAGTGTTGTTCACACAGCGGTTTGGAGGTGAAGTGGCAGCCTGGTGTGTTAAGTGGTACCCTTGTGGGTGAAGTGGCAGCATGGTGTGTTAAGTGGCACCCTAGTGGGTGAAGTGGCACCCTGGTGGGTGAAGTGGCACCCTGGGGGGCACTCTGGTGGGTGAAGTGGCACCCTGGTGGGTGAAGTGGCACCCTGGTGGGTGAAGTGGCACCCTGGTGGGTGAAGTGGCACCCTGGTGGGTGAAGTGGCACCCTGGTGGGTGAAGTGGCACCCTAGTGGGTGAAGTGGCACCCTGGGGGGCACTCTGGCGGGTGAAGTGGCACTCTGGTTTCATCTGAATCCCGCATACCTGGTTGATGACAGGCTGGTTTAGCACAGGTAGTCTCGTTGCAGTTCGCCTCGTTGCCACACTCGCAACCCCCTCGTGATTTACAGTACGGGACATCGCTCAAAGAGAAAGAGGACAGGATCCGCAGCTGAGATTTGAGTGAATTTCACCAGATTGGTAACAGGAGATGCCCGGCACCCCACCCCCTCACCCCCTTCCTCCCTCGCACCCCACCCCCTCGCACCCTCCCCTTCCCTCCCCCCTCCCCGTTTAGCAAACCTCGTTCCTACCCTCGGGGGAGTTCATCCAGTCACGGAGCTGGTCCCTAGAGAAGTACTCCCCGCCGTAGCTCACTGCTCCCACCCGCACAGGACTCCGCACCCCCCCCTGGCACCCCCTCACCCCCCCCCCCCTGGCACCCCCTCACCCCCTTCCCCGTTTAACATACCTCGTTCCTACCCTCAGGGGAGTTCATCCAGTCATGGAGCTGCTCTCTGGAGAAGTACTCCCCTCCGTAGCTCACTGCTCCCACCCGCACAGGACTCCGTACCTCCGCACACCCCCCCTCGCACCCCTCCCCCCCCATCCCCCCCCGTTTAGCATACCTCGTTCCTGCCCTCTGGTGAGTTCATCCAGTCATGGAGCTGCTCTCTGGAGAAGTACTCCCCGCCGTAGCTCACTGCTCCCCCCCACCCCCCCCCCCCCCCCCTGGTTAACATACCTCGTTCCTACCCTCAGGGGAGTTCATCCAGTCATGGAGCTGCTCTCTGGAGAAGTACTCCCCTCCGTAGCTCACTGCTCCCACCCGAACAGGACTCCGCACCTCCGCGCGCAGCTCACGGTACGGCAACTCCACCACGTCGTAGCTGCCTAGGGGGGGGGGGTCATGTAATGTCATAATCAGGGTTTGGAATTGGAAACTGATGACGATGAGTCGCTCCATGTTGTGCGGGGGAAATCTGTCAATATATGAGACATCCATGGCAATATTTCTGCTCTAAATTGCAGTTTCCTAAATTGGAAGAGTAGAATCTCTTTCTAAAACACCGTTTAACATAAGACCTACATGGTATCTTGTGGATGTCGAGCACCCCTATCCTATCGAATTCCTCCTCCTCTTCCCAGTTGTTCACTGCCAGGAAGTCATCTCTCTCCCCCTGGTAGAACTTGATGCTCGTCTCTTTGTCACTGCAGTAACTACCCTGGGAAACCAATCATCAGCAAATAGTGAATTTCTCTTTCCATTTTGCTGCCCTGCAGTCTTCTAAATGTATCGTATTTTGTCTCCAGTGAGTGCTTTCAATCTTACCATATCAACATGAAGTATGAGCGTGTTAATGACATTTATTCATCAGATTACAGCAATTCTGCACTGGGGTTTGTAGATAGAAATACCTGCCCGAGCCTCGAATGCTATCTCATCATAAGGTGCGACTGTTTTACCTGTCCGAATGCTATCTCGGAGAAAGCGTCGAACACCACGGAGCTGTCCCCGGAGAAGGCTATTTCAGCTATGTTGGCTTGTGCTGCTATTCCCAATATCTGGTTTGTTTCTAGGAGAGCTGTGTCACACGCCCCGGGAAAACCTGAGCAAAACTGGCTTTAAAAAAATAATTCATAAGTATATAAGTTTATAAGCAATAATAGGCAACTGTCAACTCTTTTTTAATGTTTCATTGCCAATACTCTGACTTACCATTTTACTGACTTACCATTGATCCAGTTCTGGGCACGTTTCCAGTCAGTGACTTACCATTGATCCAGTTCTGGGCACGTTTCCAGTCAGACTGCCCCACCCATCGTTTCCTAGCTGCCTCTGTCTCTGTTACGATTGCAGTACAAACGATGCCAAGGATAAAGGGGATCATTGCCATCACATGATTTCAGTTAAAATCCTGTTTTTATAGTACATGTTATTAGTTCCTGTTATTCGTTCTTGTCAATTAACTGGTTAAATCTGGTGAGCTAACAAGTCTATCAGAAATTTTCATCGAAATTTAAACTAGTTGATTGCTGTAGATTGCTAGAAATAGTGGCTTACTATCAATCGTAATATTTTATATTATGTATACATAATGAGCGATTGTCTTAAGACTAAATTAGAAGTTGACAGTAAAATAAAAGCAAATCATTACCGAAGACAAATCATGGATTTCTGAAAGCAGTGCTGGAATGAGCACCTGATCTGTAAACTACAAACAGTTCTAGAGCACGTGCTAGATGGCCGCCTGACATAGTAGACGGTACACCGTCACTAGGTGACCATGTTAAGTCATGATAATGACGTCACGCCCAACTTCCTAAGCTCAGCAGTGAGCAGTAAGCAAGCTCTTCTGGTAGGCAGGACAAGCAAAACACTCAGAGCTGGAATCGTGAGGGATTTTCTTGTGCGCCGCCGGCTCGAATGAAAATGAACTGTGGGGTGCTAACACAAAACTTCAGATAGTAAATGGCTACTAGAATCTTAGAATGATGTCATTATCATTGTGTAAAATGGTGAAATGATGATATCACACCGCTTGAGTTTTTTGTGCGGACAGTATACTTCAAGTGTCGTGTGGTTTTTTGCGTATATCTCCACTTTTATAGATACTTGTCGTAAGAACGCGGCCAATCGTTTCAATGCACTGAGCTTCATTAATGCTTGATTGGTAGTTGTGGTAGAAGTAAAGCAACAAACTTAATGTCGACTATCAACAAATCATATGCTTGTGTATAAGTGCTCTGAGCTGTGATCTTTGACCATTGAAGCGAAGATGCAAAATTTTCTGGAGAACCAATGATTTAACTCCCTTAGCTTTTGATTGGATGCAATCAAAAGCAATCACAACTTTATCAATGAAAGCATCCAGTGGTTGGAGGATGTGGGCCCTGCGATTCTGTGGACACTTTACGAATCATGGTTTGCAAATTGCAGTATAAATAGCATATCCTGATTTACCACTGATATGCCGAATGATATTCTACTCTAAACAGTTGTATTCTTCTATCTTTCAAGGTTTAAAGATCAAACGCAGTCCTAGATATAAAACATCGATGACTGATCTGCGATTTGCAAAGCTCTTAGCTCCTTAGTCCATTTCAGCATTTACAGCCAAGGAAAACATCTCAAAATACCAAAACGTTGTAATAAGACGTCGTGTAAAATGTAACGTGAAACTCATAAATGGAGTATTTTCAATAATGTCAGTGTCCCTACAGACTTTATCATGCTTTATCATTATCAAATACGGGTATTGCGTTATTATATTTCCCTAACTGGTATGAGGTAATTATAAATTCCCCATTTTGCTCCCTTAGATGAAATCCCTCCATTGCCTGGTGTCATTAACTTCCCATTCTAGTCCCTGATGATGACACCTCTCCCTTGTCTGATGTCATAAATTCCCAATTCTAGTCCCTGAATCCCTGATGATGACATCCCTCCCTTGCCTGATGTCATTAATTCCCCATCCTAGTCCCCGATGATGACACCCCTCCATTGCCTATTCATTAATTCCCCATTCTAGTCCCTGGTGATGACATCCCGCCCCTGTCTCGTATTGACAATTACAATGAATGGGTGTAGCTGAAGTCGATGAGAAGAAGACTATAGTATTCTTCTGATATAAGAGACGAGTTTAGAAGTGATAACACTGGTTCTTGGCAGTTTGTGAAATGTATTCATTAATGAGCTGAGGTCACGTCATATTTGATTTGGATACCTATAATCTATATCGAAATTATTTCGACGAAATATCAAGATATCTGAAGCAAATTTCATAAACTGTAGAATTATTTATTACTCAATAAATGTGAAAATTTGAAAGATCAATGCTAGTCCACTTCTGATTGACATATCACATGATATTACGTTTGCCTTTGACTGATGCATCATTTGGGTATCATTTCTGAAAATGCCATTGAATCGCACTCCTGAAATGAGATTCTTGGACCATGCCCATGGGACTTGACCTTCATCTGCATTCTGCAAAACAATTATTGCCTCTCAAATAACTGCCTTCTACTATAATGAGTACGATTCAAATGATTTATCGTATTATCTCGACAGGTTTAGAACGATTTACAGTAGTATTTCTATTCAGATCTGAGATGTTCAGCAGTTTGCTTGCTTCTGCATGCGCTTGTATATCAGCATTCGTTCACTGGTCACCCCAAACTGCGAAGCTGAGGAGTGGTAGAACTGTAGCCGTCTCATGAGCAACTCACAGTAAATACACTGAGCCCCGCTCGCTGGGTTACTAGTGTTATTACTAATGTTATTAGTAGTGTTATTACCCGGGTTATTACCACCCCCGGAATGTTGCTACCCGGGATATTACTTCTCTGTAACACCCCCAAACCCCCTGCACTGCTCTCATTGCTCTTCTTAGCCCGGAGCTTAGACAACTCCTTAGCTAAATTAAAGTTCTGATCTGACTTCCCCTTGCAGATCTCGACCAGCTGCTGATAGGTAGGTTTACCCACAGTAACTGGTTTTATCTCCACAAGCTGCTGGTAGGAAGGCTTGGCAGTGACGGGCTGTATCCGTTTCTCTGCTAGTGGAACGTCCTCCACTGCAGCAGGGAGTGAGGATGTCATGAAGGACTCTTTGATGGCTTTCTCTGTGAGTTTTACCACCGCGTGGATGTCTGGGAGTGGGATCTTGGTAGACGAGCCTGGTGGGAGAAAAGCGGAGTTAATTGAGTCTCATGTATGATTATAGTCAATTTGAGAGCTCTGCACGTAATGACTGAGCTGTGCGTGGGTGTTGCATTATTGTAGGGTATTGTAAAAATGCTTCCACAGATTCTGTTTTACACCAGACGTAGCAATCTGTTAAATTTGGTTGCGTGCACGAGAGAGTTATAATAGCAGATATAACGCCCTTGCCTGATCAGGTGCATGTTAGTTTAGATCTAGCCCTTTGGTCTCGCTCCAAGTTTAAAAACCAGCCTCTTGGAGAACTGAACTGTGAACTCGATACCAAAAGTAACACTTCATTGAAAAAAACATTGTTTTTTAATCTGTTGAAGCTGGTCTATTTCCAATTTCTATGTACTGACGGTCGTGTGTTTCTTTAGTATAAGTAACAAAGAACTCATGAAACTTAAGACTTTAAAATTACTTCACTGCTCCACCAGCAGTCACGAATTGATTCGTTTTATAGTTTAGAATTTCACGTGTAAATACAATTTTGCCTGCATAGAGAGGCATGCAGTTTTTATAAATCAGACGTTTATAAAAATTTCTACGTATGTAAAACTAAAATTTTACGATTTTACAATTTAAACTTTTCACTAAGAATTGTATCCATTCTCCCATGTTGACGATCAGCGAACATTATGCATGATAAACAGACATAATGTTATTGTGTTTCTTGATCAATTCTCATCTGAGATAGTAAAGATGGAATCGGTCAGAGATGATTTTTAAAACTTTTTATAGATTGGACAGCAAGATATAATTATGTGTACCAAAGTACTATCAGCATATAATAGCATTGATAGGTGTTGCTGAAATTATAACCCCTCCATTCTTCAATGTTGCCATTTCATACTTTTATGTCCAGATCGCCTAATTTCATAGTCTTATATCATAGTCTGTTGTTATTCACTAACCATCTGTTACCCCAAACCATGATGAATCATGACCCTTATACCTTTCACCGATTCTGTGTTTAGGGACACTGCACCACCCAATGACCCATCTTCCCGCGCACTTACCGACATCGTAGCTGTGTGGCTGGTGCCACATGAAGGTAGAGCTCCTGCTGTAGTCGTATCTCTGATCTGTCTCAGCCTCTTCCTCACCAATGTCACCGTGAGCTGAGGTAGCTCCTTTCTCCCGCTGGAAAACAGTGCCTTTTAGTCTTTTATTCACAACAAAGTTGAAAGTAGGTTGCAGTCACAAGCATCCAGTTGAACAAGAGATCATGCTGTGGTACAATGCCAAAACAACAGTGGATTTTAAAACACTCCTATTCATGATTATACGTTTGGTGTCTTAACGAAACTTCTGTCTAAAGATTGAAGTCTCAACGAAGCTTCTTATCTAAAGATTGAAGTTTCAACGAACCTTCTTATCTAGAGCTGGAGGAAGAGTTTGTTTCTTCCTGACCCGCGAGGAGAGGTTTACAACAGTTCCTTTCTTGCTGATAGTCACGTGACCTTTCAGCCCAGTCTTCTCGAGGGGTACGGTGGCATCTGTAAAGTGGATGAAAAAGTTAACGAGGACAAAATATAAGTGCTCTTAATATCAATGAATTTTCAGTATACATAGGATGATGTATCGATGATTTAGTTTGATAAGCTATGTCGAATTCAACATCTGTTGCTCCCACGCAGTCGCATTTTTTTGTGTCCTTACGGTTAGGATCAAGCTGTTTCTTGTATTCCTGGTTGGCAGCCTTATCATCTGGGTTAGATTCCTTGGAGCAGGCCGAACTATGTACGCTATTCACGGAGAAGGTTCCGGAGTCAATGGGCTCCACTATCGAGCAGATGCTGGACCTGAAGAGATTGGAATGTTGTCAATCGGTTGAGAGGGAGTACATGGATCGATTGACAGAGAAACGTTTTCGACGTTCCTCCTGACTCCCTCATTAACTTTAATTTCAAATAACATCTATTACATAAAGTAAAGTCACACGTGAATAATGTTTGTCTGTGCCGCCGTATACAATTAAATTTGAGCTTGCCAAGATGATATCAAGAGAAAGGAAGGCGAAAGGGAGAAAAGAGGTGCCGTTGCTATGGAAACTAATTTTTGCGCACGTGCAGATTATAATCAGTGCTATGCGAGAGCTTTCCATTACACTACTACTGTTAAATGCTGTGCTGACATAGTTTTTGAAAATTTGACGTTGTTTTACATCAAATTCAAGATCTCAAGATGGAGAATGGACATGAATTGAATAACGGAGGATATTTTCGATGAATTGTTTTCTGTGGCAGACTTTGGCAGATAATCAATGCTGAGTCGGTGATAACAATAGTAACTATAGTTTCGAAATTAGCCGTTTAGTTTACAAAGTGTACAATTCCATCGAGTCGAATATAGGTGTAGCAGATTACGAAGACAGTTCCTGGCCTGGATTAATGTAAACAAAACAAAATGGTGCAATGTCAGTATCAGTATGAGAATAAACATTATCATAGGCTTCTTGCAATCAAAACGGAACGCTGGAACAAAAATCACATGGTTTAGCATAACTAATACTAACCGACGCCGTTCTATTTTCCACTCAGCTCCTTCATAAAATTGAATAATGATTTAATTGATTTCGTTATGAATAACTTTAAATCTAATTGAAATTTTTGATGCGGCAAAAAGTATCCAATCAATTTGAATGGTAGTTTTTAAAATTTGCAAACGAGGTGCTGCGTTTGCGTAGCTGTGTGATCTGTGCATATGCAGGCCCAACGGGCCTGCTAGTATAAATTATAAAGTAAAGTCACACGTGAATAATGTTTGTGCCGCCGTATACAATTAAATTTGAGCTTGCCAAGTAAATATCAAGAGAAACAAAGGCTAAGTCGAGCTAAGTCGCGCCGTTGCTATGGATACAGGTATTCTGCACGTGCAGATTATGATCAGTTCTATGCGAGTGCTTTCTGATACGTTGTTGACTGCTGCGTTGTAGTGTTTGAAAAAACGACGTGTTTACTGTTTTGTATTTGAAATTTAAAATCTCGAAATAGAGAACGGGTATGGCAGGCATTGTGGAGGTAATTTCCTATAACATCTTTTCATAAATCTGTGGCAGACGTCGGTCGATTTAAATCGATGATAACGGAAAAATGTGAATCTAGAGAAATTTAAGATTGACCAAAAGCAAAATCAAATTGAATCGAATTTGGGCATAGCACATTTGGAATTTGGAAGACTGCTCTTGGCGTGAATCAATGCTTAATTCAACGTTCAGTATGAGTACGATACTCGGTTTTAATTTTCAGATTTAACTTCATCATACAAGAGCAAATCATAATAATCAAAACGTGCCTGGTCCAGCATTACTAAAAGTAACCAACGAATGATGGTAAATTATGCTCCTTCATAAACTTTTTGTGAGCTTATTATTTGGTGCTGTAGCAGGCCCAACGGGCTTTTCTAGTCTTTAATATAAAATGAATTCACACGTGAATAATGTTTGTGCCGCCGTATACAATTAAATTTGAGCTTGCCAAGAAAATATCAAGAGAAAGGAAGGTTAAGCTGGGCTTAGTTGCGCCGTTGCTATAGATACAGATAATCTGCGTGCAGATTATGAACAGTTCTATGCGAGTGCTTTTTTGATACGTTGTTGATTGCCGTTTTAGCGTTTGAACGAACGACATGATTACTGTTTTCATTTGAAATTCAAGATCTGGAAATAGAGAACGGGTATGGCTAGCATCGTGGAGGCTATTTCCCGTTAGCATCTCTTCATAAATAAATGACAAGACGTTGGTCGATTTAAATCAATTCTGAGTTGATGGTAAACGGAAAAATGTGAATTTACAGCAATTTAAGATTGAACAAAATCAAAATGAAATTGGCTCGAATTTGGGCATAGCACATTGCGCTTTTGGAATACTGCTCTTGGCGTAAATCAATGCTTTGATTCACCGTTCAGTATGAGTACGATACTCGGTTTAATTTTCAGATTTAAGTTCATCATACAGAGCAAATTATAATGATCAAAACTTGCACGGTCCAGCATCACTAAAAGTAACTAAAGAATAATGGTCAAGTTTGCTCCTTCATAAACTTTTTGAGAGCTTATTATTTGGTCCTGTATCATCTGGCAGGCCCAACGGGCCTTTCTAGTAATTAAATAAGTTAAATTGCAGTATTATTGAGACAACAGGAGCTTCATTGTCGTATTGCAGTCCTATACCTAGCTTTGAGCTCTAAGATGTGTTTCTTGAGGTGGTCGGAGTAGGGGACACTGCGCTTCCGGTTCTTGGTGGGTTGCTTGAGTTGCAGTCGGGGTTGTAGACCGTTCACAATCTGACGTGTGTGGTAGAGTTGGAGAGAAGATTGGAGAGAAGACGAAAACATTAACGAGTTTAGAAGTGTCTATGTATTCTAGACATCGATGAAAACGTCAGAGGGTTTTATAAACATATTTTGAAAATTTGCTGGCATAAAAATCAAACCTGCTCCACTTCCTGTTTGGAAGTGGTCTGGTTGAGGGAAGGAAGGTTTTTGCTGCTGACCCGTGATATGTCCTGGTAATCACAAAGCTTCACATCCGTCAAGCTCAGGGAAGCTGGCTTTGAGTCTGAAACAGGGGGTTGTCCTGTTGAAAATGGATGGGAGATTCAGTTTACTTCTTGTCTTATTTAAGCATTTTTTGTGGAATGCAGCGTAATTTTCCAAGAATCGCATGCTAACAAATCCATCCATAGCTGCTATGTATGCTTTATGCTCGAATAAATTTCGCAAAAGCTTATTAAAAATCATCTATTGATATCCCATCTGATCTCATCATAGAGTTACTATCAAGCCTAGGTCACTAGGTCAGCATGCAATGTTAATAAATAATAAAATAACTAAACAACTTGCGCCACCACGTCAGTCAATAAATACAATTTGAGCCTTTTGTAGTTTGCAGTTGTCTCCTTTTCATCTAACAATATAGTATGTACAATCGAGTATCATGATCAAAGAATGCGGTATTGTTTCCATACTGACTGGTCAGCACTTTGCCGATACAAACGACTGTCGTCCTAGTTTTCAGCTGCGTTTTTCTACTAAATGTGGATGCTATTTCATTATTTTAATTGATCAATTAATCTTGACTCGGCCCTTATACATCTATCCTAACCTTGAAGTTTGTTGAGTTTGTTCTCGTATTCGGCGTTATCCCTGCGTCTAGCCCTCTTCAAACATTCCCCTTTCTGTGTTTTGTACTCCGTCATGTACAGGGAGGGGTACGAGCTGATGGACCTGCCGGGTTTTGTTCTGATCAGTGATCATGAACAAAAACACGCGGATGAGCACCTTGTCCAATCGCCGATCGACCACTGAAATGTGCCAAATCGCCGAATTGGTCGCCGACCAATTCGGCGATTTGGCAAGGAGCTCATCTGCCCAGTTTTTAGAGATTTATGCGCTGAAATAGTACAACATAGATCAATGGACAAATATTTTCGTTACTAGTAACTAGTTAGTCTGTTTTTCAGTTCAAAAAAGTAACTCAGTTCATAGGAACCCTCCCTCAGGAAGCCATCATGAAGAGAACGAGTGTTACAACGAACGAATGCATGGCCAGCTTCTCCCCCGTCACTGTCATTGTGACTGCAGACCCTGCTTTGCAAAAAGGTAGGGAGAAATGCATCATTTCAAATACATCATCAAATTTTGAATACATCAGTTGGTGCGAAGTACGCTCCTAAATCATTGCCATCATATTCTAACGAACGACATACCTTATTCAGTTTTATTCTAAGATTCAAAATCGCAATTCTTAAATTCCATTTCATTCCAGCACTTTAATTTTCATAGTTTTCATTGAATTTATATCAGGGTTGCCCGACATTAACGTATCCAAAGAGGACAAAAGTAAAGAAGATTCGGTAAAAACAACCAAGCCCTCCCCACCTAAAAGTAAAAGTAAAGAAGATTCAGTAAAAACAATCACTCTCTCCCCGCGTAAAAGTCGTTGGGAATCAGTAGTAAAGTCCACTCTTTTCCTGCCTAAGAAAGTACCCGCCCGCAGAAGATCAACCTCTATCCTACCCAGCACTCTCTCACCAGCTACTGTCTCTGTCAAGGTACACAGAACTTCTGTTTCAAAATGTTTTTTAGAATTAAGATTTTAATTATTTTTGTCCCGTAAAAATCCCATACAACTCCATATAATGGTAGAAAACAGTGTGCTCATGCTACTGTGCTTCTGTGTTTTGCGTATGTGTCCATTGACACTGACCTGGTGTCCATTGTGACTGTCATTCTCCTCTTCTGATGCATTCTTCTTGCTGTGTTTCTTTTCCTTCTCCGTGATGATTTCTTATTCCTTTTACTGCTTGATATCCAAACTCTGGAAATGATGGAAGTTATGCAACAAAATAATATATTGATTTTTATTCCGAAACATTATCTCATTATGTTTTCACTATTGTCTCTCCAAAGTCCATTGAAATTATAAGCATGCACATTCGAACTTCTACATTGATTATTGGTTATTATGCCGCTTTGAATTCGTAACTCATTACTGTCGTTCTGATTGATATTTTTTGATGCGATAAAAAGAAGTCGACACTCGAGGGAGGTAAGACTAAGAAGTTTTAGAACAGGAAAGGCCGTACTCTGTGGCATGAATGGGGCCGGGTTTCCCGTGACCTAGAAGGACCAACGGGCTTTCTATAAAATTCCATTAATCTTATAAACTTTATTATTCGGCAGTAACACGGTATTTTTCCAATGTTAACCTTGTTTTGCTGGCTCCACTCCAAGGTCCGAATGTGTTGCTGTCAGCTGAGTGTTCCCTGTCCAGATCCAACTCCAGAGTAACATCAGGACTCATGCGTCCGAAGTGGCAAGCCATGGTAGGGGTGTGTGGGGAGGTCTGAGAATAAAGCAAGGTCTGAACAGTAGGGTCATTGAGTCCGGTCGGAGGTGTTGGAGTGCAAAAACACATCCAAAATACAGAGGGCCCTATTAGCTCTTATTAGTACTCCCGAGATCACAGAATCTGCAGTTATCGTTAAGCCATTCACAAAACGTTGCAACTGCAAAACAACAAACCTACTAGACTCCAAGCTACTACAGCTTGATTCAGATTCTATGTCGTGGATGAGAGAATATCTGCCTCGAAGTCACCAATTCACCATTTCATTCCCTGATAATGACGTCACTCTTAACCGCCAGTTGCACACGACCACCAGATAGCACTACAGCGAGATCGCGTTATTGGTTTGTGAGCTTTTAGCTTTAATTTGCCGGGAATTAGAGGGCATTCATTAATATATGAAGTAATCGATAAGCTCTTATTGATGGCTTAGGATGCAGTTGCTGAGCTCTATACTCAGCGAGAGGGATAGGCGATTAAGTGACGTCATTACCATAGCGCAAAGTGGTGAACTGATGACAGGGCACCGCGTATAGATTTACTTTGCTTGGCAAGCCATTCGTGAATTTGCTGAAAGCGCAGAACATAATTCCTAAAGAATCAGCCTTAATTCATGCATCGGATATTACAAGAATATGGCGCTTAGAATTGTTTTGATTACTGTAGCTACTGGAAATGAAAATCGTGGAAGGCACTATGCAAGCAGGAAAGCAGTTATGCATGAATGATATGATTAGATGAGCATAAATTCATTGATAAACAGCCCATTCACCTGCCTTATTATGTGAAAAACTTTAAATGTCAATAGTTTTTGTAGGTAGCAACAATTTCTGTTTACTCTGAGTCTGGTGTTTAAAAAATTCTATTAAACACTGCGTAAATGTTTAATTTCTTTAACACTTAGCTTTAGTTCGATAATTGACCTAAAACCTGGTTTCAAGTTTGTACTATAGGCTCAACTACGTTGCAACTCGATTTAAATAGTTTGAAAACCGGTTAAAAGTAAACTTCTTGAATCATTCAATATAAGGGTTCCTTCTCATTCCCACCACTGGTTTCTCCATCAGTAAAATCGTGGACGTAGCGGAGTTTTTGCAGCACATTTCGCGTGTAACATAGCGCTAACGTAGCACAAAACATATTGATTCATCACACGTTCAAGCAGAAAGCTAACTAGATAGATAACGCTAGAAAATATGAGCATACGTAAATTAGATATTATCCTTGAGATCATGTATGCAATGCAACAAAGCTGTGAATATTTTTCACTTCATGTATAATTTTTCATCATGTAAAAAAGTAAAAATTCCTCAAATTTTCTTCACGGAGATATTTTAATGCAACCGATAGCATTAAAGTCGTCTGCTGGAAAACTTGTTCCTTAGAATTCGAATATTGATTATTGTGTGCGTAGGTTATATGCTCGCGCTCTTGACCAATGATAGCACGAGCTCAAAGTTTTCATAAGCTCTTGGCCAATGATAGCACGAGCTCAAAGTTTTCATAAGCTCTTGACCAATAATAGCACGAGCTCAAAGTTTATATAAGCTCTTGACCAATGATAACACGAGGTCAAAGTTTTCGTACGCTCTTGACCAATGATAGCACGAGCACAAAGTTTTCATAAGCTCTTGACCAATGATAGCACGAGCTCAAAGTTTTCATAAGCTCTTGACCAATGACAGCGCGGGCTAACAGTTTATGCTCAAACTCAAAATTTTCTTAAGAACGAAATTTAGTTTAGAAAAAGAGCGGATTCCTACTACCGTCGTAGGAATGTCGAAAATACCACTTGGGAAACGGGCACAGTAGTCAGTACAACGTTGGGTTGTTGGGAAGTAAGGAATTACCAGGGGTGGGATGGAGTGCCTAACTCAAAATTTAGCTGCTGTCTTACGAGACATATTGACGTGGGGCAATAATTCTGGGGATCGAAATTTTGAAGGTTCAAACTACGGCGGTCTATATAACGATACAAATATGTCTCGTAAGGTAGTCCTACAGGCAAGGGCGATTGAGAGCTCTAATTAGTGATAACAAGCGCTTAAAAGCGTTAAATTAGCGCTTCTCCTCCTACGACCGATAACAAACTGCTCACAGTGACTCTGCCGGTAAAAGCCTACAGCAAGCCGAACATAAGAGTGCAGTAGCCATGACTTGGGCCAGCTTGTACTCTAAAACTAATCGTGTCTAAGGTGTTTTGAGGATTGCAATCAATGGGAGAGTCTGGCAAATATGTGTGTCAGTTGCTGCCCTGACGGCATTGTCAAGGCTGGGAGTGGTGTTTTGACGGTGTGTTGGCGCCTACCTGAGGCTTAGTGTGAGTGTAGGACGTAATATTTACTCGCTACACGAACCACTAGACACCTTGTGAGAGCTGTGTGACGTCATCGCTTGGTGTCATCGCCTGGTGTCATCGCCTGGTGTCATCGCCTGGTGTCATCGTCTGGTGTCATCGCCTGGTGTCATCACTTGGTGTCATCACTTGGTGTCATCGCTTGGTGTCATCACTTGGTGTCATCGCTTGGTGTCATCGATTGGTGTCATCGCTTGGTGTCATCGCCTGATGTCATCGCCTGGTGTCATCGCTTGGTGTTATCGCTTGAGTGTCATCGCTTGGTGTCATCGCCTGGGGTCATCGCCTGGTGTCATCGCCTGGTGTCATCGCCTGGTGTCATCGCCTGGTGTCATAGCTTGGTGTCATCGCTTGGTGTCATCGCCTGGTGTCATCGCCTGGTGTCATCGCCTGGTGTCATCGCTTGGTGTCATCGCTTGATGTTATTGCCTGGTGTCATAGCTTGGTGTAATCGCCTGGTGTCATCACCTGGTGTCATCGCTTGGTGTCATCGCCTGGTGTCATCGCCTGGTGTCATCGCCTGGTGTCACCGCTTGGTGTCATCGCCTGGTGTCATCGCTTGAATTACGTCATGTGATTATGAGTATTTAATCACCTGTTAGAGTTCATCGCATGTTCTTGCGTAGGCAATTGCTTTCCCAAGGAACCGCCCTGAAATCCTCATCCCACAACTCTTTTCTCCGCCTGTTGAACAAGCCAGTTTTTTGGATTTTAAGACAGAATTAAAAGTTTCAAAGAGCTCAGCTCGATTTCCCTTTGGGCTTTGGCGCCCCTCACACACACCCATGATTGTGTCATGGGGACTTAAGATGGTGCATCCTTAGCTCACAGTCTCTGCGCGTTTATCCTTAGCGCCAAAGGGCATTGGGCTAGGACTTTTACCCTGTGTTCTTATAAAAAATATATTCATTAATTTAGCAAATATATGAAAAGATATCTCATTTTTATCGGCGAAAATTAATCGCTTTGAAGTAATCCTGATGAACGCCCCTCCCTCCTCTAGTCTCAAGGTCTGATCGGATTGGCCCTGCGTCTCTGATCTGAAATGAAATGTTTTGTTAACAATATAATCACAAAGTAAAAGATGAACACTTATAGTAGTTTACAGCTCTTTGATAGTCCGAATAGCTGAAATTAATGTAACATTTCACTGAACTTTGTATAGTTGCTGTAAACCCAAACAGGCATGTGTCTTTGAAAGTTTGAAGAAGTTCAGAAGTTTGTAAGAGATTGCGTCTTTGTAGCTTTGCCAGAGCTGTGATTGTTAAAACTGGAGACAATTGGTAACATATTGTCCAGAAAAAGAAACGTTTAATTCATTGTCTTTATAATCAGGGAAGCAGGGAGCATTCTTTTCTCTTTCCTGTCCGGATAGGAAAAGATTTACTGGATGCTAGCAAGCAAAATGTTGACAAACAATTATGTAATGAATCAAAGAAAGCATGCCTCGCGTCTCGAGTTTTGCACTATTTTTATAAAATCTAATGACTCAATATGTTACGAAATGTTTTTTTCCAACTTTATTATGTAATTTTGTTGAATTTTTTAAATGGTGACGAGATCTTGATTATATAAACGTATTCCTTAGCCAATTACACAATACTTTTTGCTCTCCTATAATATGCAAGGAATGTTATAATATCGCAAGTTTTCTCGTAAGATTGCATTTAATTTACAACATATCAAAGAGTATAAGACGTGCTTCAGTTTTACAAACCATCGTATCTTTTTTTCGAAAATCGATAAGTAGGACCCATCAATCATCATCGTTGATATTATGTAGCATACGCGTAAATTTATCGAGTGGAGATAAGTGTATCTTATATTCTTTCAAATATCTTATTTGAGTATTTGCCATTTTGACTGAAAAGAGTAACTGGAATGAATCGTTTTTACTTTTTTTTAGCCAACAAAAACATGTGCTCTTGATTGGTTAAATCACTGAAACTGTAACGTGATTGGTTGGATGTCTGATACTCTGCCGTGATTGGATAGAATTATGGTGGTTAAATCATTGTGTTGATATAGTTCATTATCAAGAGATTATTCCTTGTGTTTAACCTTTAAACAGTTGGTGTTGATCTGTATTAATTACTAATGTGGTTTTTCGTGTGAATTTTATCTGCTCGAGTTATGGCTTACTTACACAGCAGTTTAGTAATACAGCATTGGTTGTTTTTATGTGATGGTTTAATGTTCAGTTTACCGTGTTCATCTTTATTTGATGATCAATCAAAAATGCATTCCTCTTTATTATTTGTTTTAATTATTAATCATATAGGTAACCTGGGTGAGGTATGATTTTTGATCAGGTGCACCCAGTGCGCTTTCCAAAATTGAACCCGCGGATCACTTTATGATTCGTAATATGCTCAATGCTGTATTCTTATCTACAAACCACAGTTCATTGCCCATGAAAAGATGGGTTTGAAAGCCTCGTGAGAGAGTAATATCACCACAAGAGGCTTCTTAATATAAGTTACCATTTGATTACCAGCCATGCTCGTATATGCACCTATTGAAGTATTGAATTATCCAATGGCCGACTAAGCGCCTATCTAGGCGCCTAATTGCTTCGACCAAGCGCCTATTAACCGCTTATTAGCGCTTAACAGCACCTACGACCTGCGTTATGTTGCTATTTCAGTAACCTAGTCACATGACTGCACTTCATGTTATGTTTCCCGTAATATGACAAAGTAATAATCTCACATATTATGTAGCTGAACTCAGTGGGTGACCCTATACTAGCTTTATAAAGTGCTGATTAATTAATGCACTGTACTCCCTCATATACTTGCTGTTACATGCGCTACTCGTGCACTGATAAAGCAGTTTAGTAGTGGAGAAGGTGTCATTCTCATAGCTCCCAGTGTGAAGTTGCTGACGTTGAAACGTCTACGTTTTGTCTGGGAGGTACTATAAGTTCAGATGGAACATGTTGTTTGAAGTTAGTTTCAGTAAGTCAAGTGCTTCAGTCGAACGCAGCTCATTTTATCGTGGTCTCACCCCTACCGATAGTTGTGAAAAATATTTCCTTGCGTTTGAATATTGGAATTTATTTTTCGCGAGTTCGATCAAATTTTTGATATTTTCATAGATCTAAATCAATTGCGACACTCAATCTGATGCTTTGGAAGCTTTGATTACATAATTTAGTAGGTTCTGTTTCTCTGATCATTTTCTTTGATAACACCTTACTTGTTTTTACACACGATTTCAATTTTCCGAGACACAATTTTGGCCGATGTGATTATTTCATTTCCTATCCGGATAGGAAAGAGAAAAGAATGCTCCCTGCCTCCCTGATTATAAAGACATTGATAGTTCAAATGGCACTCCTCAATTTAAGAATATCATATCCTACTCCAACAAGCACATCCCACGTATTGACGTTTCAGTTAAAACCCGCAAAGTAGCGGAGGTTTTAACGAATCTCACAAGACATGATAATGGATATCCACTCGAGTTATCACAACCGATCATATATTCAGAATCATAATTTAATTGACGAATATTATATGTTAAGTATATCTCTAGAAATTATTTGAAATTATTTGAACGATGCTGCTGCATAATGAGCATTTGATCAAGCTTCGCCGTATATACAGTGCGATTAAATAGATATATTGCACTCCTATCCGATGAGAATATGACGTCACCATCGTGCTTTAGACTGGTGAACCTGACACGTCACCTCGTCTACAGATCGCTGAGTGTATGATTATTAGTTGTAACAAGCAGAGGTGTTATAAAACCATGCTTCGCACGACGTGGATTATATCCACCAACCATCACTCTACTTCTCACTACTTCTCTACTTCTCAGCCACTCACTGATTTACTAAACCACTCACTGAATTACCACCACTCACTGCTAGTCGGCATTATCCGTTGTTTGTCTGTTTGTATACACCTGTGAAAAACACACCATTGGACCATCCCTCCATCCCTACTGCGAATAGCAGAGCTGATATAAACTTCGCGAAGAAGTTAGTTTTACATGTTTAGTAATCCGACCATGATTCATATCACATTTTATCGCTTGGTTTTTAACAGTTCGTAGCTGTGGCGTATAACAGAAACAAGCAATTATTAGCCGGGTGGCTCCGCACGATTATTTAGCGGTTTGCTGGCATTAAAACCCCGTGTTAAACCCTGATAATGACGTCACGCCTCGACGCCTGCTTCTCAGAGGTGACACAGGTCAGGTGGCTATCGTAAAAACTACCACAGTGCATATTACCAGGCGCTCGTCGCACTCAGTGCTATAGTCTTATAGTGCGGTGGAATAATAATTAATCGCCAGCTGCATAATTAATAACGATATCTCCTACGTCTGATATGATCTCTAATTAATTCGCATTGTTTCCCGTGGCATGCGCACTTTCCATTTGACGTATTTAGACTTTGCGAGACTCACTTTTTGACTCGTTTTCGACCTACGATATGAGTTTGCAAATAGAAGACGTTCCTGATGAAGAGGTGAGAACTATCTTTGATTTTTTGTAATTCTTGGCAATTTCACCTGGAATATTGCCCGCGCGGTGCGCAGAGTTGTCCGCGCAGCTTCGAGAAAGATAAGGATTTTATCGTCGGTCACGATTTTTTCGCTACGAAATTATAATCAGCAACGGTCGCGGATGGAATCATTGTGCGAGCGTCCGATATTTTCCACTCTGCAGTGTGAAATGAAGCCCAAAAACAAATCTTCAGAAGAGTTCTTCTTGTCAAATTTCAACGGTCTGTTAGTATCCCAGTCTTTTCTACCCTCTTTATTGACTTTAACAAGCTTATGATGGGAAATGACGGTATTACAATCTTGTATCAGTGGGTGGCAACTGGCAAGCCTAATCCCACCTTTGGCAGTTGGACGAGCGCCAAACGCCTGGAAACACTTGGACTTTTCCCTTACTCTGCACATCTAACCAATTACTCAATTAATGTGGGTCGAGATAAGATGACTGGGGACTTCCCAGTCCCCAGGATATTGAATACTTGCATAAATCGTCAAAAATTACGACTTTTTGCTTCCGAAGGAAAGTACGTGTATTTTTCTTTAAAATACGTGACTTTCTATGAAAAAGTAAGTTAATTACACGTGGAAAATACGCAAAAAATTCGTGGAAATACGCGACAAAGCACGTGAAATTGCGGCTGATTTAAGATTTATTCCGGGCAAAATTTTGAAATAAGAGAGAAAATATACGGCAGTTTCTGCCATTTTTTTGAAACTTCGTATTTAACAACCTTAACTGTGGGTGGGAGATTTCGAGACTTATCACGTAATGTGAACGTGGGCTGACCAATGATAAGCGGCTTGTATTCCGATGCAATGACTTTACAACACCCCAAAATGAATGAATGAATCCAATATTCACTGTTATGAGCCTAAATTATAAGTCATGCCAGAGCAAACACGAAACGACTTTTCCAGATGAGAGGATTTTCAAGTAACTTTCAGCTGGTTGGATTTGAAATTTTGAACATCATCTTACATACATTTTTGAAGTTGATGAATATCGTTACCTTTAATTGCTTTTTCTATTAGTAATCTTTTTATACCAATATCGAATCCAATGATTGATGGAGAACATGCTATTGACCCCAGTAAATTTCCATCAATTGAAAATGGTTTGTCGGGAAACATAAAATAAAATTGGATATCGTTTGAAAAAAGGGTCTATATCGTTAAGGTTGAATAAATTGTTTATAGTGAATCAACATACAAACTCTTTTTTGATACATCAACTGAATACAATGAAGAAATGAAAAACATACACGAACACAAAAAGAAGAATTGAGATAGACGTTTTTGTTAAATGATGTTTTGTTTGATAAATATGGCAACTTGACGATTGGGGAAACTGAAGATGATGTTTTTTGATAAAACCCCGGCGGGCCCGGGGCACTTGCACCCAGCTCAGACTTCCCCAAACCCTTTTTTATTAAACCTGGGTAGGATTTTTCCCGGGTAAGGCAGGGAACAGGTTGGCCTTTTTCTTGGTGGCAACAGCTGGTCAGAACATCCCTGGAAACACTTTTCGGTTTTGAAAAACAACACAACTGATGCATTCTCCAACAAATTATTTGATATTCTATGGTTTGTGTGTACATAATAAAAAGATTGCTTTTTGTTAACCGTCAATGGACTCTCAAAAATTTAAAGTTGACCCTCACCCTTGGGAAATCTTTTTGGGGCCCTCCCTTTTAAATAAGCAAAAGTAAGTTTTTAAATTTTTGTTTCTTCAAATTTGTCCAAAACCCCTAATTTTTTTTTCAATTCATAAGTAGAATGAATGTGTTACAAAAACCGGGGGAAACAAATTTTGGGTTTTCCCCTAGGGTTAAACAAAGCTTCGATTTAAAAGGTTCCCTTATCAGGCATATTGGTTATAATGCTTTAACCAATGTTAAAGGACTTAAAGGGAAGGGGAAACATTTGATAATATTTGGTGAATTTATAAGGAAAATTATTTTGTGGGACGCAACTGACAAAATGAAACAAATATCGTTGATTTATTGCTTTTATTCCTGACCTACCCACGGATCCTCTTTTCAACTCACTAGGGACATTCAAATTAAACCCTGTCATAGCGTGAGACTGACGTTTGGTAAAAAAAGAATAAAAAGGGCCCCTTTTTTTTGTGATTTAATAAAAATTGAAACATGATGCTACTGCCGGAGTCTTTTTAAAATCTAAATGTCTGAAAGAATTCCATACAATTTGTAAGAATTGAAATGCGAAGGTGTCATTAGCACTCCCGATGAACTAGCTAAGTCTGAGCAACCAGTTAGATTAACCTGATTCGATGTTTTTCGCCCCTTGACATGCAATGGTAAACCACAGTTTAAACTGCCAAAAAAACTTCATCCATAAGGCGTCCATTGGATAGTTCGAAATAAGGAAATAACGTCAATTTCAGTGGAACTAGTTTCACTTCCAATCCATCTTATTTCATTTCTCGCTTGTGGCATTTAGACTCACTTCAGGTTTACTTCATGTGACTTCGACTCGGATCAATCTTCCTGTTCCTCGCAGTGAATTTCGTTTTAGACTTCGCACACCTCCGAACATCGATATACGCAGCTGAAATTACTGATTGCTTCATCATGAGGATGTAATGACATATTCTGTTTACAGAAACTTCGAAGTCAGATTTGATCTCCATCACTCAGTTTGCTGTGGGAACGATCCACCAAGACAATTTGAAGCGATCATCTTTGCAAATTGGAGTATGGCCTGTCTATGGCTCTATGGAGGTACTTGCTCAACTATTTGGATTTGAACACTGAACACAATGTGAATGACGTCAATATGTCCGCATATCTGTTCTCAACTTCAGCACTCAATAAGGAAGTTCGATGGAGCTCTCACTCATGCTCACTTGCAGCCAAGAGTTCACCTGAATATCTCCAACACAAATCGCATAAAATTCACGATTCGCCAGTGAAAACATGTCACTGCATTTACCCAAAGTTCCAAAACGAGATCCAGCCGGGATCCAGCGCAGTCCCAAGACGAGATCCAGACGAAGTTCCAAGTGGTTCGTACGATACAACTCTTCAACAGACGCTGTAAGAAGTCAGTGGAGTGCAGTGGACTGAGGACTCGTAGAGTATGGTAAAACAGTGTATCAGCTCTATTACCGAGTTTAGTGAGTATGAATAACTACTAACTAACTATTGATGCACACCCACTTTTGATACCAATTTGAGCCTTCTCTGAAAATATGACGCAGCTTTTGAAAAAAATAACTGCTGTACTAATATCCGAATTAGGAATGGCTTCTTTTAATGATCATGATCATTGCAAAGTGGATGGTGGGTTGATAAACTTTACTGGAAAAGGATTGAACTTGAGTGTCCAAATCAGTTGTCTTTTTCTAACTAAAACACTAAAACCGACACTCCCTCGCAGTTCCTGAGCCGACAACAGCTCGCAACGCTGCTATTCAGCTACGCCCACAGCGTGTATTTGGTTGGAATCAGACTACAGCGGAATCGGACTACAGAGGAATGGACTACAGCAGAACGGACTACAGTGGATTAAGTGGAGAACTCCAATGCTTTACCCACTTCATCGGGACACTGATTATACCGTATCAATCACGTGAATAACAAATAAACGCGCATTTTGATTAGCCAGATCTAATGATTAATAATGAATTGAAATTAGACTACGATTTTTTGATTGAATTTTTTTGGATAAGTAGAGACTAAAGAACGTGAAGTTTATTGATTGATTTGAATACGTCCAATTTTCGTGTGTTTGCAATTACGGAATGGTTTGTGCCTGAATCAATAGTAATAACTTCATTCTTTGATTATATCCTAACTAGAAGGCCCGTTGGGCCTTCTAGGTCACAGGACACCCGACCATTTCAATGCTGGCTACAGAGTACCACAATGGTAACATATAATTGCCCTAACCAGGACCTTGGTTTATTAGAATATGGACTTACACAGTATTTTAAAAATTCATTGATCACAACGCAGATTTCGTAAATATTGAATTATAGAAATTAATGACAAAAACAATTAATGTTTGTAAAACGTATGAAATTAAAACAGGATCGATTGCGTTAATTTTAAAGTTTGGAAGTGTCAAATGTGATATCTAACACTAAGTAAGTCATTGGTGCAATTTTTTGTTACTGGGGGTGGGGGTGCAACGTAGCAAAATTGCAGAATATTCACATAGGCTTTAAAATTAAATAAAAAATTACGATTGCATTATCGAGCAAATAGTTGGTAATTATGGAGAATTCAAGAACAGTGTTTTTTAATCTAAAGTTCAGATTAGGAGAATAGATCAATAGATGGGCAACAAATTTGAATCCAAGCTCATTGAAATCAAAATTGTTCGCAATTTTATCTGTTCTTAACCCACTTCAAGCTTCAGTAAATATGAATTCTTCATTCTTTCATTCTGTCGAATTATCGCAGCAAACCATCTTCACATGAATGAATTATCGCTGATGTTCACTACGGAACAAAATGTTCAACTCTTACCTTTTCTCCTCTCCTGAAATATTGATAACAATTGATTGTCTCCTGCACTCTGCAGTCGCATACTTTTTACCGAACTCGGAAATTCCCTTGGAGCATTGGGAAAGTAAATTATGAATTTCAACAGTGGAAACGTTTCCAAAATACACAATAGCAAAATGGCAGATTCTTCGTTAAAATGCACGTGCAGTTTAGCGCGCGCTAGCCCATGTATCCATAGCAACGCGCTCAACTGATGAATCAAACCTAAAACTCGATCTTGTTTTTCGCGACCCTTTTCCAACTTTGAGCCTTAATTACGGAAAATATAAAGCCTTTACGCAAAAAAGAAGAATGTAGCAATACGGAGACACCTTTTTTCTACCACCCTGCAAAAAATCGCGGTTTTTCAACTCCTAGTGTGTCAGATTTTCTGGGAGAGCGGAGACTCCTACCTTGAACTACCTCTCTCGATTATAATAATAGATGATACAAATTTTCTGATTGATTCTAGACGTGCATTTGATCACACGGCAAAATAAAAGGAAGTGCAAATGCGATTCTTTGATCGAATCATCAATTAGGAGTTTGATTGATTATGTGAACGTTTTTGCGTATGTTTGTTTGCAATCAACATGGAAACACTGTACTTGGTTCCCCCGGAGAAAGCGATTGTTCTCTGGGGAGGGGGGTGAGTTGCAGGTATGCAATAATGACGTTTGCTTTGATTCACCTTTGATTCACCTTTGTACAGACAGAATAGAGCTCCTGGAAGGGCCCTGGACGGTTAAAGCATTCGACATCATAGCCCGTGTTTCAGGCCGGTATTCAATGGTGACCCTCAACTTGCTGTTTCTGGTGCGGTTGAAGACGGTGGAGAGTTGGTTGTCAGCATCGTGGATACACACCTACCTGGTAGACTGCAGCAACATCGTGAAAGCTAACCTCCGCCTGCACATCTGGAACGGTGTCCTCTTCTGCGTCCTCCTGCTGCTACACGTGTGGAGTATCCTCCTCCCCTGCCTCTTCCACCGGTACGGAGCCCAGATAGTCCCCGGACACTTCGAGTACCCGCTCTCCGAGCGGGCTCCGGCAGGCTTCAAGGACGCGGACTCAGCTGCCCGCATGATGACTCTGCAGGTGGATGACGTGTTCCGGATGGTGGAGATGAGTATGCAGGTATGCAATAATGACGTTTGCTTTGATTCACCTTTGGCCTTAATTGACAGTTGATTACGTATGTTGAAGATCTGTAAATAGGATAGGGTGCCCTTCCCTGAAGCTCAGCCGTGATACTGTTACCATCATACTATTGTTTGTTTTGCAAGAGCTGGTTGAGATTTACAACTATTCAGAGCAGGGCGCCATCTATCCTACAACTGATTCGTAAAGTTCAATAGTGTCAATTTGGAATATGACTGAAGCCGTTTAACCTGAGCACCGGCGGGCCTCGCCGAACGTCGATCGACCAATCATGTAGCAACGATCAAGTCCGGTGACTCCCTCCGATGCTCACACTATTATTCTGAAGAGTTACGGCAGTTAACGCCCACGTTCTGTAAACTTTCGTCTTGTAAATTCTCGCCTGAATATAGGGTTTGAGAAGTAGCTAGAATGAGCCAGTCAGACATTCAGTCGAGGTCCTAGTTTGAACTTCCTAGAGCATATTTGTGGGCCGGTGGCCCTAGCAGCCTGCGTAACATGACATTCTCTTGCTTCCCTGTGATAATTAAGGCTTGACAAGTTAGCTAGAAAAAGTAGAAACTAGACGTACAAGTGATTCAGAGATTGCGTTAGAACAGAGTTTTTACGTCCTGTTTGAGGGCCTGAGGTCCCAGCTGACTATGATGTGCTTTTCCCACTTCCAAGTATTTATTGAGATTCATTGCTGTTAAAGTGTTGATTGTTAACTGCTAATTAGGACGGACTGCTACCGTCTTTACCTTCCATCATCCCAGTTTTTCCATTGGTCCTCTCTACTTTCGATGCTATTAAACTCTAAATTGAACCTACAACTCAATGAATGTGAATCTCCCTTGCTCCTAAAGTACATGCTCTAAGTACGATACCTTTTCAAGCAGTTACACAACGTACAAGCATAGTTCTGGGAGTGATGATTCCGCTGAGCAAGTACTGGTTCAAGAGGAGGTTCCACATTGCCCTCCACATCCACAGGGTGGCTGCTGTCATTGTCTTCATTGACATCGTGAGGAGACACTCACATCCGCATTCCATCATCATCAACTCCCCGGTATTCTTCCTGTGGCTGGCAGAGAGGGTCGTCCTGCATTTTACTGAGGAGAGCGTCGAACGATTCAACCGGCTAAAACTGGGTGAGGACTACATGGTGATATCGTGGAATTCAAAAAATAACGTTTCTAAGTCAGTTGGACCTAACTTCTACCTCAAGTTGTGCGATAGTTCAGTCGCTGAGCCCCTACATGCTTTTACAGCCTTTCAAAACAGGATTTCCTTTGAAATCGACGCCGAAGCCTCTTCTAACGAAACATGGAACACTGGGATTGTCATGCGAGTCTACCATAACCGACGACCTCTTGCCCTATCTAAAGTCGACCAAGTTTCACACACAAGTCGGCTTTATCATTGCAAATCCGATCAGTCAACGATCAGCGTGTGTGGCCCGTTCAATGGCGAAATGTCGCAACTGATCCGGATAGCTCACTCTGACCACCCCATAATGTCCCCTCTAATGTGCATCCCTGGATCCAGCTGCACTCAACCTACCTCCGGGGAGATACCGTGGGCACTGCCCCGTGGCACCCTGACACCTGCTGTAGTGCTGGTTGGCACCGGATCAGGAGTGAACTACCTGATAGACGCGTTACAGCACCGCTACGTCGGAGGTCGGCTACTGGTCGTGCTCTGGAGCACGCGGGACTCCGAGCTCTTCGCGTGGGTGTCACGTGTCATAAGTCAGATCATAGGCCGCAGAACAGTAGGACTTAGGGTCCTACTGTCTAACACCGATAGAATGCATGGTATGCCGGCCCGGATGTCTGACGTTCCTTCCCCGGTTATTCGACATGTGAGGGGGAGGATCAACTTCAAGCAGGAGATCCCGGCCAGCTCGAGGGTGTTTTTCCAGGGCGCCTCCAGAGTTGGGAAGGTGATAGGAGGGGTGTGTCGGGAGAAAGGCTGCTGGATGTTCAAAGGAACGGGAGGGAAGGAAGTTGACAATGCTGCAAGGAGATTGTCTGGGGTGATTGTCAATCATACAGCGGTAGAGCGAGATATTGTGCAGCAGCTGTAACTTTGTATTGATTACTTTGCTGACCATTTCACTGAATAATGGATAGTCATTTATGATTTAACAATTAACTGAAGGAAGGACAGTCATTTAACTGAGTAAATGACAGGCATTTATTTCAATAAAGGACAGTCATTTAACTGAATGAAGGACAGTCATTTAACTGAATAAAGGACAGCCGACAGTCATGTATTGTTGAAAAAATTTGAGCTGCTATCTGTTCATCAGTTTTGCCGATAATTTGGGTGAATTTGCATTTTAGATCAGAACTATCGTAATTTGTTTTTATTTATTTGTGCTTTTGTAATTTGTGCTTTTGTTGTTCATGGCTTATCAATGATTAATGATTTATTTTCATCGATTTAAAATAAGACAATTCAACATTTAAGACTCATGTTTACAACGGGCTGCACATACAACTATACAGACCTCTGAGAGTTTTCATTACATCGGGAGGTGCATTAAGTCATTATATCGTATAGTACATTTAGGGAGTTTTCGGGATAGTGTAGGTACGTAATCCATGAATGAGGCTTTCAACTCCTCAAGTAATGAGACTGCAGTGTACTTTAGTGATTGAGTTCAAGCGTCCTTTTTGTTTTTTGATCAGGTACCCCTACTTTTCCATACGTAACTCAGTTCTAAACACTCGTAGAGTGATGAGCTTTTGAGAATGTGGGTAATAACCAGCCCTGAAGCGCTCGGATTCCTCCTCCTCCTTCTCCTTCTCCTTTACTCCTCCTTTACTCCTCCTCCTCCTCCTCTTCCTACCCATCCTCCTTCTCCTCCTCCTCCTCTTCCTCCTCCTTTACTCCTCCTTTACTCCTCCTCCTCCTCCTTTACTCCTCCTCCTCTTCCTCCTCCTACTCTTCCTCCTTTACTCCTCCTCCTCTTCCTCCTCATACTCTTCCTCCTTTACTCCTCCTCCTCCTTCTCCTCCTCCTCCTCCTTTACTCCTCCTCCTCCTTTACTCCTCCTCCTCCACCTCCTCCTCCTCCTCCCCCTCCTCCTCCTTTACTCCTCCTCCTCCTTTACTCCTCCTCCTCCTCCTCCTCCTCCTCCTCCTTCTCCTTCTCCTCCTCCTCCTCCTCCTTCTCCTTCTCCTCCTCCTCCTCCACCTTCTCCCCCCTCCTCCTCCTCCTCCTCCTCCTCCTCCTTCTCCTTCTCCTCCTCCTCCTCCTTCTCCTCCTCTGCCGAGTACTGTCGACAACATAATTACACTGCACAGCTCCAATAAGCATATTACTACTACTACACTTTTACTGTATGTAATTTTAAACATGATTTGGTGATAACAGTGGCCGAGTAGGAATTGATCAGCGAGAATATGAAAAAGCACGTACAGTGTACACAGAGACTGTTTGAAAACAGGGCGATTCAAAGTCTTCAAATGGATTCTTTAAACCATGACAAGGCTGGCACACTTCATACTCAGTTAAATTAAAATCGTCGCTATTAATCGTGCCGGCTTGGCAACGTGACCCAAACCCTCTGGACTGACCCGACGATGACTTTTTGTAGAAAAGAAACTGAAACAGCTACAAACTTGCAAGAGAAACTGAAACACTTGACCAGCCTTGACACTTCCAGTTCTTGCAATGTGGGGGCGACATTCATATCAATACAATTTTCAGTTACAGATCTGAATTTTGGGTAACGTCACCGAGCTGGCACAATTCATATGCGCCGAGTTCAATAGTACACTCACTCTCATGATTTATATTCGTGCTCACTGTACAGTGAAAGGAGACTACAGTAGAAAGCATTGGCACAAAAGTTCAATTTATTAGAGCCCACAAACAAGTACAAATATGGAATTGTGAGATTGTAACAGGTAGAAATGACAAATTGGTCCATGGTACTGAAAATGGCATTATTGCGAGTGTAACTAAGACATCCACAAACACCCTCAAATTCCGGGATCAGTGTGCCTTATATTCTGACAGTAAACTTTGAATTTATAATCTCTTTCAAAAGCTAAAAAGGAGTAAGGATCCCATGTCAAAAAATGAATTACCGATAACCAACCTAGTTTTTTTTGGCTGACTACAGGACGATTCACCTTATATTTTCCATCCGTACTTCTAATTCTTATCTTTTTAATTATCTTCTAGACTAAGGACTAGGTAAAAACTAGAGTCGGTGTCAACTCAAATAATAAATGTTTTGGACGTATTATTTAAACTCAATAAAGTGCCATTTTGCAGACACAAACGAACAGCAGCCTTAGAGGTATTCTTTTGAAGGAGCCTGTCATGTCTCGGGGTAATGAAATGTGTGTACAGCACCCAAAAACTCAATATACCTCAATATTTTGTACATTATAAGATTATTTGTACATCATAAGATTAAATGAAAATAAAATGACATGAAACATATTATCTAATATCCTAATATTAGAACATTAAATTTATTCTATGGAGATAAAATACTAATATGAATGGCACAATAAAGATTCCCACGGTAAAAGTGGGTGTGGTCGCCGAGGTCACACATGATGATCGGAACTCCCAACCTTCCGATACCCTTCGCAATCGGTTCAGCGAGTTCTATCACAAATCACAGATCACTTTTAGCGCCGTGTGTATGCGTTATAAGGTTATGTGTATGATAAGAACTTATAGGACAGCATTGGTACTAGTATTAGTGCACATCGAACGAGGCGAAGGCGAGTTTAGATGATTTGCATAATATGCGGTGAAATGATACGATGACCTATTGTACTGTGAGTAGAACTTGAGTCCCCAGAACTGTGCATTGCAAAGTATTTTCAGCTCTAATCCACAGTAGTGCTGTAATCTGATCATGGAACAATCCATGTTGTTCGTAGACAAGAATACAAAAAGAAAGGAATGCCGAGCCCACATCATACTCATGACGTCATGCCCATAATATGTATAAGAAAAGTGAGAGAACCTTATAATTAATTGTACTCTTTTCTTTGCTTTCATATTATGTATGCCGAACAGTGTAGTCTTTTCTTTGCCTTCATAATATAATCAAAGTGAAACGCAGAACATCAATGGTGAATCCCGGAAACGTTTTGAGCACTTTGTGCCCCTAGGAAACCGCCAAATAAACCATTGATATGATTATAAGGTATGGGAAAAGTCTTTTCTCTGCAGAGACAATAATTGGTAATAATCTAATTAAGGAGGGGATGAAATATTAGATGTGGACTGTGGAATTGTACGGCAGTTGTTGTAGGATGTAGGTACCTTTTGTTAATTTGTTAGAAATGAAGTCATCATCATTTATTGTGCAGCAATACGAGCCCTTTATTACAATCCGTTTTGCGTACTGTGATAAACAAAGAACAGTCTTGAATTTGTTTTTGTTGAAAAAGTCACTCGTTTTAACTTGTACATGCTAAAGTGCAGCTTGCAGCATAGGACGATTTGCACTACATACATCAGGAGAAATAATAAATTGAAAGGTCAACATGGCATATATATTTGGCGAGTGATCATTATCACTTAATTAGATAATTATTAAATTTGTTCTCAGAATAGGCCGTCTCAGCCATTTCTTGTTAACTTTCTTGTTTTCTTTCTCCTTTTCTCAATACAATCCCTACATTTGCGATTTTATTTGCATTGATGAGGGTTAGCAGACGTCAGCATTTTGTGTGGAAAGGCCGATCGGATCGCCAAAAATTAGTCCAATTTCCATTATTATCTGACTTTCTGTGAAATCTGATATTTGATAGTTGTGTTCATGTTTGAGGGACATATCATGTCCAAAAAATTTGAGGTTCGAGTTGTCAAAAGTTAATTTGGCATTCAGATTTGGTGATTTACGTGAACATGGCATGAATTACATGAGTTACGCATAACATGATGAAGATAGGAAACGCAATATTCCTATTCCTACCTTATTGCTTTATTGGCCCGTATTTGTTAATTCAACCATTTGTCTATTCAACCATACCAACAAAATCCTGCAGTTTTACTGTAGGGGTTTTGGTCCATTTCAGCTTAATTGGCTCATGGCTTATAAATAGTGTCTATCGGTGTCAATGTTAATTGCACTGATTAATGCATACATCCCGGACGATTA
Organism: Beroe forskalii; assembly: GCA_011033025.1. Taxonomy (NCBI): domain Eukaryota; kingdom Metazoa; phylum Ctenophora; class Nuda; order Beroida; family Beroidae; genus Beroe; species Beroe forskalii. The sequence continues at coordinate 38,200 of WFMF01000633.1, read as the reverse complement.
AAACCCGATAAAAGTAACTTTGGGATTTTTCGTCGAAAGGGCCGGTAAAAGTGGCACCGGTTAAATGCTTGATTTTTTTTTCATGGGGCCAATTATTAAAATGTTTCAAAAATGATTCAATTTTTTCTCGGACGGCCGGTTAGGAAAGGCCGGCTAAAGCAAGGCCGATGAGGTATCATACGATGAGCAATGTATAAGTCTGCATATTATGTACGTGAAGAGTGAGGGAACCTGATAATAATATATTGCTTGTAATATTACACCATCACACCGTGTGTCTCATGTACGTAGTATGTGTAGTACAGGGAGAGAGGAATTAAAAGTGCTCGCCAACGACCTACTAGAGAAATTCTTGCCGTTTCTTCACTTGCTTTCCATTTATTGTAGTTGCTTCAGCTTGTAATACTATGTTACTGACTTGGGGGTGATAGCCCCCTGCCTCATTTCGTCCAAGTCTTCCTCACTAAAAGCTATGCCAAATCCGGTGTTGTTGTTTTTTTTAAATTTTCATCCTCTTTATTTCTTTTATTGGCTTAATGATCGAATATCGATATATTTCTCCTTTAAATACCTATTGTATAGTGGCGCAACTACAGTACAAAAGCTTTAAATCAAACTTGATTTTATGAAGGAGCACTCGAAAATCTTTAGAATCGTTGAATTCGGACGAGGGTCATCAGACCCAGGTGGAATGGAGTACTGTTGTGTGATGTGTCGGGTGATATGATACAATGAGATATTGAGATAACTCGTATATCGTGTGTTATGGACAACTGTTCCACTCAGCTAACTCCTCGTGATACAATTATTGATAACACACTCCCCTTCGTTATATGATAACAGAGATTAGTGAACAACTTATCAAATACATAGGTACGCGCCTATCGGGTTTATCTCGGGATACTTATTACTTCCGGAGGGCGCAGCCCGAGGGATTTATTCGGTTTTGACCCCCAGCCCGAAGGACGAGGGTCTAGGCAAGTTTCTATGTATCATTGATACCGATGAAATTTGAAAACGTCTTACGTCAGAGGGTTTTTAAATCCCATTGAAGCAGCAACTTCGTTATCTAGATCACAAATTATCTGATATCTCATTTCATATTTATAAGTTATACTGAACGTAATTGATGCTATCATTTTACTTTCGTCCATTAATTTTACTGCTCTTGCACAGAGAAGGAGGTCAAAAGGGTTGAATTACAGAAAAATGCTGTTCTTGGCTTTATCCACTTTGGCGTTGGCTCAAGTGCACGGAGAGTTCGGAACAAATATCTTATACGATTTTGTATTGTGAGGATATCTTATGACTTTTCAAGTCCTTTTATTAGGGCTGCATCAGATATCAATCTTATTTATTCCATACTGATAAATTCTAACCAATCACTGAGTGACAAAACCTCAATTTCACGGAGATAAGCAGTTTGTGTCCTGTTACAGCTGCCTGGAAAGCACAGACTTATCCACAGGGACCATCTCAACCCTCCTCTCCCCTATTTCCCTCTCTGGCAACCCTCCAAGCCCTTCCACTTCACTGAGCAAAGGGGCGACCTGTGAAACTGCTGAATGCGAGGGGAGCAATTGCTTGGAGTTACACTACACTGAGGCAAACTCTGCACGACATTCCTACACCTACAGAGGATGCCCTGACAACACACCGTCTGCGTGTGAAGTGCTGACAACTGCCCTCTCCACACTAGACCTTCCTATCGATGTCAAGGACTGTGAAATGAACGGAAAACTCACTGTGTGTTCTGGTGACTTGTGCAATGCGCCAAGCCCTGTGGACATGTTTTCTACGCTTGCTATGCTTTTTGCAGCATTTCACTTGTTCGGGTTAGGTGTTAGTCTTAGGTCCCCGGCGATGAACATCGGAACGTATCTAATGCATGGATGGGATCTTATCTTCTAACTATAGTCATCAGGTGCAGAGCGTCACTAGATATTTGCAAAGAAAAATATTTTGATTGAGGAATAAGTATCTATTCTATCTATTAGTATTAGAGATTAATTTTCAATGTTTAACTTACTACTTTACTAGCTACAATTAAGAATGAAATTTTGTTTAAAAAATATGACCCATTATTATTACTATTGTCGGTTTATAAGAAACAAAAGGGTCAGATACGATCAGACCGGATTAGAGACTGCAGAAGGTTGTTGAGAAAAATGAACACGACAGCAGCCTGCTGTTGCCATCATGTAAAAGTTAACATATTATGTTTTGAGTGCAATGCATCACTATCACTATACATTATCTTTGAGTGGAAAATGCTAAAAACTTATCATTCAGTATTATATATTCTAAACAAGCTTTTTTATTTTTACAGCCATTGGAGCATGTTAATCAATTAGAGAATTAGCATTATAATAACTGTGTACCTTTTCCCTTTCTACATACTTCACCTACTTACTGTAGAGACATGGCTTGCAGCCGATTGCAGCCTATCTGTACTGTGGAATGTATATAAAAACAAACAAACCATTTGGACGAGATCTCGTAGATTCCGCATGAAGTCTGGCATGGTGCCAAAGACAAAGAATATGAGGTGCATCTTGGCCCACTCGGCCGAGTGGAGGTTCCCATCCACTCCGATGAGGTGCACTTCATCCAGCAACCTGCGAGAGTGGAACACGTGAGAAATGGGGATTTACAAAGTCCCCCGAAGTGCGCATCGATAAATCTTGTCGTTTTGGTCCATTTCAAGCATTTGGCTCATGGTTGAATATGTAGGGTAGAGCGGGGTAACTTTGAACGATTTTTCAGTTTTTCTAACTGCCCTCTGAAAATAGAACACATGCCAAAAAGTTCGTGTGTTCTTATAACCATTAGGGGCCCTGGCTAATAAACCTGGTATGTGAGATGTGTCAGTTTGTACTAACAGAGCCGTGATCACGTGATCAAATTTGCAACAAAGTTGTTCAAAGTTACCCGGCCCTGGGGTAACTTTGAACACCCAATTAAACCAATTAGAAGCCTCCTGGATATAGATTTTTTATGTTTTGGACAAATTCTGGGTCAATGAAAAGTTCATTACCACATAATTCATTTCATCAATTCAGATGGTGAAACCATGGCCACGCCCATTCAAAAGTGTTGTTCAAAGTTACCCCAAAAAATTTTTTGTGCTTTTTGCTTCGAATTATGCTAAATTGGATTTAAAACATGCTAATGATGCTTCTTATATGCCATTCTTACAAAAACTTCCTTTGGGCAATGAGATTTGACCACTTTTGGAAAGTGTTCAAAGTTACCCCGCTAATATTTTTTTTTCCAGATACAATTTTGCATGAGGTCCTCTAGATTATGATTTGGCTAGCCAAGGCCAACTTTCAACATGTATCTACTGAATTATTACAAAAAATAAAGCCCCATCATTGATGCCCGGACAAATTTGAGGTGGATCAAGGCCTTTTAAAATCAAATCCATAAAAGCATAAGTAGGAAATTGCCTGCATGAAAATATCTAAAATAAAAATCAAACAAAGTCTCAAATTTAAACAAAAACACATTACTGATGCAAGATATAATCTGACAAAAAGTGTACGTACAATTGATTATGAAAGTAGGCTTAATATTACCAAATCTGAACTTATAGCCGAAAAAATCGATTTGAAGGACTTTTCCATGAAATTGCTCAGAACAAGCAATAATGAAACCAAATGACTTTTATGGGTGGCAGAATTGTTCTAAAATCCCATTAATTGTTGAATGTATGAAATAAGGGAAGTGATATGGAAGCAAATCGAATTGATTTATTTGCTGTTCAAAAGTTACCCCAGGAAAATTCAAAGTTACCCCAAGCTGTTCAAAAGTTACCCCGTGTTCAAAGTTACCCCGCTCTACCCTATATGGAATCAATTTAGAAGCTGGTATTGAATGCTATTCCATGCAATAAGCATTATCAAGTTATATTATCAAGATGAATAATCATGAATTTACGTAGGATGCGGTCCGATAGCATCGATAAATTAATCTAAGACTGGGAATCATAATGTTTAAATTTCAAGACGTGATAAACGGTTGATGACTAACGGTTGCACAAGTCGTGGGGGTTAATGGATTATTGATCAATATCTTAATTCAAAATACCAGACAGAATTTGCTGCAAATGCTGGACACCTGAACAGAGGTATCAAAATGCCATCTTTTTATCCCGAACTTAAAAGCTAAAAGGATTCAAGTCTTGGAATAGCAATTTAATTGGCACTAGAAAGTTTAATAAATAGCGGTATATTTCTAGATATTTCTAAGAACCAAGGTCAAGGAAGATATTATAGATAGTTGACGTTAATATCAACTTACCATGTGGAAATGATTTCCGTTTTAGACATTTTCTTAATTTGCAGCATATATACGGGGATAAAATTCTACAAAGAGGGCCCTCATGATAGGGGGGGGGGATCCCCAAACTCCCAAATACATTAAACCACCTAATTGAGTAATTGCTCTTTATTTCCTTTCGATCTTTCAGAATTAAATGAAATGCCTTTATTAAATGGGAAGAAATTTGCAAGCATTTTCGCTTCCCTGCGTCACATGAGATTGAAAACGCTTTAATAATTGTGAAAGAAATTGAATGCCTCATTACGCAATTAAAAATCATGTTCAAACCCAAGGAAATATCTTATCACAGGAAGTCTTAATATAGAGTTTATAAGATCACGTGGAGATCACGTGGAAAACTCAATGTATATTACCTTTTTACACCAAATTTTGGCTGCTCAGTGGCATGTCACCATTGTCCACAATCCACGCTTAATTTAATGATACGATTTCCGGCCATTCTGATTACCGGTTTATATGCTTTAGCAAGGTCACTGAGCCCTAATAAGTAGGTATGGAATGTAAAGCATTTTAAATCATAGTAATTTGAAAATAACAAAAGTATGAAAGTACTAAAATAATCAAATTCATTGGAAAATTTTCATGTTTTTTAAACACAAGGAAATTTCTTTCACAGAACTATGTATCGTATGAGAACGTTAACATCCTTGCAGAGATCGTTGTTTGAAAGGACGCGATCAAAAACACTTTTTGCCTGGACGTCGATTTCCCAACGCGTCCACAATTAACCAATTGATAATCTATCGTGTTATGCACCAGCTTTGCACACCTCAAAACTACACGAGATTGGTGTGATGTTTCAACTGAACAAAACGTTGTGAGAACGCAATTTTAAACAGTGCGCACTTAATTAGTGCTAATCAAAAATGCAGTTATTAAGCGACGCAGTTCTTATTACTTCATTAAGTGTACATTATTCCGGAGCGCTCTAAATACCTTATAGTAGTCTCACGACAAGTTTTGACCGATATAGAGGGTAGTACTATATGCGTAGAGTCGTGTTCTACACGCGTTTTATATCATGTGTCTGTTATGACTTACAACTTTAAATGTAAATCTATGCGACCTTTGTATTTGCGTTACAAAAATGTGCATATCTCCGAGGTTTTTTGAGCAAACTTGATGAGGCTTTCAGGATGTTTGGAGCTAGATATAAGCAACATCTCAGTGAAGTTTAGATTCATTTTTGAGCCCCAGAAGCGGAGTTATGACCGAAAAGCCACTTATTAAGCGGTAACTTTAAAACAAAACACCAGTTTATTTGTCATATCTCAATTTCTGGAGGTCAAAAATGTTAGCTGCTCCAGGATGATATTGGTCACACATTGCCCGTAATATCCTGAAAATTTGATCAAAATTGCTCAAAAAACGGCTGAGTTATGCGCTTTTTTGTTTTGTGTAAACAAGCATTTTTATTATTACCATATAAGGTAATGTGTGCTTGTTGTGTACAGGGTGTGTCTTGTGTACACCGTTCGACTACTATAGTACTTTAGAGGCTCAAACTCACCGCAGAAATATGATTTAGAGCACTCGGCTCAGCTTCGCTTCGCCTCGCACTCTAAATCATTTAAATGTCTCCAGCTTCGCTGTCGACATTTAAATATTATATAGAGCCCTGCTGTCGCAGGGCTCTATATTGTCTGCGTGTTCGTCTTACGCCTCTAAAGTACATATAGTAGTCTCACGACAAGTTTTGACCGATTTAAAGGGTAGTACTATATGCGTAGAGTCGTGTTCTACACGCGTTTTATATCATGTGTTTGTTATGACACACTGTAATTATAAATACCAATTTAAATACACATCTACGCGACCTTTGCTTTTGCGTTACAAAAATGTGCATATCTCCGAGGTTTTTTGAGCAAACTTGATGAAACTTTCAGGATATTTAGAGCTAGATATGAGCAACATCTCAGTGAAGTTTAGATTCATTTTTGAGCCCCAGAAGCGGAGTTATGACCGAAAAGCCACTTATTAAGCGGTAACTTGAAAACGAAACACCAGTTTATTTGTCATAACTCAATTTGTGGAGGTCAAAAATGTTAGCTACTCCAGGATTATATTGGTCATATCTTGCCCGTAATATCCTGAAAATTTGATCAAAATTGCTCAAAAAACGACTGAGTTATGCACTTTTTTATTTTGTGTAAACAAGCATTTTTTATTATTACCATATAAGGTAATGTGTGCTTGTTGTGTACAGGGTGTGTCTTGTGTACACCGTTCGACTACTATAGTACTTTAGAGGCTCAAACTCACTGCAGAATATGTTTAGAGCACTCGGCTCAGCTTCGCTTCGCCTCGCACTCTAAATTATTTAAATGTCTCCAGCTTCGCTGTCGACATTTAAATATTATATAGAGCCCTGCTCTCGCAGGGCTCTATATTGTCTGCGTGTTCGTCTTACGCCTCTAAAGTACATAAAATACCTTAAAAATGTTTCGAAACTATCTTGTTCTAAGAGCCTATTAAGTCATATATATGAACCATCAACAGAAGAGATTGTGATTGAGAAACTTATCGTGTAAATTGAAATCAATTCTAGCCTGTACAGCGATTCCCAGAATAACCACATTAATGACGAAGTTGTGCCACATTTAATCAATTATTTCCCAACGCTTCCTTCAGATAAAGGTAAGAAATGGGTGATATCAGCTCCTTTCTTTAAACACAAGGAATTATATTTCAAGGTGCGATAAGAACGGAGGAAACGAAGCTGTTCTCGGTTGTGATTTTTGAAAGTGTCCAACCATAAGAATTTTTGACTGGATGGCGGCTTCCACCGTTATCCATTAAAAGCACTAAGAAGGACCCTCACATTGTGATACGGTGAGTGATAAATTTAATTTAGTGATAATTGTTTGTAATAACGTACAGTATTGCATGATAATAAATCAACAGGTGTATCACTGAAATCTCGTGCAATCTGCTAATATAGAGGAATCAAACTCAAATATGTTCTGCAACTAAGTAAGACGTTGATACAATAATTATGAACAGGAATTGGTCGAATCAAGCCAAAATAAACGGCAAAACCGGGCTGATTCGCTTGTTTCGGGGAGGTTTTTGGGTTGCTTCGGGCTTTTCCCGCTTATCTCAGCTTGATTCGACTAGTAATGCTTGTAGCATCGACGCTAAGTATTTGATATATGTAGACCTGTACAAGCTTACAAGTTTACACTAATGCTCTAATGGTAGCAAAATGGCATTGGTTTAAGACATACTTGTTGATGGGTCGTTTGAGGGTTCTGCGAGAGAGGGCTCTGGTGTCGATGGAGTTGATGGTGTCGATGCTGACGGAGGGGGTGATGGCGGGTGACACTTGAGAAGACTTGTCACCGTCCACCACACTGGGCTCCATGTCGGGGATCCGAACTCGAACCAGTAGCTCGCACGAGGATAGGATCTGGGGGGGTTAATTTGGTGAAATGTGAGAATTATTGCCTGTAGATCGAATGTGAAGACTTATATAGAATCTCTTTCATACATCAATATAATTTGTCGCCTATTTTTATTAGATGAAATTCACATTTTGCAACATACGGTACTATATAACGGCACATGATGTGAACTTGTTTAAGTGTTGAATTCATAACTTCGGCTAGGAAAAACATTTTTACATGGGGTAAAAACCTACCGGTAGCTGGCGTTCTCCTCTATCAGGAACAGAAAAAACGGACCTCCCAGCCCCCTTTAGTGCTGAATATGTATTATGTAACTACCAGTAATTTATCACGCGATACATGTCACGTCTACACAAACCTTGTTATTCTTGAGGTTGAGGGAGAGTTTGTCCTCCTCCTCGAAGGTCTGAGCCGCTGTTTTACGCGTCGCGTGCTCGTGCAAATCCAGCTTAGTGGAGCCCAGTTTCTGGGTTTTCCCGTTGCAATCAGTCATCACCAGGAACAGTTCAGGGGGTCGCTTCGCTCTGTCGTATATGTCAGAATCTGAGAATTAGTCTAGTGTTAGGAATGAGCATTAAGCATGACAAGGAATTCCACGCGTCACGCGAGGCACATAAAATACGAAATTGTTAGATAATAATCGATCCGAGTTCAATGTTCTTGTGGTTGTCAATTTACGAAAAAAAATAACTCATGGATTTACAACGTATAGAACAACATCGAACGTTTATATTTACAGGTGTGTCCTACAAAACTGATAACAAATTTGTTTGAGTTTTAACGTAAATGAAATATTGGCTAAAATAAAACTTTATCAGTTAATAACGAGTCACACGGCATTGAATCTTTGGAGTTGCTTTAAACTGACTTCAGCATTGACAAAATTAAAAGCATATTATTAGCTCATTTTAAAGTTTTAGTGGGAACATTAATTTAAACAGTGTTCCCATACATTGCTTGTCCAAACCAAAAATCGGCTCGTTTTAAACATTTCGTCGCATATAATTGTCGAAACTCAAAAATTCAATTTTGGATCATTTATTCCAGGTCCTGAAATCATAAATTTACGTAAAACCAATATTTTATTTTGCACATTATAGTACCTGATCGTTTAGGGAATGTAACAGAAAACTTGAGTACAGGCAAGTGTTTCCATGTTAGCACGTATTGGAGATCAGTGACACTGGTCCGCTTGCAATTCGATACACATTCTGTCTTTATCTCTTCCTTCCCTGTGAGACACAGTGTTAATAAAACTTGCAGCTGGGATAGCGATAAATTGTTTAAAACCAAGAGAGCCACTTATGTTAAATGTTTCAATTAAACCAATATTGACTGATGGAGGCTCCAGTATGTTAAAATAAGTTTTTGATTAAAACAGAATTATAATATTATTCAATAAGTTATCAGATTTGTAATATAGGTTTGTTCCCCTCTAATGTTACGACAATTATGGTAAACTAGCAGGCCCGTTGGGCCTGCATATGCACAGATCACACAGCTACGCAAACGCAGCACCTCGTTTGCAAATTTTAAAAACTACCATTCAAATTGATTGGATACTTTTTGCCGCATCAAAAATTTCAATTAGATTTAAAGTTATTCATAACGAAATCAATTAAATCATTATTCAATTTTATGAAGGAGCAGAGTGGAAAATAGAACGGCGTCGGTTAGTATTAGTTATACTAAACCATGTGATTTTTGTTCCAGCGTTCCGTTTTGATTGCAAGAAGCCTTAGATGTTTATTCTCATACTGATACTGACATTGCACCATTTTGTTTTGTTTACATTAATCCAGGCCAGGAACTGTCTTCGTAATCTGCTACACCTATATTCGACTCGATTGAATTGTACACTTTGTAAACTAAACGGCTAATTTCGAAACTATAGTTACTATTGTTATCACCGACTCAGCATTGATTATCTGCCAAAGTCTGCCACAGAAAACAATTCATCGAAAATATCCTCCGTTATTCAATTCATGTCCATTCTCCATCTTGAGATCTTGAATTTGATGTAAAACAACGTCAAATTTTCAAAAACTATGTCAGCACAGCATTTAACAGTAGTAGTGTAATGGAAAGCTCTCGCATAGCACTGATTATAATCTGCACGTGCGCAAAAATTAGTTTCCATAGCAACGGCACCTCTTTTCTCCCTTTCGCCTTGGCAAGCTCAAATTTAATTGTATACGGCGGCACAGACAAACATTATTCACGTGTGACTTTACTTTATGTAATAGATTTGATTCCGAAGAAAGTCTTGACTAGCATCCAGTAGCATCTAATAACTTTATGCGTGGCCTTAATAATATTCTAATATCAATTTCAGCTGCAAGTCATAAAAGGTTATCCCTACTTAATGGCATGACGATTGAAATGCTAGATGCTAAACACTGTAAGAAACAATCTTATAAATGGCGATCAATGGGAATCCCTATCATATATCATCTAGTGGTGGATGCTTAAAATGAAATTATATGAAATTGAGAATACCATTTATGTATTTAATGCTGACAAGCATCTTTTCCTGACAATCACCTTCTATTAGACTATTTCTTACATGGGAGAGGGACTGACCCAGCAAATTGCAACCCTGCCCACCTTTTAACAGTATTATATATCAGACTATCAGAGTAATACCTACTATAACTACCTGCTCTCACTGCTAACATGGGACCTTGACCACACTTAATCAGTGGCTTTTGTAATGCAAATATTCGTGTTAAAATCAAGCCATCACAAATAACAAACTGATTTCATTGAGATCAGTTCCCATTGGGTCTCCTGTCAATGTCAAAAAAGTTAACCAATATGTGAGTTGGGCAAACATAATATTTTTTCAATTTTCTCTCAATCAATATCTTGGCTTCCAAATGAGATACATAACACCTTATTAAAATTACCCCAATGCCTGAATCCTATTCACTGAGGACTTCATTGCATCAAGTTTTATGTTTATTTATGAGTTTTACACCTCTGTTCTAAGTTTATCCTATCATCAAATCAAGGTTGTTTAAAACATATTTGTTTAAAGTACAGCTAAAAATACAATACATTTGTTTTGAAAATTGTCATATTTTTTGGGAGTACAGTTAAACAATAATTCAGATAATCATGGCATTTTAAGCTCATTCTGAATCTGACATATTATGATCAAGATACTGTTTATCATAAATAATAATTGAAACTTTGATGGTATGGAGATGGTATGGAAATTCAAAATATATTCAAAAACGTGTTGAACTTGATTGCTTATAGCATTGACTGAGGGGGACCCCATAGTGAAACACTAAAAATGCAATAATGGATTCAAATCAGATCTACTTTTCACCACTGATTTACTGCCAGTTTCGAGAATACAACATTTAAAATGATTATATTATCTCTCATCTTCAGAAAACTCCATATGGTGATAAGCACCTTCCTCAAATTTGATTGTATAAAGTAGTGTTGTAAAGTTTAAAACTGTACGTTTTTCCAAAAAAATGTACGTTTTTCCAAAATAAATGATGATATATTTCTTCTATAGGCTGAAAGTTACTATCTAGGTAATTTGAGAATATTTCAAACCTGAAAAACACAACTGAAGGCAAATGTGATTTATGTCTCCTGTTCTCTTCTGATCTGAGCATGATACATTTATTTGCTCAACAACCAGTTCATACTTAATCCTGTGATTCTCTTTTGCACTTTGTCCAAGCATCACATCCTATTTCTTCTGACAAAAGACATGTCCCTAAAAAGAGAAAAATATAATATTTACTTCAAATTGGTATTTCTTAGTATTTCTTAGTATTCAAAATAGAAATATACAGTACTGCTTCACTTCCTGAATAAAAATAAAAACTGACAAAAAATAAATGTGAGTCTATCCAATCAGTTGATCCCAAACATTTCACTAAGGGGCCATCCATTAAAAGGTGTCCACATTGAGGAGGGAGTCTGAACATATTATCCTTAGCCATATTATCCTTATCAGAGAAAATTATAACCAATCCTGTCCTTTAAGGATGACCCAAAAACTTATTAAGGCTTCAATCTAACAAAAAGTAAGGCCCATGATGTTCTAATCCAATCATTAGGCATTATTTAAACATTTGGAATACTTAGATTAGATATTGAATATCAAGTGTATGTTATACCCATGTTAGATAAGATAAGATAATAGTTTTGTTATGAATACAACACAAATAAGGGAAAGAAATTTATTTTTAATCATCAAGCCATTAGCCAAATAGAAAAATAAATAAATAAATAAAAGGATTTTGCCAATTGGGCAGCACGATTCAATGCACATCATTCTTCAAAACACTTAATCATTTGATTATGTACTTTGACATGGTACTCAGAATTAACATATTCGATCAACTGTCATCATTGCAAATATAGTCTACAGGGTAACACATAGCATGCTATCACCATCAGCTCAGAACAAACTTGCTCTTCATCATCCTTCTTCACGTCATGTACCTCAACAAGGTACTCTCAATATTCAGTTTAAATAATAGAATAATTTGCACTACGATATAGTGGCCTGACAAACATGAGTTTGTTATGAATCGTAGGATGTTACCCTACCCTCGCGCGCGCGGCGCAACGTTCCACATTTGGACGTCACTTTGCGCCTTCCAACAACAAGCCTTCCAACAACAAGTCAGAAGAAAGGGACGGACATCGCCCGTCGAGTTATGAATTAAAAGTTAAGTAAATACTATCACCAGATTTAATGATAATAATCATCATTACACCATTTTTGGTGTCTCGTTAAGATTTGTTTAATTGTTTGGATCTTCTTAGATCTTTGATGAAGGTATCTCACTTGCATCCTGTCAAAGACTAAGGAGAGAGCTGTTGAAAAGTTTTGTGGCTAGACTGTACAAACATGACTATTGGTATACCAAAGATGACAGTAATCTAATCCAAAAAATATGATCGGATTATACCCTTTTCCCCTCGGGTTCCCCTAACCAGGGGCGTCGCGAAACGACACCCCTATTTCTGACCAAGCTTTCTTGAGTACGTGCGCGGCGTTACGCCGCGCCGCAAATTAACCAAACAGATCGGAAAACTAGATTTTGAGAAAATACGCGTATTCATTGAAAATTCTCATTGTAGTTGTGCAGACATGGAAATTTCTATTCTGATTGATACAGATGATTTACAAATTGAAAACTACACTCTGCAATACCAAAGTAATGAATCAGAAAATTCTACAGTTGTACAGCTCACAGCAGTGGCTCCGTATAAATCATATCGATAGAAACTAAAAGCTTCATGATTTTGAGACAATAATAGAAATTTAATTTGCAGGTTCTTATACTCACAAGAAGCTAGAACAGGCTCTGACATTCAAAACAAATGAAATACAGAACATAACGCTCGTTATATTATATGGATGTATTTCAAATTACCCAGAGACTGAACAGCTAAATCAATCATTTGAGATACAAGAGGTAAAAATTTACAAAAAGTCATCAGGACACAGAACTTTTGTCATCGCATATATAAAGTCAAATTACTTTGATAATCCCGACCATGGCCCATCAAGCCTAATTGATTAGTAAAAAAACGGTGATTCATTGCTATTATTTGACTGCATTATCACTTGATGAGAAGATATGCCATTAAATGCAAAATTTTAGTGGTTGCTCTGAATGGCATTAATGCCATGATTACCTATGGAACATGATGAGAAGTGGATGGTGGCCGTGGAGTTTCGGTGGGAGAAGTTTTAAGCCTCCAAAGGGGAAGTGGCGATGAGACTCTATGGAGGACAGTCAGTGCCGACGAGATATTGAACAACACAAGTGTGTTGAGGTTCCACAGAGGATGGGGTGCCTGCTTGCCCGATTGGATCAAGTCTCGATGAAGCACCGAGTGGGTGTGGCCTGGTTTCGATCCTGCGTCTCTGGAGTAGTGCCAGATTTGATACACATGGTTGTGGAATTAGTCTATCATTAGCTGCTCGGCGCCCTCCAAGTAAATATTCCAATATTTTGTGACCAGTGGGCAAATCTACGGGAGTCACAAAATGCTGCTTGTTACCCATGGAACAGAGCATCGTTGTTCAATGAATTCGATCAATTCACAGCTGATCTGAATCTAAAATGTTTTCAATTACTAAACCATTGTGTGCTTTACTTAAGTAAATCGCAAAGCGCCATCCTCAAATTAGATCATCGAAAGGAAATGGATCAAATTCTGAACCCGGGGGGGGAGGGGAACCCCCCCCTTTTTTCCCCCGGAAACGAAAATTTATGCATTGGGGATGGGGGAATGTTTTTCCTTTAATTTTTTGGTCGAACCCCCAAAAATTAAAAAACCAAAACAATTTGACTAGATATTTGCAAAGAAAAATCTTTTGATTGAAGAATCAATATCTATTCTATCTAAGTATCTATCAGTATAAGGCCAGTAGGTTCATTTTCAATGCTTAAATACTTACTAGGTACAATTACGAATGAATTTTGTTTGAAATATATGACTTATTATTATTACTATTCTCATTTATAAGAAACAAAGGGTCAGATACGATCAGACCGGATTAGAGACTGCAGAAGGTTGTTGAGAAAAATAAACGAAGCGATGTTCTTTTCGGCAGCAGCCTGCAGTTGGCATCATGTTTATTTAGTAATCTTATTATGTTTTGAGTGCAATGCATCACTATACATTATCTTTGAGTGAACCATGTTAAAAGCTTATTATTCAGTATTATATTTTGAACATGGTTTATATTTTCTACTGTCATTGGAGCATGAATCAATTAGCATTATATTAACTGTGTACCTTCTCCCTTACTGTAAAGACATGGCTTGCAGCCGATTGCAGCCTATCTGTACTGCGGAATGTATATAAAAACAAACATAGCATTTGGACGAGATCTCGGAGGTTCCTCATAAAGTCTGGCATCGTGCCGAAGACAAAGAATATGAGGTGCATCTTGGCCCACTCGGCCGAGTGGAGGTTCCCATCCACTCCGATGAGGTGCACTTCGTCCAGCAACCTGCGAGAGTGGAACACGTGAGAAATGGCGATTTAAAGAGTCCCCCGATGTGCGCATCGATAAATCTTGTGGTTTTGGTCCATTCCGAGCATTTGGCTCATGGTTGAATTTGCAATTCGGCCTTGGGCTTCATTGCACTGATTAATGTATTCACTCCGGACGATAAATGAATGATATTTAATTCTATGGAATTGGATGCTATTCTATGCAATAAGCATTATCAAGTTATATTATCAAGATGAATAATCATGAATTTACGTAGGATGCGGTCCGATAGCATCGATAAATTAATCTTAGACTGGGAATCATAATGTTTAAATTTCAAGACGTGATAAACGGTTGATGACTAACGGTTGCACAAGTCGTGGGGGTTAATGGATTATTGATCAATATCTTAATTCAAAATACCAGACAGAATTTGCTGCAAATGCTGGACACCTGAACAGAGGTATCAAAATGCCATCTTTTTATCCCGAACTTAAAAGCTAAAAGGATTCAAGTCTTGGAATAGCAATGAAATTGGCACTAGAAAGTTTAATAAATAGCGGTATATTTCTAGATATTTCTAAGAACCAAGGTCAAGGAAGATATTATAGATAGTTGACGTTAATATCAACTTACCATGTTGAAATGATTTCCGTTTTAGATATTTTCTTAATTTGCAGCATATATACAGGGATAAAATTCTACAAAGAGGGCCCTCATGATAGGGGGGGGGATCCCCAAACTCCCAAATACATTAAACCACCTAATTGAGTAATTGCTCTTTATTTCCTTTCGATCTTTCAGAATTAAATGCCTTTATTAAATGGGAAGAAATTTGTAAGCATTTTCGCTTCCCTGCGTCACATGAGATTGAAAACGCTTTAATAATTGTGAAAGAAATTGAATGCCTCATTACGCAATTAAAAATCATGTTCAAACCCAAGGAAATATCTTATCACAGGAAGTCTTAATATAGAGTTTATAAGATCACGTGGAGATCACGTGGAAAACTCAATGTAAATTACCTTTTTACACCAAATTTTGACTGCTCAGTGGTATGTCACCATTGTCCACACGTAATTAAATGATTTGATTTCCGTCCATTCAGATGACCGGTTTATATGCTTTAATAAGGGCAGTAAGCCCTAATAATTAGGTATGGAATGGAAAGCTCTTTAAATCATAGTATTTTGAATATCACAGTAGTATGAAAATACAAAAAGAATCAAATTCACTTGAAAATTTGCAGGCTTTTTCAAACACAAGGAAATTTCTTTCACAGAAATTTATATCGTATGAGAACGTTATCAACCTTGCAGAGATCGTTGTTTGAAAGGACGCGATCAAAAATACTTTTTGCCTGGACGTCGATTTCCCAACGCGTCCACAATTAAAGAAGTAACTAATTGATAAGCTATCGTGTTGTGCACCAGCTTAGCACACCTCAGAACTGTATCACGTGATTGGTGTGATGTTTCAACTGAACAAAACGTTGTGAGAACGCAATTTTAAACAGTGCGCACTTTATTAGTGCTAATTAATCAAAAATGCAGTTATTAAGTGACGCAGTTTCTATTACTTCATTAAGTGTACATTATTCCGGAGCGCTCTAAATACCTTAAAATCGGCTATGTTTCGAAACTATATTGTTCTAAGAGCCTATTAAGTCATATATGAACCATCAACAGAAAAGATTGTGATTGAGAAACTTATCGTGTAAATTGAAATCAATTCTAGCCTGTACAGCGATTTCCAGAATAACCACATTAATGACGAAGTTGTGCCACATTTAATCAATTATTTCCCAACGCTTCCCGCAGATAAAGGTAAGAAACGGGTGATATCAGCTCCTTTCTTTAAACACAAGGAATTATATTTCAAGGTGCGATAAGAACGGAGGAAACGTCACTTTCCTCGGTTGTGATTTTTGAAAGTGTCCAACCATAAGAATTTTTGACTGGATGGCGGCTTCTGCCGTTATCCACTAAATGCACTGAGAAGGACGCTCACATTGTGATACGGTGAGTGATAAATTTAATTTAGTGATAATTGATTGTAATAACGTACAGAATTGCATGATAATAAATCAACAGGTATATCACTGAAATCTCGTGCAATCTGCTAATATAGAGGAATCAAACTCTAATATGTTCTGCAACTAAGTAAGACGTTGATACTACAACTATGAACAGGAATTGGTCGAATCAAGCCAAAATAAACGGCAAAACCGGGCTGATTCGCTTGTTTCGGCGAGGTTTTTGGGTTGCTTCGGGGTGGCTTCGGGCTTTTTCCGCTTATCTCAGCTTGATTCGACTAGTAATGCGTGTAGCATCGACGCTGAGTATTTGATATGTAGACCTGTACATACTTACAAAAGTACACTAATGCTCTAATGGTAGCAAAATGGCAAAAGACATACTTGTTGATGGGTCGTTTGAGGGTTCTGCGAGAGAGGGCCCTGGTGTCGATGGAGTTGATGGTGTCGATGCTGACGGAGGGGGTGATGGCGGGTGACACTTGGGAGGACTTGTCACCGTCCACCACACTGGGCTCCATGTCGGGGATCCGAACTCGAACAAGCAGCTCACACGAGGATAGGATCTGGGGGAGTTTTTAATTTGGTAAAACGTGAAAGTCTGTTGATAGAATATAAAGACTTAAATATAGTATCTGTTTCATAAATGAATATGATTTGTCACCTATTTTTATTGTGAAATCCACATTTTGCAACATACGAACTATATAACGGCAATGATGTGAACTTGTTTAAGTGTTGAATTCATAACTTCGGCTAGGAAAAACATTTTTACATGGGGTAAAAACCTACCGGTAGCTGGCGTTCTCCTCTATCAGAAACAAAAAGAACGCCGAACGGACATCGACGCACGCCGCCCCCCCGGGGGGAATTTCCATGAATTTATCACGTGATCTCCGAGATATATGTCACGTCTGTACACAAACCTTGTTATTCTTGAGGTTGAGGGAGAGTTTGTCCTCCTCCTCGAAGGTCTGAGCTGCTGTTTTACGCGTCGCGTGCTCGTGCAAATCCAGCTTAGTGGAGCCCAGTTTCTGGGTTTTCCCGTTGCAGTCAGACATCACCAGGAACAGTTCAGGGGGTCGCTTCGCTCTGTCGTATATGTCAGAATCTGAGAATTAGTCTAGTGTTGGGGACATGAGCATTGAGCAAGTGTTAGGAAGGTTAATTGGGTTAGGACTTAGGCAGGAATTAATTAGTCAGATCCAATCATTTACAAGGAATTTCACAAGAGGCACTAAAATACAAAATAATCTATTCGAGAAAGTTCTTGTGGTTGTCAATTTACGAAAAAATAATTCATGGATTTACAACGTATAGAACAACATCGAACGTTTATATTTTCATTCAACGAGATTTACAGGTGTTTCCTACAAAACTGATAACAAATTTGTTTGAGTTTTAACTTAGAATATGAAATATTGGCTAAAATAAAACTTTATCAGCATCGACAAAATAAAAGCATAATATTAGCTCATTTTAAAGTTTTAGTGGGAGCATTAAAAACAGTGTTCCCATACATTGCTTGTCCAATCGGCTCGTTTTAAACATTTCGTCGCATATAATTGTCGAAACTCAAAAATTCAATTTTGGATCATTTATTCCAGGTCCTGAAATCATAAATTTACGTAAAACCAATATTTCAATTTGCAAATTTTATAGTACCTGATCGTTTAGGGAATGTAACAGAAAACTTGAGTACAGGCAAGTGTTTCCATGTTAGCACGTATTGGAGATCAGTGACACTGGTCCGCTTGCAATTCGATACACATTCTGTCTTTATCTCTTCCTTCCCTGTGGGACACAGTGTTAATAAAACTTGCAGCTGGGATAGCGATAAATTGTTTAAAACCAAGAGAGCCACTTATGTTAAATGTTTCAATTAAACCAATATTGACTGATGGAGGCTCCAGTATGTTAAAATAAGTTTTTGATTAAAACAGAATTATAATATTATTCAATAAGTTATCAGATTTGTAATATAGGTTTGTTCCCCTCTAATGTTACGACAATTATGATAAATTCGATTCCGAAGAAAGTCTTGACTAGCATCCAGTAGCATCTAATAACTTTATGCGTGGCCCTAATAATATTCTAATATCAATTTCAGCTGCAAGTCATAAACGTCTGTTTAAAAGGTTATCCCTACTTAATGGCATGACGATTGAAATGCTAGATGCTAAACACTGTAAGAAATAATCTTATAAATGGTGATCAATGGGAATCCCTATCATATATCATCTAGGGGTGGACGCTTAACATGATATGATAGGAAATTGAGAATATCAATTATGTATTTAATGCTGACAAGCATCTTTTCCTGACAATCACCTTCTATCAGACTATTTCTTACATGGGAGAGGGACTGACCCAGCAAATTGCAACTCTGCCCACCTTTTTACAGTATTATATATCAGACTATCAGAGTAATACCTACTATAACTACCTGCTCTCACTGCTAACATGGGACCTTGACCACACTTAATCAGTGGCTTTTGTAATGTAAATATTCGTATTAAAATCAAGCCATCACAAATAACAAACTGATTTCATTGAGATCAGT
Source organism: Beroe forskalii (assembly GCA_011033025.1). Classification (NCBI taxonomy): domain Eukaryota; kingdom Metazoa; phylum Ctenophora; class Nuda; order Beroida; family Beroidae; genus Beroe; species Beroe forskalii. Next base: position 18,854 of record WFMF01000633.1, on the reverse strand, counting down.
TCCCATTGGGTCTCCTGTCAAAAAGTTAACCAAAATGTGAGTGGGGCAAATATAATATTTTTTCAATTTTCTCTCAATCAATATCTTGGCTTCCAAATGAGATACATAACACCTTATTAAAATTACCCCAATGCCTGATCCTATTCACTGAGGACTTCATTGCATCAAGTTTCATGCCTCTGCTCTAAGTTTATCATCAAATCATGGTTGTTTAAAACATATTTGTTTAATCCAATGTCTTATCTATAGAGGTGTATGGGTATACTACAAACATAACAAAATACTGCATATCGATTTTCTAATTCAAGGATTGACATGAGAGGCGGAAGAGACTAAACTGTGAATCATCAGCGGTTACCCTACAGTTGTAAGGTCTCCCTGCCATCTGCGATGTAGGTGTACCATCAGCAGGTGACAAAGGGAAACGGAGGGGTTTCGGCCCACGTACCCCTCACAGCTTACAACTGCAAGGCTGGGCCACCCAGGACTCCGGATTCCTGAGCAACACAGTTTAGAGGGAAGGGGTAGAAAAAAGAAAGAGTTCAGTAGAGGTGAAAGATCAATGATTGCTATAATCGTGTGGAATATCTTAGCTGTTTAAAGTACAGCTAAAAATACAATACATTTGTTTTGAAAATTGTCATATTTTTTCGGGAGTACAGTTAAACAATAATTCAGATAATCATGGCATTTTAAGCTCATTCTGAATCTGACATATTATGATCAAGATACTGTTTATCATAAATAATAATTGAAACTTTGATGGTATGGAGATGAAAATTCAAAATATTTTCAAAAACGTGTTGAACCTGATTGCTTAATATAGCATTTACTGAGGGGGACCCTATAGTGAAACACTAAAAATGCAATAATTGATTCAAATCAGATCTACTTTTCACCACTGATTTACAGCCAGTTTCGAGAATACAACATTTAAAATGATTATATTATCTCTCGTCTTCAGAAAACTCCATATGGTGATAAGCACCTTCCTCAAATTTGATTGTTTAAAGTAGTGTTGTAAAGTTTAAAACTGTATGTTTTTCCAAAAAAATGTACGTTTTTCCAAAATAAATGATATATTTCTTCTATAGGCTGAAAGTTACTATCTATGTAATTTGAGAATATTTCAAACCTGAAAAACACAACTGAAGGCAAATGTGATTTATGTCTCCTGTTCTCTTCTGATCTGAGCATGATACATTTATTTGCTCAACAACCAGTTCATACTTAATCCTGTGATTCTCTTTTGCACTTTGTCCAAGCATCACATCCTATTTCTTCTGACAAAAGACATGTCCCTCAAAAGAGAAAAATAAAATATTTACTTCAAATTGGTATTTCTTAGTATTTCTTAGTATTCAAAATAGAAATATACAGTACCTACTGCTTCACTTCCTGAATAAAAATAAAAACTGACAAAAAATAAATGTGAGTCTATCCAATCAGTTGATCCCAAACATTTCACTAAGGGGCCATCCATTAAAAGGTGTCCACATTGAGGAGGGAGTCTGACCAATGCAGACATTTGTGCAGAGGAAGTGGTGTTTCACCAATTGTGGACATCTGGAGTGTATTGAAATATTTGTGATTTTTAAGGGTATTTCAGTATTTCACTCTAGAAAATAGTGAAATTTTGGGAGTGAAAATGATGACCCAAAAGATTTTAACAAAAAACATGGACATTCAAGGAGGGGTTTCCAAAGTACAGACATTCTCAGACAAGGAGCCATCCATACGGGATGTCTGCAAAATTTCTTAAACCCCCCTGTCCACAAAGGGCCACAACCTGGAATAATCCCCCCCAAAACCCACATTTTCGTTCAAAATCTTTTGATGGCATCCTTTTTTGGGCGCATGCATAGAACAGCGGTCGATCGATTGAAATTGGTAGATCGATCAACTTCATTTGATCGACTGATGTGTATTAAATAGAAAATCTTTGAGCTAGTAGGGAAAAAACTAAATATTGCTCATTTATAAACACGATTCAAGTCAGTAGGGAGCAGTAAAACACATCAGTTGTTTAAATGGAGTTGATCGATCGACCAATTCCAGTCGATCGACCAACGAACGTTACGAGCGCCTTATGTCTGTTTTCTCAAATATGGTGACAAAATCAACTTCATATTTGCCCTACCTAGGATTTTCTCAAAAATTTTAACATCAAAATAAAGTGTAAAATCAAGTTCTTTGAAATCCATCTTTTCAGGATCCAAGCAAACAGAAAATTTAATTTTTAATTGTATTTCTATGGAAAAGTAGGGTTTTAAATGTGGAAATTTACTTATGAAAATTTAAAAACAAATCTAAGGGGTCTTGGCCCTCACTGTCATGCTGAAGGGAGGGGGAATTTTGCAGATGTCTGTTAAGGATGGCCCAAAAACTTATTAAGGCTTCAATCTAACAAAAAATAGGGCCCATGATGTTCTAATCCAATCATTAGGCATTGTTTAAACATTTTGAATACTTAGATTAGATATTGAATATCAAGTGTATGTTAAACCCATGTTAGATAAGATAAGATAATAGTTTTGTAATGAATACAACACAAATAAGGGAAAGAAATTTATTTTTAATCATCAAGCCAAATAGAACAAACTCTTCATCATCCTTCTTCACGTCATGTACCTCTACAAGGTACTCTCAATATTCAGTTTGAATCTTATATATAATTTGGTAAGAGTGTGTGGATTTTGTGTCGGCGTGTGTGTGAATTATTGTGTTGGCATCATAGATTAGAATGGGAAAACCGTGTGTATGGACACTGTGTCGGCGTGTGTGTGGATTTTGTGTCGGCGTGTGTGTGGGCCATTGTGTCGGCATCATAAATTAGAATCGGAAAACCATGTGTATGGGCACTGTGTCCATGTGTGTATGGATTTGTGTTGGCATGCATGTGCAGATAGGGGAAATGCTTGAGTTGCTATGGTAATAAGTAAAGTAAGTGAATTTCATTTCTGGCTTTGTAATTGTTGTTTTGTTACGCTACTCCACTGATCAACTTTGTTCTGCAGATTCGAATTTTTCGATGCGCTAAAAAGATTCTCATTAATTTGAATTGTGTAGGTCCTAAATTTGCGAGTGTGATGCTGCGTAGCAGCGCCGAAATAATTTCATTTCTTGCTTTGTTGGTTTTGTTACGCTACTCCCCTGGATAACTTTTGTTCTGAATCGAATTTTTCGATGCGGTATTTCAAAAGTTTTTCATTAATTTGAACTGCATAGGTCCGAAACTTGCGAATGTGATGCTGTGTAGCAGCGCCGAATGGGCCTGCTAGTAATAGAATAATTTGCACAATGATATAGTGCCCTGACAAACATGAGTTTGTTATGAATTAAAAGTTAAGTAAATACTATCACCAGATTTAATGATAATAATCATCTTTACACCATTTTTGGTGTCTCATTAATATTTGTTTGGATCTGCCTAGATCTTTGATGAAGGTATCTCACTTGCATCCTGTCAAAGACTAAGGAGAAAGCTGATGGAAAGTTTTGTGGCTAGACTGTACAAAGATGACTGTATTTGTATACCAAAGATGGGTATCTCTCCCATATAAACGGCTCTGAGTGACGTCACAGATCTAAACGTCAATTTTTCTGTATCCTTAACCTAACCATTGCCCTAACCAAAACCCTAACCTTAATCCTAACCCTGAACCTAACTAATCCTGACCCTAATTGCAGAACCCTAACCCTAATGCTTAAGCGCGAGCGCGCGCGCCTAGGTGCGCTTAATTATATTTTTTGAGTGACGTCATTGTCATAGATAATGAAGGCTCCCGTTTACATGGGAGACGTACCGCAATGATGACAGTAATCTAATCCAAAAATAAAGGATTATACCCTTTTCCCTCGGGGGAAAACTCCCAGAAACAGGCTCGACGCGAGGCTCATGCCCATAATAGCACAGAACAGAGCAGGTGAAAGTTGGAAATTAAAATAAGTCAAAGTAGTTCAATGCAAAAAATATTCCCAACAAAGGAAAGAAGGATCATTAGAGCATCAAATATGGGTGCAAAGTTGCTAAACACGCGACGTATACCCCTGTTATCTATATCGTCGCGCTGCGCGTACACTTCCCCTAACCAGGGGCGTCGCTGGTTTACTGGTTTAGCGGCGCGGCTTGCCCATGCCACGCCGTGCACTCCGTGCGCGAAACCAGGGCGCTGGTTAGGGCAACGCGTACACACACCTATACGGGCTCGGAAACTTTAAACGCTTGCTACGCCGCGCACTCCAGCTCCGTCCGCTGGCTTAAGAAACGTCCTTGTTTCCCCTAACCAGGGGTGTCGATACGACACCCCTATTTCTGGCTCCGGTTTTGTGCGTACGTGCGCGCGGCGCAAAACAATGCGCGGTGAGATTCTAACTATCGACAAACGAGATTTAGAGAAAATCCGCGTATTCATTGATTTTACATCAAAAGCCACGTCGATTTTGATTGTAATTCGGTAGATCAAATTGACAATTAACAGATTGAAAACTTCATTCTCAAAGGAATTAAATATTTCATAACCTCATTACTACAGCATTTGCTCAAAAGTTTTTCATATCACACCGATAAAAGCTTCATGGTTTTGAAATGCCGAGGGCATGGGCAATTATATCTCTAGGTTGTTGTAATGCCTTTTATGCCACACAAGAAGCACAGGCACGCTGTGTTCATTCACAGTACCTTAGTAAAATAACGAAGCAAAAGCCCTTATGGCAGTATTTCAAACTATCCAGAAACCGAGAGATATAACGTTTTCAAATACAAGAAAATAGCAGATGAGAACTTTCAAACAGTCAAAAGAACACAGAATTGCATGTAATTCTATTGATGATCTCGGCCATAGTCCATCGAGCCAAATTAATTAATATCAATAATTAACAAAAGATGTGCGTTGATGTTCAACAATAAATAGTGCACACAGCACCCTACTAGCTCCCAGTGTTTTCGCATCATCTCTGATAGTCTGATGGCACACATGGTACCATAAATGGCAAGGAACAAATATCGAAAGTATGTTAACTGTTGTCATGAATTCATGACATACACACCACAGCCTAGTCTGCGTTGAGTTACTTTTCGGCGTTTACGTGTTTTTAGCGCCGCCCAGGGTTTTACAAGATTTGATGCACAAGCTTGTGGCATTGGTAAGACATAAGCTGTCCGGCGCCTTCCATACAAGTCAATTTTTTCTCATTTTCTGTGACCAGTGGGGCAAATTCCCGGGAGTCGAAAGATGCTCTGCTGCTTGTTACACACGGATCAGTGTTCTATGTCAATTGACAGTCAATCTTAAAATCTTGATTGCTAAACTATTCTGTGCTTTACTAATTTTCGAGATATAAAGTCAAACGCAAGGGAATACTGACGGAAATTGTTCAAAAATGACAAAAGTCGGTTTGGACATGTTCCACCATTGAAATTTTCTGAAATTTTGCAGGGACGTTCATTTATCATTTTCTTTCAGAAACCACCAAGAAAATTGGGGGCTATGAGCTAATTTTCGAGATATAAGGTCAAACGCATGGAAATACCGACGAAAGTGGTTGGTTCAAAATGACAAAAATTCGATTTTGGGCATTTTCTCACCATTGAGATTTTCTGAAAATTTTTAGGGATGTTCATCTTATCATAATCTTTCAGAAACCACCAAGAAAATTGAGGATCTATGTGCTTTTTTCGAGATATAAGGTCACAAGCTAGGAAATGCCAACGAAAGTGGTTCAAAAAGTCGATTTTGGGTATGTTCCCGCCATTTTCTGAAATTTTGCAGGGATTCTTATTTGATCATTATCCTTCAGAAACTACCAAGAAAATGGGAGGTTTATGTGCTAATTTTTGAGATATAATGCCAAACGCAGGGAAATACCGACGAAAGTGGTTCAAAATGACAAAAATCGATTCTTGGGCATGTTCGCACCGTTAAATTTTCTGAAAATTTGTAGGGATGTTCATCTTATCATTATCTTTCAAAGACCATCAAGAAAATTGAGGGTCGATGTTCTGATTTTCGAGATATAATGTCAAACGCAAGGAATTACTGAAGAAAATGGCTCGAAAATGACCAAAAGTCGAATTTGGGCATGTACCCACCATTGAAATTTCTGAAATTTTGCAGGGATGTTCGTTATCTTTCAGTAGCCATCATAATAACCATCAAGAAAAGTGAGGGTCTACGTGCTATTTTTCGATATATAGGGTCACACGCGAGGAAATACCAACGAAAATGGTTCAAAAATGACAAACGGTCGATTTTGGACATGTTCCCCCCATTGAAATTTTTGAAATTTTGCAGGGATGCTTATTTGATCATTATCTTTCAGAAACCATCAAGAAAATGTGAGGTATATGTGCTAATTTTCGGGATATAAGGTCAAACGCAAGGAAATACTGACGAAAATGGCCCAAAAATGACCAAAAGTCGAATTTTGGCATGTTCCCACCATTGAAATTTTCGGAAATTATGCAGGGATGTTCATTTCATCATTATATTTCAGAAACCATAAAGAAAATTGAGGGTCTATGTTCTGATTTTCGAGATATAATGTCAAACGCAAGGAATTACTGAAGAAAATGGCTCGAAAATGACCAAAAGTCGAATTTGGGCATGTACCCACCATTGAAATTTCTGAAATTTTGCAGGGATGTTCGTTATCTTTCAGTAACCATCATAATAACCATCAAGAAAAGTGAGGGTCTACCTGCTATTCTTCGATATATAGGGTCACACGCGAGGAAATACCAACGAAAATGGTTCAAAAATGACAAACGGTCGACTTTGGACATGTTCCCCCATTGAAATTTTTGAAATTTTGCAGGGATGCTTATTTGATCATTATCTTTCAGAAACCATCAAGAAAATGTGAGGTGTATGTGCTAATTTTCGGGATATAAGGTCAAACGCAAGGAAATACTGACGAAAATGGCCAAAAAATGACCAAAAGTCGAATTTTGGCATGTTCCCACCATTGAAATTTTCGGAAATTATGCAGGGATGTTCATTTCATCATTATATTTCAGAAACCATAAAGAAAATTGAGGGTCGATGTTCTGATTTTCGAGATATAATGTCAAACGCAAGGAATTACTGAAGAAAATGGCTCGAAAATGTTAAAAGTCGAATTTGGGCATGTACCCACCATTGAAATTTCTGAAATTTTGCAGGGATGTTCGTTATCTTTCAGTAGCCATCATAATAACCATCAAGAAAAGTGAGGGTCTACGTGCTATTCTTCGATATATAGGGTCACACGCGAGGAAATACCAACGAAAATGGTTCAAAAATGACAAACGGTCGATTTTGGACATGTTCCCCCCATTGAAATTTTTGAAATTTTGCAGGGATGCTTATTTGATCATTATCTTTCAGAAACCATCAAGAAAATGTGAGGTATATGTGCTAATTTTCGGGATATAAGGTCAAACGCAAGGAAATACTGACGAAAATGGCCCAAAAATGACCAAAAGTCGAATTTTGGCATGTTCCCACCATTGAAATTTTCTGAAAATATGTAGGGATGTTCATCTTATCATTATATTTCAGAAACCATAAAAGAAAATTGAGGGTCTATGTTCTGATTTTCGAGATATAATGTCAAACGCAAGGAAATAATGACGAAAATGGCTCAAAAATGACCAAAAGTCGAATTTTGGCATGTTCCCACCATTGAAATTTCTTAATTTTGCAGGGTTGTTCATCATCTTTCAGTAACCATCAGAAAATTGAGGGTCTACGTGCTTATTTTTGAGATATAATTTTGAGAATAACATTTTCTAATTTCTAGTTATTATGAGTTATCCTCAATAGTCAGTCTGCGAGGAACTTTCTTATTTCATGATTTGTAAGAAGAATAAGTAATAAAATATAGTAACGCAGATTTATGAGCACGATTTGGTTCACTTTTGGTCGAAATTCTTACTGACCGAAAGCAATTAAAGAGTCACAATCTGAATCTGCCGTCTGTGTCGTCTGTCAGACTCGAAAGGACTCTTCTGTCGACAACATCAACATAATCATCTGAAAGTAACTTTTATCAATATTATTCAAAAGCTGTACCTCAACAGAGCAGTTCAGTAAATAAATAATTATGATGATTTAATTAGAATTTTAATTTTACGGATTTCTCAAAATATCCATGAATGGCATATACGCCCATTATACAGGGTGTCCCAAGACTCATGAACACATACATTTTAAATAGCCTCATTTTTATGAAACAGCAAATACACAGAATGATTTTGTGTTTTGAGATGTTAAATATTCCGATTTACGTTCCAAAAATAAAATTATATTATTACTTCTAAATTGTTTCAGTTAGGTTCATTTCTTGGGAGTTAGGAGCAGGCCTTACACATTTGAAAAAATGGCATTGCTGATTCTATCGAATCAAGATTGAGCTATTTCACTTTGCAAAATAAAATTTTGACTGCTTAAATTTGGACACGTGTCTTGGGTTACCTTGTAAAGTTATTTTCTCAATTTGTTTTCAATAAATAATTTCAGTCGATAGTCAATACAAGCAATACAAACATTCGAAATGTAGAATATTGTCACAATCGAAACTTGAAAATTCAACTCACGTGTCATGGTATCATTAATTCGGGAAGTGAGGTTTGGTGGGGTCAGATCGATGGATCACTTCTCTATTTCCCTTGCATCTTGCAATTTGCACGCGGAGTTCGGGGCTCGTCTGCAATGGGGGTGGCAAGTTATGGGAGCCCCTGTATCCGTTTTGGATACACGGACTTCTCCTAAACCTGGTATACATCATAACAGAGTTAACCATACCCAGGCTCGCCCTACACTTGGGCTAACCTCTAATCACGGGCTCCCCTATACACCGCTCCCCTTAATCTTGGGCTTACCCACTTCCCTTGGTCTCACCCCTAAACAAGGGATCGCCCATACCAGACTCGCCCTTATCCTGGGCTATACCGCATATGGCTCTCCCTTACCTTGGGCTTCAGGAATGCCTTGGGCCAACCCCCAAACACGGGATCAACCATACCAGACCAACCCTTATCCTGGGCTATACCGCATATGGCTCCACCCTACCTTGGGCTTCTGCAATGCCTTGGGCTAACCCCCAAACACGGGATCCACCATACCAGACCAACCCTTATCCTGGGCTATACCGCATATGGCTCCACCCTACCTTGGGCTTCTGCAATGCCTTGGGCTAACCCCAAACACGGGATCCACCATACCAGACCAACCCTTATCCTGGGCTATACCGCAAATGGCTCCACCCTACCTTGGGCTTCTGCAATGCCTTGGGCTAACCCCCAAACACGGGATCCACCATACCAGACCAACCCTTATCCTGGGCTATACCGCATATGGCTCCACCCTACCTTGGACTCCCCCTCGCTTTAAATATGGGCTCCCCTCCGTTATGTTGGGCCACCCCATTCACTCACCCCATGCCCTCTCCCCCCTAGTTTGGGCTCCCCCATGATCAGAACCCGGACTACCCCCATACCAACTTGGGCTCCCCCATACTAACTTGGGCCCCACCGTACTATCTGGGTTCCCCCGTACTAACTTGGGCTCCCCCAAGCTATCAGGGCTCCCCCGCACTATGTGAGCTCCCCCATAACAACTTGGGCTCCCCGTACTATCTGGGCTCCCCCGTACTATCTGGGCTCCCCCGTACTATCAGGGCTCCCCCATACCAACTTGGGCTCCCCCGTACTATCAGGGCTCCCCCGTACTATCTGGGCTCCCCCGCACTAACTGGGCTCCCCTATACCAACTCGGGCTCCCCCGTACTAACTTGGGCTCCCCCATACCAATTTGGGCTCCCCTGTACTATCTGGGCTCCCCCGTGCTATCAGGGCTCCCCTGTACTATCTGGGCTCCCCCGTACTATCTGGGCTCCCCCGTGCTATCAGGGCTCCCCCGTACTATCTGGGCTCCCCCGTACTAACTTGGGCTCCCCCGCACTATCTGGGCTCCCCCGCACTAACTGGGCTCCCCCATACCAACTTGGGCTCCCCCGTACTAATTAGGCTCCCCAAAGGGAAACGTTCAGAAATAAATGCTGTGAACTTCCAGAAATTATTTTCCAAAATATGGCAAATTTAACGAAAATGGCTGCCAATCGTAAAACCTTCACTGTAGAGATATGAGAATCTGATATATAAGGTCAAGGATGATCTATTTATCTCCATCTTAATGTGATAACATGCATTCGACCTCTTGTACACGATGTTCCTATCTACTTAAATCGTCTGGATCGCTGGGGGCTGCTGCCCCAGACCCCTGTTGGACTTACGTTTATATCAGAGCATCAGGATTTGTTCATGAACCATTCATATTATCTTGAATATCATGGAAAATATTTGCTCTCAATGGACATTTCACGAGCGAAGCGAGCGGTTCACAAAAAGCATAAAAAATTGATTTGGTGGGAAAAAATGTGGTGAGTACCGGGAAGAAAAATACTTTTGAAAGGTAAGTGTACACAAGTACTTACACAGGACATTATAATATCTCACTTAACATTTTCATTGTCAGGGCGGTAATACGCATTTACGAGTTTGGGGAGGGGCTGGGCGAGCGAAGCGAGCCCAATAATTTGAGGTCCAGGGGTGAAACTCCTGGCAGGTGTAAGGGAGGCGGAGCCCCCGCAAAATTTTAAGTATGTGTGGGGCCCAAGTTAGTACGGGGCAGCCAAAGATAGTACGGGGGAGCCCTGATAGTGCAGGGGAGCCCAGATAGTACGGGGAGCCCAAGTTGGTATGGGGAGCCCAAGTTAGTACGGGGGAGCTCAGATAGTAGGGGGAGCCCAGATATTATGGGGGAGCCCAAGTTGGCATGGGGGAGCCCAAGTTGGCATGGGGGAGCCCAAATAGTGTGGGGGAGCCCAAATAGTGTGGGGGAGCCCAGGTTAGTACGGGGGAGCCCAAGTTGGTATGGGGAGCCCAAGTTAGTACGGGGGAGCTCAGATAGTAGGGGGAGCCCAGATATTATGGGGGAGCCCAAGTTGGCATGGGGGAGCCCAAATAGTGTGGGGGAGCCCAGGTTAGTACGGGGGAGCCCAAATAGTGTGGGGAGCCCAAGTAAGTACGGGGGAGCCCAAGTTAGTACGGGGGAGCCCAGATAGTACGGGGGAGCCCTGATAGTACGGGGGAGCCCAGATAGTACGGGGGAGCCCAAGTTAGTACGGGGGAGCCCAAGTTGGTATGGGGGAGCCCTGATAGTACGGGGGAGCCCAAGTTGGTATGGGGGAGCCCAGTTAGTGCGGGGGAGCCCAGATAGTACGGTGGAGCCCAAGTTAGTATGGGGAAGCCCAAGTTGGTATGGGGGAGCCCAAGTTAGTACGGGGGAGCCCAAGTTGGTGTGGGGGAGCCCTGATAGTACGAGGGAGCCCGAGTTGGTTTGGGGGAGCCCCAGATAGTACAGGAGAGCCCAAGTTAATATGGGGGAGCCCAAGTTGGTACGGGGAAGCCCAAGTTGGTATGGGGGAGCCAAAGTTAATACGGGGGGAGCCCGAGATAATACGGGGGAGAACCCGAGTAATAATGGGGGGGAGCCCGAGTTAGTATAGGGGTAGCCCGAGTTAGTATAGGGGTAGCCCGAGTTTTTATGGTGGTAGCCCGAGTTATCATGAGGAAGCCCGAGTTGATACGGGGGTAGTTCGGGTTTTGATCATGGGCGAGCCCAAAATAGGGGGGAGAGGTTATGGGGTGAGTGAATGGAGTGGCCCAATATAACGGAGGGGAGCCCATATTTAAAGCGAGGGGGAGCCCAAGGTAGGGTGGAGCCATATGCGTTATAGCCCAGGATAAGGATTGGTCTGGTATGGTGGATCCCGTGTTTGGGGGTTAGCCCAAGGCATTGCAGAAGCCCGAGGTAGGGTGGAGCCATATGCGGTATAGCCCAGGATAAGGGTTGGTCTGGTATGGTGGATCCCGTGTTTGGGGGTTAGCCCAAGGCATTGCAGAAGCCCAAGGTAGGGTGGAGCCATATGCGGTATAGCCCAGGATAAGGGTTGGTCAGGTATGGTGGATCCCGTGTTTAGGGGTTAGCCCAAGGCATTGCAGAAGCCCAAGGTAGGGTGGAGCCATATGCGGTATAGCCCAAAATAAGGGTTGGTCTGGTATGGTTGAACCCGTGTTTGGGGGTTAGCCCAAGGCATTCCTGAAGCCCAAGGTAAGGGAGAGCCATATGCGGTATAGCCCAGGATAAGGGCGAGTCTGGTATGGGCGATCCCTTGTTTAGGGGTGAGACCAAGGGAAGTGGGTAAGCCCAAGATTAAGGGGAGCGGTGTATAGGGGAGCCCGTGATTAGAGGTTAGCCCAAGTGTAGGCGAGCCTGGGTATGGTTAACTCTGTTATGATGTATAAGACACAAACGTGTTGAACATTTATTTAAACAACCTTATTACATGAAAGTTAAGGTATAATGAATTAAGGTGATGAGTCGAATTTCACCTTAAGTGCCCGTAAATGTGACAACCTTGATTTTTGTTCACCTGAATTCGCAGTGATTTCAAGTGAATTGGCGGAAAAGTCAGCCAAGACAACTTTGAGCTTTATCACTTCATATCTGACATTATCTTTAGATGCTCAGTTCTTCTGAGAATTTAGTTTGAAAATTTTTATGATATCCCCGAGAGAGGAACCCACGGTCACATTCATTACGGGACAGTATGCAGGACAGCTAAAATCAGACCCCAGGGATATGATATTTGTATGAAACTTCAATTTGACTTTAATTAAGCGGGAAAACCGTTCTATCCTCAGCCCTCATTTACCTGAGAAACACAAGTACCTGCTAAGAATCTTAAATCTTACAAATGAATCAAGCTGGTTTTTTGTTACAATTTCAAAATTTTGGTTAATTCAAATGTGATTTCATTAGTTTTGGGACGCCCTGTAGTCTGTAGAATGTACACAGCCAATGCAAGCATTTGTAATATCATTTGAATTCATGGAGGCGTTCAAAATGAAGATTTTGTCACACGAAACCTGAAAATTCAACTCACATTTGAAATGAAGGCATTCATGAAATCACGAATTCAGGGAGCGAGGTTTGGTGAGGTCCCAAGCACTTACAAGGTAAGATCTGCATTCTGCAGGTCTAGGTATTTCTCTTCTCCAGCGTAACGAAAGAAAAGGTTGCCCAACTTGAACTCCTGAAGTTCAGAGCTCGTCTGCAATGACATAGAATAAAACTAGATAAGTAAATAAGGGGAGATAAAGTATGTAAATTGGGGAATAGATATGTTCATTTAGCTATCTGTATCATTGATTGGTCAATTCAAATTCCAAGTTTCAACTTTATGACATGGTCAGTTGTATGAAAGTTTTGTTCAGTTTTTAAACAATTCTGCTTTGCCGATAGATAATTTTTGGGATTTAAGATTGCGTTGGGAACTCATATAAGGCCTTGCGGTTGATAATTTATAGGATGTTGACAATCACCCACGGAAGTGTGTGACTACTTTCTAGTGACTCAATAGAAGTGACTACTTACTAGTCACTTAATAGAAGTTACTACTTTCTTGTGACTCAATAGAGGTGACAAGATTCTAGTTACGGCACAATCCAGCTACAAAAGAGGCTTTTAGAGTTGAAATTTGTATCTTGCAAATTAATCTAGCAAGATAGAACTGAAAAATTAGAATTAAATCCAATTATTTTCAACTCTAAAAATCTGTGAAAAAAAAGCAGCAGGTACAAGAAGAGTTTGGTACACCTCCTTTTTCTAATTGCAGAGTGAAATTGGTTTAACATATAATTTGCATAAAAGACGTGTCAGGAACTATACCAGTGTCCCCTTTATGAAACATAAAATAAATTACGTACCATTTACAAAACGTCCACAGAGGAGAATTGACAGAAGAGAAGCGAGGATGAATTCCATCAAGGATTCCAGATCAAGGAGTATTGCAATTAGTCATCAAGTCACCTGAAAATGGCCGATAGTGTGAATGCATCATTTTTATCAAAACCTCATGATCACGTACCAGTTAGAAATAATTATAATATGATAATTTAACGTCTTAAATTACAGTGGCACATCAACTTAAATTAAATTGCACAGCTGTGCCACGAAAACATTGGAATAGATTAATATCAAAGTAGAACACTCACGGTATAACAAGATATAGCTCTGATATATCCTGCGTGAAATCCTGGATGAAACGTATCTTCTTTCTTTGAAATGAGTCGTCTGCAATGAATGGGCCAGATGCACCCATGTCTACATGAAGAATTTAATTAGGGGAACAAGTAGAAAAATTTTTCCTTAACTTCATCGGAATTTTTCCCTTTTTGGTCTCAACTAATAATGTCCATTTAAATGGACATATCACTTGACACCAAGTAATATGTCTATTATGCAGTATGCACACTTACAAACACCTAACCCAGAACCCAAACTCAAACCCTGACCCTAAGTTTTTCATAACTTCCTCGACTTGGAATTTTCTATTGGTTGGGGTTTATCCTGTCAGAGTGTCAGGATATGTGTGAGGATATGTGTAATAAATAGTGTGCAAAAAGCTTTTAACTTTGTAAGTTCGTCAGGACATGTGTGTGTGAGTGTGTATTTTGTCAGCGCCTCAGTGTAAGTGTTTAAAAAAATGTGTAAGTGTGTAAAAAAAGTGTGTAAAAGTGTAAAAGTGTAAAATTAAGAACACACCACTATATGAAAATTCCAGCTAAAACTAGATTGATGACATAAATAACAAAAACAGTAACAATTTACAATCAACTAAGCAACTAGATTGGAAATAAAATTTTTATATAGCGGAAAATAAAGTGGACAATATCTAGCCTCAGATAGACGAAAACTAGACTATATTCTCTGAAAAAGTTGTTTTTTTAAAGGGGAACGGACATTTCATCTCACGACAAAGGACACTTTACAATAGGTCAGCTCTTTAAAGGTTAGGGTCTGGGTTAGGGGGACAGGGTTAGGGTTTGGGTTAGGGTCAGGGTAGGGGTTTGGGTTAGGGTTAAACTAGGACAGGGAGATGAAGTGTCCTGAGATGAAATGTCGTGAGATGAGATGTCGCCACCCCTTTTTTAAACTTACAATAAACTAGATTGAAATTCCCATCAAATGGCTGTTCATATTGTGAATGAAAATTAGGCAATTGGTGCCTCAAGCAATCACATCAAGTGGTACAAAAAATTTGGTTCAGTTTTCAGTGAAAACTAACAATTATGAACTAAATTGAAAATAAATAGATACCTGTTCATAGAGTGGAAGAATAAAGTGGAAAATATTTTGCTATTTTTCCCAAATAAAGACAAAGACTAGAGATGAAATCTTCTGTGAAACTTGTCAGTGAAATCTTACAAAAATCCTAGATTGAAATTGACATAAATACCTGTTCATACCAGTTACTCAGTTAAGTTTTGCCTGACAAAAGGGTTGCCTGAGCAAAGTTTTGCCTGATATCAATCTGCACCAAAATCTAGGTGAAATTTTCAATGAAAACTAATACTGTGCTATAAGAAAAAATGTAAATAGCATAGATAGATGTTCATACTGTGGAATAAAAAGTGGGCAATTTGTCTTCCATAATAGACATTAGTGGACAACAAAATCTTGATGAAATATTCCAAAATTATTAGATTGAAAATGACATGAATACATTTTCATAATGGGCATGAAATTTGGGCATTGTTTTGCCTAAAATAGACACATCAATTGGTACTGAAATTGTGCTGAAACTGTCAGTGAAAACTTACAAAAAAGATTAAAATCATGAATGCATGATCATATTAAGGGGGGGGGGGTTTATAAGTGGAAACTATTTTGCTTCAAATATACAACAAAAATAATTTGAATTTGAATAACAAGTTTACAGTACAATGACAATGCATATATTTCCTCTAGTTTATATGATCAGTGAAAAAATATACAATAAACAAAAATTGAAAATCAAGTAAACACATGTCCATTTGGTGGGTATATCATAATAGAGACCAATATTTTGAATTAAATTGAATTGATAGAAAAAACTGGAAGAAATTGTCTTGCTTCAATCAGACATGCATCATAAAGCAGCACCAAAGTCTTTTTAAAATTTTCAGTGAAAACTTACCATAAAATAGATTAAAAATACCTGTTTATATTAGACATAAAAATTGGGCAATTGCCATGAATATTATTTTATTAAGTGGCACCAAAACTAAAAATTGTTAGAGAAAACTTACTATGAATTAAATTGAAATATAATGTTTAGTATAAAGCAGACAATATTTAGATAGTTTGAAATTAATAAAGACAACTTCGGCTAGATTAAATTGTTTAACACTGGGGTAAATACTTACTGTAAACTAGATGAAATTGACATGAAAACCCAAAACCGACCTCAAGGGTTTGCCCCTAATTTTGTGGCACAAAGTTTATCATGTTATAGACCGCCGATTATGATCATAGGCGCCGAATCGGCTCTTTCAATAATGCCTTAAAAGTTTTTAGGCGCCGATTCAAAAATTACCTATAGTTGGACCTCCCGCTTTTTAGACTTTGCCTATAGGCGCCTATGTACTTTTGACATTTTCCAATTTTCGGCGGTCATTTTAAACAGCCTATTTTGCGCCGATAATTTTTAGATTATTTTGTTGCCGATAAATGCATCTATAGACAACATTTTATCGGCGCTTTCGGCATGTTTTAATCCATATCTATATGTTTTAGAAGCCGTCTATAGCCGCGCCTAGGCGCCTAAAATTGCAAAATTTAGGTCAATGAGTTTTTAGAGTCAAATTTTGCGCCGGTGGCCGTAAAAGGGCAATCATGTTCTTCTAGCAATCTTTGTTCTTCCGCCTTTTTCGGCGCCTATAGAACTTTAAATGTTACTGGAGGTATCCGAAAATGAGGTAAAATCTATTTAGATGGAGTTTCAATGGAAAAACGGAGCCATATATTGATTTACGAGGAAGTTTAGGTTTAAATTACATAAACTTAGGATCATTTGCCCCATGTAGGGTTTGGAAAAGGGTTTTGGTTTTTTATAATGGGTTTGGGTTTGGGTTAGGGTTAAAATAGTTAGGGTTTGGGTTAGGGTTTGGGTGAGGGTTTGGGTGAAGGGTTTGGGTTAGGATTAAAATTTGGGTTGGGTTTGGGGGGGGGTTAAGTGGAAAACTATTTTGCTTCAAATAGACTATAAAAATAAGATTAAATTTGAATTTGAATTTGAATACTGTAACAAGTTTACAGTACAATGACAATGCATATATTTTCTCTAGTTTATATGACTACTTTGAAAAATCATACAATAAACAAAATTGAAAATTGGCAAACACATGTCCATTTGAATATAGGTAATAGAGACCAATATTTTGAATTAAATCGAATCTCACAGAAAACTGTCTTAATTCATCAAAATTTGTCAATCTGTGTTCTTCTATAATAATCTTTGTTCTTCCGCCTTAATTGACCTAAAGGCGCTGTTCAAATCAGGCACCATGAAAAAACGTCCCAAATTGGCGTGCAAAAGTTACACGGTATGTCAGGTTAGGGTTTCAGTGAAAACTTAGGAGTTATACTAGTTTCATTGTTGGTTTAGGGTTGAGGTTTGGGTTTGAAAAAGGGTTTGGGTTAGGGTTTGGGTTCATTTGGGGGGGTTTAAAGTTGGGGTTTATTTTGGGGTTTGGGTTAGGGTTTGGGATAGGGATGAAATTACCTTAAAACCTTGCCTAGTGAAAAACTTGAAATGGACAAGTTTAGCCTTAATCCTGAAAATATCAGGTAATATTACTTTAATTGGCATGAAATAGGGCCTGTTTGCTTCAATCAGACAATGAATATAGGTCATAGACTAAAGCTCAGCTAATAAAACTCATCCTCACCAGTCATGACTGTCTTAATTCATCGAAAAAGAGGAAAACATAGCCTGCTAGAAATCAATATCAGAATATAGGCGCCTATAGGTATGAAATATAGGCGCCGATGGTCGGTCACCACGGCGCCGATAGGCGTCCATAGAAAACTTATATGAATTAAATCGAAATATGAGATAATATTTATAAAGCCGAAAAAATGAAAAATGTCAGTTATAAGTCTATAGGCGCCGAAAATTACCGCCTATAGGCGCCGAATTGGCGCCGAAAACTTTATAGGCGCCTATAGGCGCCTATAGAAATTGATCGAAAATAAGCCGAAAGCACAAAAGGGTTGTGAATTTTGTCCAATGGATCCATTCATGGATCTATCATGTCCAATGTACATGTCCAATGGATTCCATTGACATCCATTGGATTATGATGTTAATCAGCAAAATTTTCCAATGGTTCAATGGATCCAATGGATCCATTTTTGATGTTCCAATAGATGTTTAATGGATCCAATGGATATTTAATGGATCAATCTGAGTGGATCCATGGTGGACACAATCACCAAACATGGTTTAGTAGATGGACCTCAGTCTGGTATTATTTTGTTCAATGGACCAATTGTGTCCATTGGATTCAATGGATCCATTGTGTCCATTGAACACCATTGAACAATGAACATGCCCATTGGATCCATTGGATGCATTGCACATTGTGTCCAATGGATCCATTGTGTCCAATGGACGAAATTAATCCATTGGATCCAATGGAAACAGTGTGCAATGGACATGTCCAATGGTGTTCTATGGACACATTGGATTCAATGGACACAATGGATCCATTGGAACAAAATACCAGACTGATGTCCATCTACCAAAAAAACCATGTTTTGGTGATTGTGTCCATTGGATCCACTCAAATGGATCCATTGAACATCCATTGGATCCATTGTACATGTCCATTGAACATCAAAAAAGGACCAATGGATCCATTTAAACCCTTGACAATTTACTGATGGAACATGTTAATAGGATATCCCCGAAGTCAATGGAAT